>CM070839.1:23548283-23922438 GCA_036326025.1 Chrosomus eos
AAAAGGTAGTAAAAAAATAATAATAATAAGAAGAATAAATAATCCTTAGGAAAACAATAGGGCCTTCGCCCTTAGGGCTTGGGCCCTAATAAGAATAAAGAATAATCCTTAGGAAAACAATAGGGCCTTCGCCTTTTCAAGGCTTGGGCCCTAATAATGCGGAATAAAGAGAAATCCTTAGGAAAACAATAGGGCCTTCGCCTTTTCAAGGCTTGGGCCCTAATAAATAATCCTTAGGAAAACAATAGGGCCTTTTCAAGGCTTGGGCCCTAATAATCCTAAATAATAATCCTTAGGAAAACAATAGGGCTTTCGCCTTTTCAAGGCTTGGGCCCTTATAACATTAAATATAAACATAAATCCGTTTGATTATTCCTCTGGCAGTAACTTGAGCTGCGCACTGCTTGTTCACCTTAATCATCGGCAGCGCTGACAATCACATCTATCTGATAATGTTACTCATTAGAATAAAAGATGACATACATAGTAGGGTATCATGTAAGTCTAAATAAACGGTTTTAAATACTGACGTTTATTGTAAAGTGAAACTAAATTAGTATAATATTCTTCTCAAAACTGCCGTGCGTCCATTGACGATAATGCAGGCGGAAACTCCGTTACGCTACTAATCGGAGCAGGATGTGACGACACGCAGACTGTGATAAAGGCCTATACCAGGGGTCGGCAAGTAACTTTGGCCGCGGACCAATATTTTTTTTAGCCAGTAGATGGCGGGCCAGCTACACGGAGTAGGCCTATGGATACATATTAAACCGCATAAAATACCGTCTGTGTTCACCCGCTTTTTATATCCCGACCTGATGGTCCGCAAAATTTAGATCTCATTTCCAGAATCTCTCATTCAAATGTCTCTAACGGAAAAGAGAGGTTAAGTAGCCTATAACAATTATAAATGCTATACAAAAATTGAGTTTGTCAATATAAATATTATTTATAACTGTCAGCAGAGAAAAAAATGTCACAGAAAAAAAAATTATGAAATATAAATAACATGAATTAAATAGGGCAAAGCCTATCACTCAAATCAAGCAACATAGGCCTACACACGGGTAACATGGATTTAAAACAATCACATGCAAACGTAAAATATGCATATTTTTAGGAACACATCTACACAAATATGGCTGTATTTCAAGTTGATAAAATAATTAAAAATCCACATCAGTTTATTTGTGCCCACGCGCCACGCCCTCCCAGGACCTATAACGTTACTTTCACTTTTAAAAATTCCTCATAACCGCGCGCGCGATGCCGCGATCTGTTGTCCAGATGGATGCTGAGGTGTTGAAGAAAAGAATAGCTAGTGGGGAAATCAAGTCCAGTGTGTGGGAGAAATTTGGAGTTATCTGAAGAAAATATTGTGAAAGACTTGCTGCATGCATTTTCTTGTTTGATAGCCGCAAATGTGGAACTTCATCGCTGAGGAAGCACGCAGATGTGGTAACAAAGCAGTTCTATCAAACAGTATTTTCAAATTTAACACTGTTAAGTATGTGTGGTTTGCAGATCAGCCACTCATGTGAGTGTTTGAACCCAAAATTGTCAGATGTACTGTAGTGGAATAGTTTTGTGCAGCATTTAGTGCAAATATTTTTTTATCAGGTAATACATATTATTTATCAGTGTGTTATACCCGAATAAATAATAATGAAAAAAAAGTTCAAAAGTTGGACTGTAAGCGAATGAGACTTACAGGAGAGCATGATTGCTATTCACACCCTTATTAAAATGGCTGTAATAGTAGCTACTTGATCTGTTTAAAATGATTTCATTCGTATATGTCTGATAAGGTGTTAAATTAAGATTCAAAATTAAAATTCGTCTATACCCGTTATTCATTCTTTCTATTTTTGATCTGAGCGCACAATCAGAAAATCGGAAAACGAGTCGTTATTCGTTTTTTTTTCCATTTTAGTTCAGGAAATAATGGAAAAACAAGTCGTTTTTTATTTTTGTTTTTACTTTTAAAAAAAAACCCGATTGAACGAATGATACATGGCGCCTGTTTGTAAACCGTTATTGTAAAATAAAAATAGGCTGATAAAAAAAAAAAAAAAAAAAAACGGAATTCCAAAATAATCCGGCGGGCCAGAAAATATTGCTGGCGGGCCAGTTTTGGGCCGCGGGCCGCCTGTTGCCGACCCCTGTCCTATACTGTGCCTTATGAAATGTATCATTATTAAATGTATCATAAATATGGATCAGCACTTACCTTTTGTAACTTACTTTGCAGTAACAATGAATTTGTCAACATTCTTCTCACCACTGATAATGTGATTTGGTTGGACTTGAGACTATTTTGTCAGTGTTCCGTTTTCTTTCATTTTAGACACCTCATACATTGAGTGATAGAACACTCTGATTTGTTATGCTATAGTTACATATTTGGTATTGCTGGATTCAGCACAACCCCACCTTTCCAACAAGCCATCTTATCTGTTTCTATGATAATCCCTGGCAACACCACCATAAAGTAAATGAAAACATTCTGCATAGATATAACATTTTTGCATGTCCGTTTATTTTAGATATGTGTTTATATGTCTCTGTTTATTCCATACATCAAGATATTCACATCCAGTCTTTTCTAGTAGTTAAAGCAACGTCCTGACTACAAACATGTCAAGTTTCAAAGCTCTGAGAGCTTGTGTGACTGATCTACACTAGTTTTTATACCTTAACTCCCATATGGACAGGCTATATTTTAGTCCTTTTTTGGTTTTGGGGTGTATAGCAATATCTGTTAATTTAACAATCTTAGCAGTAAAATATTTTGAGCCAAGAATTCATTTCATATATGGGAGACCTTAGAGATGAGGAAAAACATTGTTGGGTTTAGTTCTACCTCCGGTAGGGGTATCTCAAAAATTCGGGGGCATTGTCACTAGCCTAATATATCTAGTCAATCTATCTATATCCTTGTATTTATCTATAATCTGTGCTTTCTGAATACTCTCGCCTACTACTTGTCTCTCTAGTCACTCTCAATGCTTTCAAGGCGGGCTTTGGTAAATTCTCTCCCTAAGGTTACGTAATGTAATGCATTGTGGTGGAAAGGAGAATCGTTGCAAACCGCTGTAAGATAGAACCTACTTTTTCGTATTGTGTTCCGTTTTGTGATACTCAACAACATAAAATACAATGGATAACAGTTTAAATGTTTATTACCAACAAGCAAATTGCACAAATTCGTCAAATTAACCCTGCAACACGGCCTTTAAGGGATATTGATGTGGCATTTATTTTTCTTTTATGTTTTGCCTAAAAACAAGGCTTGCTCTTGCAAGTTTGAACAAATACTCAGAGGCTGTGTGCTACTACAAGAAAGCACTAGAGCTGGACCCTGACAATGACACCTACAAAGTCAACCTGCAAATAGCAGAACAGAAGATGAAGGAAACGCAGTCCAGCCCAGTGAGTCCACAGAACCCCCCAGATAACAGGCAGTTTTTGTCACTGTATAATATAGATAATCTTAAGGTCATGTGTTTCTCTTTGATAGGCAGGGGGTTTGGGTGGAGTCGACCTGGCTGGTTTGCTGAGTAACCCTGGCTTCATGAACATGGCGAGTAGAAATATATCTAAAATGCTCATGATTAATGCTTACTTATGCTCATCACTAACTCACTGTCACTCTCTTTAGGCATCTAATTTAATGAACAACCCACAAGTGCAACAATTGTGAGTATACAACTTAAAGCACATTATTTGTCATACATTTAAGTGTAACTAAGCCATGTCATCTGCAGCTTTAACCCTTGTATGGTGTGTTTTCATTTTTTATCAAAAGAAATATTATACAATTAATAATTTTTTCAACCTCAGACTCATTGGCCTTGGCTCATTTTCTGTGAAGAACATATATCCAAACACATTTTCAATGACCACACACTGTACACCCCCCCTACACATTTATATTACACACAGGATGTTCGGGTCCACTGGACCCGGGGCTAATAAAAGTGTGGAAATTTTAGGTCCTGTGTACCTTTACTCTGTCCTCCTCCTGTCAGGACATGCTGTTAGTGTGTGTGTGTGTGTGTGTGTGTGTGTGTGTGTGTGTGTGTGTGTGTGTGTGTGTATGTGTGTGTTCTTGTATATGGTTTATGAGGACACAAATGTGTATAATGACATGGGTATTACAACGTAAACACGGTTTATGAGGACATCTGTGTCCATAAACCAAACGGCTTCAAAAAAACATACTAAATGGTGTTTTTTGAAATTCAAAAAGGGTCAAAAGTTTTCTGTGATTGGTAGGTTTAGGGGTAGGGTTAGTGTAGGGAGATAGATTATACAGTTTGTATATTTGTAAAACCATTACACCTATGGAGAGTCCCCATAAACCACATATCCAAGTGAGTGTAGTGTAGTGTAGTGTAGTGTAGTGTAGTGTAGTTGTAGTGTAGTGTAGTGTAGTGTAGTGCAGTGTGCGTATGCATGCATGTGACAGATTGTGTGTAAGTGTGAGTGTGAGTGCAAAAGTGAGTTTTGTTTCTACCCCTGCCGTTCCCACACAAGGTTGCAATTCTTAAATGTGATCTAACAAAGGTAAAGGGAAAATATTAACCGTATATGCTGTTTATATTGCTTGTAATTGGGATGAAGTAAACATCTGTTGAGTATTTTAACATAAATTGTTTGATTATGTTGAATTAAAAACCCAAAAATGCAGCGGGTCCACCAGACCCACGAACACTGGCTGAATAACAAAAATATGAACACCACACAAGGGTTAAATGCTAGAGCTCTTTAAAGTTCAGGTGGATTCTGATTTGGCTGTCAGTGATTTTATCGTTCATTAGCTGGAAGAAATGTTCTGAAATTGATTCCAATTATATCGTCTGTCATTTTCTTTATAGTTGTGGCATGGGCTTCCCTATTCTCATATAATTAAAACTAGGGCTGGGCGATAAAAACGTCTCGATATAATTTTCCTCGATAAAACAATAAGAGTTTGATATAATGTTTATGCGGCAAAAGCGGAACGAAACGGGGCTACTCATTTGAACTGCACACCACGGACCATTTATCTGCTTTGATCAAAGTTCAAATGGCAAAGCAGTGTGAGCTAAGGCTGGCAAGCCAGACCTACATCAAGATATTCGGTCTAGAAACTCACCATTGGCATACCTCAATCTGAGGGGCGGGATAAACGGTTGTCTTTCAAAATCCCTCTGCACGCAATAGGATAGCGCTACAACCAACCAGAGCAACGAACGGTTGTGGATAAGTGAGTCCCATGCGATTTCCTACCAGGGTATCTGGTCGTCCAAACTCCTTTTTTAAGAATGACTTAAGTGACATTCTCTTAACTCCAAGTCCTCCAGAGTTGCGGCCAAAGCCGATTTGAGAGACCGCTGTTCGCCAGCTGCAGCATCATCTTCTTTGTTTTCAAAAGAATTCAAGCGGAATCGTCACAACTCTGCCGTCATTTTGTTAAGCCCGCCCACCAACTCTACACACGATGTGATTTGTCGGACTAGAGTTTGGTTTTTCCAGCTCGAAGGCCAACGGAGAGTTGCTAGACTACACTGGCTGCAAAATAAATTTTGCTTCCGCTAGGGTGCGTCTAGATTTCTAGGCTAGTGCGAGCTTACTATAGTAGATGTATTTACGTCACGCGAATACTAAACAGTGCTGTGAGATCCATTGAGAAGCACTTAAATTCAGTGATGAACACAAAGTCTCTTGATTTAAAATAATTTAAAGCCAGGTGAAACAGTGCTGACAAACTGGAGAACCACTGCCTCATTCATCAGTCTGATGTACAATCATGATCGTAAGTTGATAAATGTGGTGGCTGAAAACAATCGTCATTTAAATTTCACGCCCCTAAAAATTCATGTTTTAGAAGCCTTGGGATTTACGACATTATGAGACAGAGCAAGAACAAGAATGAGAAATAAGTTGCTATAAAATTATATATTAAACTATAAAATAAAACACAAATTTCTCTATAGCGGCATTTATTATAAACAACATACAAACGTCAAGCCAAAATTAATTTATTTAAAAAGCATATTGCAGGTTAAAAAAAAACTAAATTAATATATAACCTTGTATGAAAATACCATATGAAAAGTTAATGCAGGATTTAAAATGATTTAAAACGACATAAGGGGACCAATTTAGTATAGCGTTTCTTTGACTGCTCTTTTTCAACATCGCGTCATTTTACGTCACGAGAGGGAGCCTCAGCTCAGTACAGAGTAGGTTGGTATTCAGTAAGAGCGGTCGTGAGTCAGTGTTTTTGGTAGTTTTTGTATTTTTATTTATCATCGTCATGGTAAATTGTGTTTGTGGAGGTTGCAAAAAATCTGGCCTGTCAGGACATCAAAGCCACAGGTGTCCTAACAAGAAAAAGTACGGTGCTATCGTTCGTTCCTGGGTGTGGTTTGTGCAGGTGAAGAGACAGAATTTCTCTTCCGCATTGGCTTCGAAAAACGTGGTCGTTTGTAGCGTTCACTTCAGATCGAAGGATTATGATCCCGGTGATCATAAGCACTGTACATCAAGTCTGGGGTTGACATTTTCCACTAAGGCCCAGAATGCATCCAACTCCCTGCAGTACTGACTTTCCTCAGCTGTGAACATTGTCTCACATTTCCCACACAAGCACCTATGGAACATAAACATGTATCAGGAATAAATATCTCTCTGTCTCTCGATGAGAAACCGCTCAAAAGTTATATCACGTAACGTTAGTCTGGACGGATATTAATGAGCATGACATACGCCTGATCAAAGCTTATTAGTTTAAATGTCAATACTACTAACTGTTAGATGACCAATAATAGCTTTGCTATTAACTGGTCTTCAATGGTAATAATCTGTACAATATTGTGAGCACAGTGTATATCGTTAGCGAACGTGTATATCTATAAGCTAACACTGGTCTCACCAAGACACCTGCCCTGTTCTCAACTCAATTTGCCTCCTCTGACCATTGTTCTGTCTAACATTAATCTTGGCCTGTCCCTGCTCTCTTGGCAGCATAGCAGGCTCATAATTGTATGGCTGGCTGTGGTCCGTCATACAAGTAAGTATGAACAATTTCCTCAGTGTCCGAAATGTCATTGCGATCCATTGTTTTCCTGCTGTTTGAATCGACCGCTCTCCCGCCAGTTACACCCTTTTTCAGATGCTAAAGTAAAATTTTCTCAGAAAAACTACTCCAGAAGCCAATGTAGTGTATTTATAAGTATATTTTAAAGAAAATCTAGTTTCTACATTATTTTTCTATACATTGACTCTTTGGGTCCTCTAACCTGCAATATGCTCTTTAAAGTGAAACTGAAACGGCAATGGGCTCACCTCTCTCATTTGTTTCCATATTTGCTGTGTAACATTTGGTTGCTAAACTAGTATTAATTTTTTTAAATAAGGCTTTGTACGTCTCGAATATCCAGGTAAAACGGCGTCCTTTACATGTGCAAAAATGTGTTTGGTTGGGTGCTGGAGACGCTGATTTTACAGTGGACCATTTAATTTGATCTGTATAACTTTTATGTTTGATTGACTGCATTTAAGTTTGATGATGAATGGATGAAATGTCAAGTCAGCAACGCTAGACTAGACCCGATGTGTTGCATGTGCGCACATGATGTGCCTGCACGATCAGTTGGATAAAATAAAGATATAAAGGACAGAGTGTCACAAAAACGAGCATAGCTTGTACTACCTGTTGCAGTTTTTTTCTTTTGTTAATCTGTTGATTATTTTGATTTGATTTATTTTTATTTTATATACTAAATTTCTGTTTAATCGGCTCACAAAAGCGCATATAAATTTAAAGCCATGAAAAAAAAAAACAATTGAGGTATTTTTAATGGGTCACAGACACCCATTTATTCTAATTTAATTTGACATTCTAATCTTAATGGTTAATGATCAATTAATGAGCTTCGGTTGTTGGTCAAGAAAATAATCTAAATGAACAATGCTCTCATTACGGTTCTCCACCAGATTTACTATGCTTCACACAAGTTCACTTCACACTAACTCAAAAACTTGCATAAACAAGCTGAGACCTGACTTGAGATGTGATTGTAGCCACCGCTTGCATCTATACGTTTTTTGTGGGCCACTGAATGCAACGATACTGTCGGAAGGCTTTTTAGTCTACAGATCGCCATCATTTACAATGGATTTACTGAGTAACACTAGCTGCACCATGGTATTGTGGCAGAAATGTGGGATATTTATATCGTTAATGTAGACATGTATTAAATCCATTAGAGGGGTGAGATGGAATATAATTACAGTATTTTGTGATTTAAATAAGCTTCAAGTCACATGTATTTATATAGCTCTCTTTACAATACAGATTGTTTCAAAGCAGCTTTATAGAGATAACAGGAAAATAATGCAAAAAAGTTTGTTTCCAGAAGAAAATAGCATCACAGTAGCTTAAGTTCAGTGATGTTTCATTTTTGTTAAAGGGTACCTATTATGGCATTTAAAATTTTCCTAATAATGTTCTGGGAGTCCCCAACAACAGTTTTACATGCATGCAATGACAAAAAACACTTTTGTTGACTTATAATATGCATTTATTTTTACCTGATTTGCTCACCGACTCCCTAATGATTCGTTTGACGACTCATTTGTCCAAACCCCTCCTTTGCGTGACGCTAATCGGCAGTGATTGGTCAGATGACCGAGTCAGTTATATTTTGCGTTAGCCCAAAGCTTAAACATATTGATAAAGCACTGCAGTACTACAATACGCTTCACATAATTTCACATATTTCAAAAAACAAAAAAAATGACATTGGAGACCTAGAAGCTGCTGAGCGTAACTCTCACTCTCTCACACACACACGCACGCACAGTCGCGCACACACACACACACACACACACACACACACACACACACACACACACACACACACACACACACACACACACACACACACACACACACACACAAAAGCAACAATTATTAATAGTACTTACAGGTTGTGATTCGGAGGAGGAAGCTGATCCAAATAAACTTGGTATTGAACGTTCCTTCAGTATCAGGCGACCCGCGAATCCACACTTGAAAGCATTTGTGTTTGTGAAGCGATCGTCATTAAAATAACGCGAACACAGCTCAAGGTGGCTATACTTGTGTGGTATAGTTGTAAATATAAACTCTAGCCACTGAGTCTTCACATGCTTGTCCCTGGGCAGTGAAAAAAAAAGTTTGCTTTTGATTCGCACTTCAGAACAGAGTCTCGTCGACATGTTGTCAGGTTTCTCTTGTCGAATTCAAATAACTTGTACAAGTGACGTACGAAAGTGCATCGTTCGTCTATCGATTCATATCAGCGACTACTTTTGAGAGACAATAACTTTGTATACGGTGAACTTTCATATTTAAAACTTTGCAGGATGTTTTTGTTCACTTAGATCTATGTTACACACTACATGAAAGGTAATTTTCAAAATTCCATGATACACACTACATGAAAGGTAATTTTCAAAATTCCATGATAGGTACCCTTTAAGTTATTAATATATATATTAGTTCGGTTCTTGTATAAAATGTCAATGCAGGCAGATCAATTTTATTGTTGAATATTAAATTAAATGTTACATTTAATGTCCCCAACTAAGCAAGCCAAGCCAATGACAACAAAGGTGGAAAAAGGTGACAGTGTCAAGGGACCAAAACTCCATCAGATGATGGAGAGAGAAAAACCTTGGGAGAACCCAGCCTCAGTCAGGAGCCAGTTCTCCTCTGGCCAACAAACGAACAGTGTATGATTTATGATTTAGGAAGCATTATAGGTCAGAAATCAAAACTTTAACGATATTTATCCAGTTCCATCTGGTTGGGGTCGGAGTCATCACACCGGTATTGAGATGTGTTTGTTGAGGTGTCCATGAGGCCTTCACAGTGTTGATGAGGCTGGCACTTCAGGACTGCGTTGTCGTCGTGTCCATGCGATGGTCCTTCCTCAGATCTGTATATGGCCTGGATCCGGCAGTTTGCGGTAAACATCGGGATAAACAGAGAGACTAATATTAGCGTAGACGCCATCCTTCTTATGATGTACTAAGTACATCACGATTTATGTGAAGTGTTCCCGGTTCCGGCTGATCTAAACTAGTCAGCCTAACATTGAATTATAGAATTGAATTATATATCTATAATGTGTTGTGTATACTAGGCCAAAGAGATGTGTTTTTAGTCTGATTTAAACTGACAGACTGTGTCTGCTTCCCGGACCATGTTAAGAAGATTGTTCCAATGTTTTGGTGCAAAATAGGAAAAGGATCTACGGCCAGCAGTCGATTTTGATATTCTAGGTATTATCAACTGCCCAGAATTTTGAGATCGCAATAGACATGAAGGACTACAATGCGTTAAGAGCTCGCTCAAGTACAGTGGTGCTAAACCATTTAGTGCTTTGTAAGTAATCAGCAATATTTTTAAATGAATACGATGTTTAATAGGGAGCCAATGCAGTGTTGACAGAACCGGTCGTTGTAAGTGAGAATATATTTTTCACTCCTTTTTACTCCTCCTCAGCCAGATTCTCCCAAAAGTGATGGCGGTGTGGGGGCATCATTGGGCAGAGCTTAGAGATGATGTCCATCTTCTTCTCCCTCTCTACCCCCTTGTCTCCAAGTCTCATCTGCCCAGGATACTCCAAGGTCACCTATCAACCAAAATGTCTATAATTGCACGTTTTACCATGTTTATAGGTTTTCATGTTATATATCTTATGCTTTCTTACCTTCTTCATGAGGAAGTCACATTCCATGTACTCCTCTTCATCATGAGTCAGTTTGACAAACATGTTCCTGGAGCCCCTTCTCAGCTGGATGATGGCCATTCCAGACAGATTTGGCAACTTTTTCAGTTTGGTCACTGAGTGGCCGCTGCTCCAGGCAAAAATATTTGTGCACTTGAGGTCCACTACGTTCACTCTGCCAGAATTGGATGATGCAATTACTTCCTTGAAGTCTTCAAAGTCCAGGACCACACCTCCAGGTTTTTTCCGCATTGCTTTTTGCACTCCATGGTGGAAGCTATCCGCACTCATGAATGTGTGTCCTGGTTCAAAAAACTTCAAGGTTATTGCTTGGATGTTATTCATGGAGTGATTTACAACTTTAACCAAGGTGGTCAACAGGGTCCAGTTTTTATTCTGCGCTGTGCAGTTGTCCATCCAGTATGTCACAAAGTGTGCATCCCGCTCCTGATGAAGGGAGATGACAAACGCAGATGCCACTTCTGCTGCTGATCTGCCTGCAATCCCCTCATGCCATATCACAGACAGTGTCTTCTTCTTCGAAGGTGTGAATTTGCCAACACTGGCGAAGGTCTCATGGTAAGCAGTGATTCTACGAGTTTAGACGGCTGTCTTCACTCCTGGCATTCGGGGCAACATGATGACTTTTTGTAAGTCGACACTACGGATTACCTCATCTACCTGTTCCTTTTCTGCATCCAATCGATAGTAACTCCTTGCACTCTCTGCTCTTTCCTTATGGGCCTGCCAGTGTAGACAAGGTTGGCATTCAGTTATGGCATCAGCCTGGTGCTCTTCCTTGAGGTGGACATCATGCCGCAGGCAGTGTTCACTAGGGCTGTCAACGAATATTCTAAATTCGAATATATATTCGAATAGTTTTAAAAAACAGAAATTCGAAGGTGAAAATTAATATTCGAATCATGTGGAAAAACACACCCGCGGTAGCAGAGGCGCGGCTGTCTGCTTTGCGAGTGGCAAAATCCTGAAGCTTAAAATGTAAAACGTATTTTCCAGCTGCACAGATAGCACAGTGAGTGTCTGGCTCACTCATTGGCTGTGCTGCGGCAACTGCACATCCAATGACGAGGGCGCTTCCGACGTGTGCGCCAATGAGCTAGCATTACATCATACAGAGCCCGCCAAGGGGGTGTGGCCAGACGTCCCCGAAATAGCCATAGTAGCAGCAGTTTACCACAGCACGAGCTGCTCGGAGAGTTCAATGTTGGTTCTAATCTTTATACTGTAAAACTTCAATTAATGTTAATAATATTTGTTTCAATCACTGAATGAAGCCTGCTATATTTAGGACAAGAGTTGCGACCTTAAATTGCTTGCACAAAACTCTTGATCAGCACTCAACATTTGTGTATTTTTGTTCATTTAAACCGTTATGCGCAGAGAGCGTGAGGGCGAGAGAGCGAGCGAGAGAGAGAGAAAGAGTGCCTGCGAGTGCGAGCGAGAGTAAGGTCTGCGGTCTTGGCCATTGATTTACTTGTTTTTGTGTAAGTTAATACGTTGTCAAATATGTTTAAACTTAGATAAACTACCTATATAAATAGTTGTCTCTTTGTATTCATTTGTCCTGATATTGACGTAATGCGCGTCATTGACAAAATGCGCAACCAGATATTCGAATAGTTCGAATATATGTGGGTTTTTTAGAGGGAATATTCGAACGTCATTTTTGAGCAATTTTGACAGCCCTAGTGTTCACACTCCTCCTCCCCCAGCTTTGTGAAGCTGATGTTTAGCTCCTTCACAGCCTTCCTGTATGTTTCGTAAGAGCCGTTTGAGAATTTCTGCCTGCAATCTTCAAACATTGACCGTATGTTAAGGTCACTGGGCAGATACCTCCTGTTTGGGGCATGCTCCCGCCTATAATGGCTTATTGACGGATGGAATGACTCTGTGTTTGAACATGGGAGTCAAGTCCATCTTATTGCTGGGGGCATGCCTTCCCCTCCGCTCTTGTGGTGGGGCTAGACCTGAGGAGTCAGTACTACCAAAAATAGTCGTGATCAGCCGATCATTCTTTGGGTGGTATCCTAAGGTGGATAAAAACATAAATTTGCAGACCTCATGTCGCTGGCCCTGGTCATCATGGAGGTGATATTTGTGTGACCGCTTGCGCCTGCTTGGGCCCCCTGTGGTGTGTCGCTTAGTCTGCTCTTGTGATAGCATGTGGAAAATAAAGCTTTTCCTATCTGAGTAGGTCATCTTCCAGTATGCATCACAAATTACTCTCCTCTGGCTCTCTGTTATTTTACTTGTGCATTTTTTTCTGCACATTAGGCCACAAGGCTTTCTAATCTGTGGGGCCTTTTGGTTGTCAGCCAAAGATGCCTCTTGAAAATTAATGCTGCTTCTAACATCATCATCATCACCACCATCCTCATCCTCTTCCTCATCACATTCATCTTCTGGCACATAGGTCACATCACATTCATCCCCTTCATCCACATCATCATCCTCCTCCTCATCACAGTTTTCCTCAACTTCTGCCTCCTTTGAGGCAAACAAGCTTTGGAGGTACTCTTTCCTCAACGTCTCATCCTCACTATCTGAAGGTTTGGGGGCTCTCTCATGACATACTGCTAAATCATAAAAGAATAATATGATTTTCTCATAAAGCCTTAGTATGCAGATATTGTATTCATCCTGTATATCTATGTGCAGAAGTAGATAGAATTCTAATTCCCTAGAATTAGATATTAAGATATTATATAATAGGCTGTAGGCTATCAATGAGATATTACTATGTAGGCAATTGTTAACATTTATTAGAATAGAATATACTCTTTGTGTCGCCTGCTCCCATGAAGTTAAACCATCAACCCTGAATCCATCAGAAAGTATCTGCATATTAAACACGGCTGGTAATGTGCGCTCCTGGTCCTGCAGGAAGCGCTATTGCAATTTGAAACGGTAGGATATGCGCATCACAGTGAGTAGCCTAAACGTTGTACGAGTAGCCTATGGCTTGTGCGTACTAGGCCTAGAGTGTAAGAAATTCAGGGTTACCATTTTATTATATCAATATATCAGAAAAAGTAAACTTAGCCTATGCGTTTGCATGAGAAAAAAGTTATGTTGTTGCATGAGATCGTGTGCCCTGGGTCACGGTCAGTGACTTGAGACCCGCCCCTCTGGCTGTCAGTGACATTCAATTTATTATAATTTTATCCTACAGTGACAACTGCAAAGCACATATTGGAAACGTAGCCTATCTACACCAAAAAAAAATACTCTTGCCAATTAAATCCCAGCCTAGATCTAACCGTTAATTATTTACGTCAAAATAAGTGACTGCCAATGTAATCATTGAGAGTAGAAGATATGAACGGAAAAAGTCGACTGATCTCGATGGTTATTTCGCAACCCATGACTTTCAGCTTGAACTTCATTGGCTATCAATTAAACAACGCGATATTTTACCTAAACCATGTGATGTAGCGTGTGTCATGAGAAGTAAACAACCAAGATAAAGTGACATTTAATTCAAGACCGTCCTTGCGGCTGCAGGTGCTACACGGCTCTCCTCAGGAGATCGGCTAGCACTAGAATGCTAAACTAACAGTGACTTTGCTCCAGTCGACTAACTAAATGTAATCTTGTTAACTTCACAACAATTGGACTAGCTGTCTGAAACGAATATAGCTTAAGAAAATGAAGGCAAGAAACAGAACAGTGACGGGATCGTATTTGGATTATGACAGCATTTCCAGACTGGATAGATGTTACAGTCTTCAAGGGAGCAGGTAGGCTAAAATGGTTTAATATGCTAGCGGCTCGCTATTAAACCAGCTTATGATAATTAATAGATTTAGATGTTATTTGACTGGTTAGTTGTTCATATGTTATCCATCTTCCTACCGTTGTTTGGATACTTGCGTTTCAAAGCAAGTTCCACCATGGTTTTTCCTCGGGATTGTGCCATAATATTTGTGTCAGTTTTACCATATATTTCTAGCAGCTATCGTGTTTATGGTGTGTGTGATGGAATGTTTTGGATGGGGCTACTAGGCAGACCGCAGTATCTGCGTCAAAGCCAGGTAAACACAGGCAGAACGTAGTATCTACACTTACTGCGGTTAGCCTCGGTATTAGGCTGGATTTCGTAGTTACTGCAAATTTGACATAGTGATTTCTCTAAAACGGGACCCAGTTGGACCAAGAGCTTTTGTCATAAGACAAATGAGGTGTTATGAAGCCCATTTTCAGTCTAAACTCAATTTTGACCAAATATGTAGTTACTGCACTTTGCCTTTGTAGGGCAGTATGCATTCAATTAATTTTGTGGATTGGTACGTTTCGTCAGGGCGTGAAGAAATATAGAGCTGAGTATCATCAGCATAACAGTGAAAACTAATGCTATGCTTCCTAATATCTCCTAAGGGTAGCATGTACAGAGTGACAGCAACGGTCTTAAAAACTTGAAAACATAATGTCGACAACAAGATGCTGTGTTCTGAAGTGCGAATCAAAAGCAACCTTTTTTTCACTGCGCAAGGACGAGCATGTTAAGAATCAGTGGCTAGAGTTTATATTTACAACTATAACACAGTATAGCCTGAACCTTGTGCTGTGTTCGCATTATTTTAATGACGATTGCTTTACAAACACAACTGACTGGGTCATCTGACCAATCACTGCCGATTAGCGTCACGCAAAGGAGGGGTTTGGAAAAATTAGTCGTTGAACGAATCATTTGGGGGTCGGTGAGCAAATCAGGTAAAAATAAATGCATATTATAAGACAAAAGTGTTTTTTGTCATTGCGTGCATGTAAAACTGTTTTTGGGGACTCCCAAAACAATATTAGGAACATTTTAAATGCCATAATAGGTGCCCTTTGAAAGAATGTTGTGGTCGATAGTGTCAAATGCAGCACTAAGATCAAGTAGCACTAATGGAGAGATACAACCACAATTGGATGATAAGAGCAAATCATTTGTGACTCTAATGAGAGCTGTCTCAGTACTATGGTACGGTCTAAATCCTGATTGAAAATTCTCACGGATACCATTTCTTTCTAAAAAGGAACATAGTTGTGAAGATACTACCTTTTCTAGTATCTTTGACAAGGTAGATTCAAAATCGGCCTGTAATTGACTAATTCTGCAAGATCAAGTTGCGTTTTTTTAACAAGCAGTTTAATCATAGCCAGCGTAAAAGTTTTTGGTATGTATCCTAATGACAAAGTTGAATTAATGATATTAAAGGGGGGGTGAAATGCTGTTTCATGCATAGTGAGTTTTTTACACTGTTAAAGAGTTGGATTACCATGGTAAACATGGACAAAGTTTCAAAAATGAAGTTGTAAGTTTGATGGAGTATTTCTGTTCCAAAAATACTCCTTCCGGTTTGTCACAAGTTTCGGAAAGTTTTTTTCGAATACGTAACTACGTGACGTCAGAGTGGGCGGAATTTCCTTATACGGGTCTTAAGGCACTTCTCCCGGAAGTGCGCGCGCAGCTGTAGCCTAGAGCGTACGAGAGCGTCCATCAGAGCGCTGTGCTCTGCTGCGTTGCAATCAAAACAATGGCACCAAAAAGTGTGTTTTTGGTTGCCAGGGCAAGACAACACTTACAAATGTCCAAAGAACCCAGAGTTAAGGGACCTGTGGATGGATTTTGTTTTTCCAGAGCAGCAACGGAGTTGCGCAATTGTGTTCTTGTTTGTTCCCTTCATTTCGGCCGTAGCTGCTAATAGTTTTATAAAGAAGGCACAGTTTGACGATTTGTAGATCGCCTAATACTTAAAGATGGAGCAGTCCCAACGATAAAGGTTCACGGAACAGCAGGCGGTGAGTAAAACTGCTTCAAATGTCTGTGTGTTGTTAACTATCGGCGTGTAAGCTAAGCACAGCAAGTAAACAACATGATCACGTACAGTTAATGTATCGATGGAGCATGCGATGTATGGTGTGTGTTTAAATACAGTTGTTTAGCTGGCAACTGTAGGTGTCAGTTTGTTTATTGTAAAACTAAATCATGTCCTCATAAACACCGGTCTGTCTGTTTACAACACACCCAAAAGCTTTGCGCGCTCCCGCCCACACGGCACGCCTCCACCCGCTTGGGTTTTTCCGGAAAGACTCGGTACAGCCTATTTTTCTTTTATAAATATAATAAAACTAAAGACTTTTTGGAGATATGAAGGATGCAATACTACTCTATAGGTACTCAAGATTAACATGAGATTGAGTGAAACTGAGTATTTCACCCCCCTTTAAGAAGAGGATCTATGATCTCTGGACGCATCTCTTTCAATAGTTTAGTCGATATAGGGTCTAACATACATGTTGTCGATTTAGATGATTTAACGAGTTTATAAAATTCACCCCCTCCTATAGACGAATTTCGAGCCGACGTCACGGCGCTAGCTGGAGGCAAAACGAAGGGAAAACTGCAGGCGGCCAATACAAACCAGCACAGATTCGGCTACATAATAAAAAGCTTAAATTGTTATTATTATTATTAAATGTCATCTTGTTGTGTTGTTGGGTGCAAGAATCAATGAAAAATGAATATGCTGTATCTGGAATTTTTTTTCTAGAAAATATTCACATCATTAAAATTGCACCGTAATGTCACTCTTTACATTGTCGCCGCCTTGGCGCTGGCTAGGCAGAACTGCGGATCGTTCCACACAAGTCTTGTATGTGAACATTCAGCACATAGTTATAGGCATCTACAGATTTATATGTCCTTAGTTTCTCTTTACGCTCGGTTTCTCTATAAGGTGTAGAAGTCAGGCCACTCAACCGAGGTAACGTTAACGTTAATCCTGTCAGATCGTCCATTGAGTGAGCGTGTAACGGCTACGGGTCAGCCAATCTGGTTCCGTCCGTTAAAATGAACTTTTGCAAATAACAATCGCGGGTCCTGGACAGTGAGTGACCTTACACATTAAGATAAAATCGGATTTTCTTCAGTCATTGTTAAAAAACAAGCTAACAAAATTTGCATACTAACGTTAGGGAAGCGGCCAGAGGGATCGTTCTGCCACCACCTAAGCTCCGCCCACAAAAAAAGTCACCATGTTTACCAACTGAAAATTGGTCTATAGCAATAAATGAATCGAATTTTTCGTCAGGGGAGACTACAATGCACTGTCTGATGTGATGCTGTAGTAGACGGTTGCATAGTTACAAGATTGATAATCAGGGAGGAAATTATAAGTAAAAAAGTTCATAAAGTCATTACTGCTGTGCTGCTTGGAAACGTCTGGGCTTTTGGACAGGTGTATTAACATTGACATTAATTTGTCATTTGCAGCAATTTATCAGCTGTTTCTTTGCCTGTGTAGGATGTCAGGTATGATGTCTGGGGCTTATGGTCCTATGGGTGGTGCCACCTCGCCAGGAGGAGCAGCAGCAGCAGCAGCTGCAACAGCAACAACAACAACAGCAGCAGCAACAACTGGAGGTGGTGACCTCTCCAGCCTCATACAGGCGTAAGTTTTAACACCACTATCTTGCTATTTACATAGTAGAGCTGCACGATTAATTGTTAAAAGATTGCAATCTCAATTCAAACACTCATGCAATCTTATTCCTAAATGACAACGATTTGGCTGTCTATCGATCAAAGGGAACATTCAAATCTGTGTTGACGCTTCCGTTCACTCGGAGCAGGGCTCCAGACTAACTTTTCTACTGGTTGCACTGGTGCTACCAACTTTCTCAGTTGGTCGCACCAGCATATGATTTGGTCGCACCCTTTTTTCTTTTTTTTTGGCTACATGCCATGGGATTAATCAATGCATATTGATGAATAGTGGTTTTAATGGACCAAGGCTAGCAAAGGCTTTCTTGGTTGCAGCATAAATACCTGTAATATATTATATAAAAACACATGTAATATTTGGTAATTATCATTGCCAAATTTCAGGATTTTCATGCATTTTGGACAGTAATTTTAATCTGAAATTTTAAGCATTTTACATTTGCATTATATACAATCTATCTATTTGCATTTGAATTATATTATATCTATCTATCTATTATCATCTTTCTATCAACATCATCTTTCTATCTTTTAAAAATCATTAAACAGTCAAATGTATACATTTCATTTTAAAAGATTAGACTATTATAATACGCTGAAACAGAATTTTCGTTATCAAAGTTTATAGTTGTAACAAAAATCAGAAATATCACACTCCTTACCTTCTGCATTTTATAATCATTTCATTTTCCTCTGTCGAGCGATTACTCTCATCTAACCGCTGAAAAGACGTAGGAAGGGGCTCGGGTGTTTCGTGAGACCTTTTCATTTTTATGGTGCGTTTCACCATCAGTGTGCAATGCGCGCGTGACGTGTACGTTTGTCAATAAATAAACTGCAAGTGTCTTGCGGAAGAACACTGTAGCCGGAGCTACTTCTCTCCGTTAATGTCTATGGCGAGTCAAGCAGGCACTGGGCAACTCCGCAGCCGAGCCCACTTACAAGAACACTTATTATAGGAGTACCGTAGTGATTCAGGATAAGTCAAAAACACGGTTCGGAAAATGGATTCATGATGTAGGCCTACTCGTTCATTTTGAACACAAGTTACGGACTGCAGCTGCTGATACAATCTGTTGCGCAAGCGTCCACTCGCACAAATGCGACCACATAAAATTTTAACTCGCACATTCTCAAACAATGGTCGCATATGCGACCAAATTGGTCGCAGTCTGGAACCCTGCGGAGAGAGTAGTTTTCAATGTATAGGTATGAGACAGCTTCACAAACAGTCTTTTCAATCATACGGTATCATTGTTTCTGTGTTAAAATAATTCAAATGATCACAGAAATACTGGGATAAAAGTTTATAGTTCAGTTATAAACACTGATGTCTAAAATAGCGATCAAAATCACCTTTTGAAAGAAACTTGAGGCTTCAAATAAAGACAGGGTTCCCGCGGGGTCTTAAACCTTAAAAGCATTGAATTTATTAATTTGGAAATAATACCTTAAAAAGTCTTGAATTTTGATGTCTGGGTCTTAAAAATTGTGCTGTATGTAACTTCTCCGTATTGTATTTTTCCTCAAAAGATTCATTTGTCAACCACGATTATTTTGATTAAATAACGTAGTATAAATAAAGAGTGGCGGAACCAATAATGGAGAACGCAACGCAGCCCCGGGTCACAGTACAAAATACTGCAAACACGTGATGCCTTCAGTAAATTAAGATCAAGCGCTACAGCACCACAACCATAGACTGCAACACAACACAGACCTCAAGCAACAAGCAAAGGAGAAGTGCAAAAAATCTAAGAAAATCTTAGCATTCCACAGGATGACTGAGCTACCAATTTCATTCTGAGGTTATGAATGAAATGTATGGGGAAATGTAAATTTAATTTAATGAAGTGTGGCTGGATAAAAACTCTTTTTGTCATTGGTTTAAACCAGTGGACAACAACATTTTTGAGGCTTTTTGCACCATATGCAAAAAAAAAGGGGTACAATGGGAATGGAATGAAGGTACAATGGGAATGAAGGCATTAGAGTCTCATGCCAAGTCGTCCAAGCACATGAATGGACAAAAACAAACTCCTTCCATCGCCTGCCTGTTTCAAACAACTAATGTAAGCCAGCCTAGCTGCTAATGTGCCTGATTGGCTTATCTTTTACCCATTCCACATTTGAAAAATAAATGAACACAAGTTTTTTTATATAAATGGTCTTAAAAATACTTGAATTTAACTTGAAGAAACCTGTAGGAACCCTGAAAGATTGTTTCATTACATCTTCACACCAGTAAATGATGCCAAGTGACTGTTAAAAAATTTGTGTCATTGAATCATTCATTCAAGCGATTTGTTTTATCAAAACACTGAATCATCCAGTGCAGTCTTTATAAATGAGTCATTTAATAATATATGTAAGGAATAATTGACGACTGGCCGTTGAATTCAATTATTCCGCTTATAATACAGTTACCACACCTCGAAACATGTTCAGATTTTGTATTTCAAGACGTTTGTCAAGTTTTTTTGTCATTAAAACGCTCTTGTATGTAGGACTAATTTCTTACGCATCCAATCCCATGCCTCCATTGCTAATTCCAAAACGTAATTTTAGAGTTTGTAACGGATGTTTGAGCCACTGATAGCAGACTAATGATGGGGACACACTTACGACTTGCTGAAACATTCGAAGACTGACTGTTTCCATCGACTGTAGCAGGTCTTAAAGGGACACTCCACCCATTTGCATTAAGCTTTCCAATTGTTAGAAACCCAGTCATACTATTGAATGGTTGTGCAACACTCGTTTTCCCCTGAGACGAGAAAAATCCGCTATTTACCTTTTTCACTTCCTCCTACAATGATGCAAAAATCGTCATTTTACGTCATTGTAGGAGGAAGTGTAAGAAGGGGGGATTTCTGTAAAGACTACAAGCACCCTTTCAAACCCGCCCATAGGGGGTTGGACCTAATGCGCTAACAGACCTATCACAGGTCAGTGCCAGTGCCTACAGCCAGTGTTCCGCATGTTTTCACCACACCCATATGGGGTGGGATCTCACTCACAGAATGTAAAGATAGTGTCAGCCATTTTTCTGTAGAAGCTAAGCTAACCGGCTCTTGCCTCTTGCTCTGTGTAAAAAGTTTGTATAGTAGGCTAATCACGATGGCGGAAGATAGTTTTAAAGTTGAAATGGCAGAAGGGGATTTCGAAGATCTGTTGCGAGAATCTGATGCTCGCGGCTACCTGTACGAGCCGCAATACAGCGTTAAACAGTTGCGGGAGATGGAGTAACGAGGCGGCCGGAGCGAGACCAAAGCCCGGCCAGACTCGAGCTGGGGCTGACTGGCGGTGTCAGTGCTCTCGCTGTGCGCCGATGGAAACAGATATAGAGTCCTATTGCTGTCGCGAATCTCAGTGATGCCATTTTCTTCTGGAGGAGATCGCTGAATCCGCAGAGCTTTGAGTGTAAAAGTGTTAATTAGGGCCCAAGCCCTAAGGGCGAAGGCCCTATTGTTTTCCTAAGGATTATTTATTATTAGGGCCCAAGCCCTAAGGGCGAAGGCCCTATTGTTTTCCTAAGGATTATTTATTATTCTTCTAATTATTTTTTTTACTACCTTTTGGACACTTTTGGAGGCCTTAACATGCTCAAAAACTCCTGAAACTTTGCACACATGTCAGAACCCGCGGCCATCAGGGCCGGGCTGAAGATGGTACCCGGGCGTGGCAGGGGGGCTCGACAGCGCCCCCTGGAACGGGGTCCGAAAACATGGTCCATAAATCAAACACGCTTGCATGTAATAATATGAAACTCGGTACACATGTAGATCTCATCGTTTCATATATACTTCGCACTCTTACTTTTTACCCCAGCCCAACAGGAAGTGGGCTATTTAGGGTTGTTTGGAAAACGCATGCAATGGAATGTGAAGTACTCCTCCTAGAGAATTCAAAAACACGGCACGAAACTCGGTCAGTGTGAAGTCAAGACATTGAGGATGAAAGTTTGCGAGGGGATTTTTGATATCTCGAACGGTTTGGCCGTGGCGAGGAAACAAAATTATGGCGAGAAACGTGAAACAGGAAGTGTGTCATAACTACTGCATACATTAACTGATCTTGATGAAACTTCAGCAGTGTGTTCGTTGTAAGAGCCCGATCACATGGATGTGACTATTGTGAGTCAAAGTTATAGCGCCACCAACTGGCAGCAGGAAGTGTCACTTTCAAAATGCTTTGAAATCACCCTCTTACTTTTACCCGATTTGCTTCAAACTTCATCTGTATAATGTAAATACACGGCAGATGAAGACCTGTGAATGGATTCTTGATATCTTTGAAACTGTTGCTGTGGCAATCCATCAAACTTTAATATTCTTTTTGGATGCTTTTGAGACTCTTGGCATGCCTGAAATTGCTTAAAATTGCATGAAACTCGACAGACAGATCACATTTATTAGCCAGGTGACATGTGCATAGTTTCAGAAACGGGCGTGGTGCAGGGACTCAGTAGCGCCACCTTTTGACAAAGTTTTACAAAGTTGTTAGTTTCATCTAGAGTTACAAAAATCTGTATTTATATAGTTCTCCTCCAGCCAGACAACTTTCTGATTTACAGTCATTAGCAACAACCAAGAGGAAGTCAGATATTTTGGTTTGAATATGGTCATTTCTCTCTGAGCCTACGTCTCTGTGCCTGCTGTCTGTGTGTGTCTGTGAGTGTGGGGAGGGGGAGTGGGGCTATGTGCCTGCTCTCTGTGTGTGTGTCTGTGAGTGTGAGAAGGGGGGGGGGGGAGGGGGGCTAGATTAACCATTTCACTGCTGTGTGGTTTGGCCTTCATTAAAAAAGAAAATAAATGTCTTAAGCCTTGTATTTTTAAAATACGTTTTTTAAATAAAGGCATATAACAGACATGCTGCATTTAAATTTTTTTTAATAAAACATTGTTTTTTATGTTTTTCAAGCCATTTGATTTATGAGGACTTTTGAAATGTCCTCATAAACCACCCATAAGTTGTAATACCAGTGTAATACACATGCCATTGTACAAAATTGTGTCCTCTTAAATCACATAAACTAACCCACACACACACACACACACACACACACACACACACACACACACACACACACACACACACACATCAAATTGACGGTGGGTGGCAATGGTATATTTAAAAGACTTGATTGGTGTGTGTGTGTGTGTGTGTGTGTGTGTGTGTGTGTGTGTGTGTGTGTGTGTGTGTGTGTGTGTGTGTGAGAGATAGAGATAGAGAGAGAGAGAGAGAGCATAAAAAATCTGTCATTCACTTGTCTGAGAAAAAAGTTGCTTGTCCGGATTTATTTATTTATTTATTTATTTATTCTGAAGCAATATTCTCATCAGTGTTCAATCAGCTTTGATATTTAAATCGGCATATTGTAATATCTGCATTGAATGTTGTGGATATTGACTAAGAATATTGAATATTATGTATATCAATCACCCTAAATGCAATACGGTGTTAGCTATATATCTTAAAGTGCGATACTGTCGCATAATAGTGTCCCATGAAGGGCATCCCCTCCCCCAATATTATTAAATGTCCTATTAGTGTCTTATTATTCTAAATATTTGAATTTATATGATCAAATTTAGGAATTTAAAATGAAAGATGAAGCATAGGCTACTGTTACCCTAGGAAGGGCTGATCAAATTAAATCATTTGCACTGAAAAATTACAATTGCATAAAATAATGTTATGAAATTGATTTAAATGTACAAATAAGAAACAGTGGAAAGAAGTATACTAGGCTACTTATAAACATAACACTAAATTGCCAATAGGTGGCGGCAGGCGGCCGTATTAATGAGTGAGTCATTTATTCATTCATTCAAACGATTCGTATAAATGGTTGATTCATTCAAGAATGAGACAGATGTTTAAGAATGGGTCATTGAATCTTTGACTCAACCGAACCGATTTGGGTCAAAATGCTGAATCATTCAGTAATGAAAACAATGAGTGTTCCTGTGAGATGCGCCGTGGTTCTGCTGTGATTTTTGTTTGGTAATATTTTCGCTGCTGGAACAGAAGAAAAACAGCCAATATTACATCTAAAATGTAAGTGACTAAATTTTAACTGTTTATTGAACTGTTGTAGGAAATCAATATCACATTTTGATATGGTATTCAGGAAAAATAATTGAGGCTGCTTAACACATATGTTAAAATATAGAAACTCCACATTTAGATTTTTAGAGGCAGTTACAGTATGTTGTTAACTGAGTGTGTGTGTGTGTGTGTGTGTGCTGAGCTCATATAGATTTCTCCTCGAGAGGCTGCGCGAGCGTCAACAGCGCAACCTATTTATTATCCACAATCGATCGCAACAACATACAATAAATGTAATAAAATCAGAATCATTCTCTCGGTTTAGTGATTCCCTAGTTATGTATTTTGTTTATTGATGTTCTAATCAGGCTACTTGACTTGTCCGTTCGGGTAAGTAAAATTCTCTTTTACTTGTCCTTCAAAAATCCATTTGTCCTGGACAAGCGGACAAGTTAGACAGGCTCTGGAGATACGAAGTCTCTATTTTCATGCTACTAGTACTTATTTTTTAGATATTAGTATCTATTCCATTAAGTACTAGTACTTATTCATTAACGACTAGTGCTTATTCTGTTTAGAATATTCAAAGTGCTTATTCAATTTGTATGCTTATTTATACGCCTGTGAAGAGACGACTCAACGCCAGCGATATGTTATGCCTAAATTAATACATGATTAACTAGTTAGTTAATCATGTATTAATTTAGGCATAACATATCGCTGGCGTTGAGTCGTCTCTTCACAGGCGTATAAATAAGCATGTACATTTATGTACATTTCTGAAATGCACTTTCTGTAAAGCTGCTTTGAGACATTGTGAAAAGCGCTATACAAACAACTTGTGTGTGTGTGTGTGTGTGTGTGTGTGCGTGTGTGTGTGTGTGTGTGTGAGAGAGAGAGATTGTGTCTGTTACAGTGACAAGAGTTTTTAAGCCTTGTCTTTTTGGATATATATATATATATATATATATATATATATATATATATATATATATTTACATGTGCATACAACCCACGTGTTTTAAATGTATTGTTTGCTTTAAATTAAATTAAGATTGTATGTTTGGTAATTGAACCTAAATAAATATAATATATATATATATATAGCTGCGAGCAGCGATGAAGGGCCAAAGCCGGCGGTACCGCCACCCTGGTGCACCAGGGTTGCGGTGCCACCGGCTTGGGCCCGTAATCGCTGCTCGCAGCTATATTTATTATTTTTTTACTACCTTTTGGACACTTTTGGAGGCCTTAACATGCTCAAAAACTCCTGAAACTTTGCACACATGTCAGAACCCGCGGCCATCAGGGCCGGGCTGAAGATGGTACCTGGGCGTGGCAGGGGGGCTCGACAGCGCCCCTGGAACGGGGTCCGAAAACATGGTCCATAAATCAAACACGCTTGCATGTAATAATATGAAACTTGGTACACATGTAGATCTCATCGTTTCATATATACTTCGCACTCTAACTTTTTACACCAGCCCAAAAGGAAGTCGGCTATTAAGGGTTGTTTGGAAAACGCATGCAATGGAATGTGAAACACTCCTCCTAGACAATTCAAACACACGGCACGAAACTCGGTGTGCATGAAGTCAAGACACTGAGGATGAAAAATTGCCAGGGGATTTTTGATATCTCGAACGGTTTGGCCGTGGCGAGGAAACGAAATTATGGCAAGAAACGTGAAACAGGAAGTGTGTTATAACTACTGCATACATGAACTAATCTTGATGAAACTTCAGCAGTGTGTTCGTTGTAAGAGCCCGATCACATGGATGTGACTATTGTGAGTCAAAGTTATAGCGCCACCAACTGGCAGCAGGAAGTGTGTCACTTTCAAAATGCTTTTAAATCACCCTCTTATTTTTACCCGATTTGCTTCAAACTTCATGTGCATAATGTAAACACATGCCAGATGTAGACCTGAGAAAGGATTATTGATATCTTAGACACTGTTGCCATGGCAATGCATCAAACATTAATATTCCTTTTTTAAGCTTTTTCATGCTTTTTTATGCTTTCGGGCACTTTTGGGGTTCTTAACGTGCTCAAACTCTTGAAACTTTGCACACGGGTCAGAACCCGCGGCCATCAGGGCCAGGCTGAAGCTGGTACCCGGGCATGGCAGGGGGGCTCGACAGCGCCCCCTTGAACGGGTCCGACAATTTGGTCCATATATCCAACACGCTTTACCCTATTTGCTTCAAACTTGATGTGTATAATGTAGACACAAGCCAGATGTAGACCTGTGAAAGGATTGTTGATATCTTAGATGCTGTTGCCGTGACAACGCATCAAACTTTAATATTCTTTTTGGATACTTTTGAGATTCTTAGCGCACTTTTGGGGCCCTTAACATGCTCAAAAACTCTTGAAACTTTGCACACGGGTCAGAAACCGCGGCCATCAGGGCCGGGCTGAAGCTGGTACCCGGGCGTGGCAGGGGGGCTCGACAGCGCCCCCTGGAACGGGGTCCGAAAACTTGGTCCATAAATCAAACAGGCTTTACCCGATTTGCTTCAAACTTGATGTGTATAATGTAGACACACGCCAGATGTAGACCTGTGAAAGGATTGTTGATATCTTAGATGCTGTTGCCGTGACAATGCATCAAAATTTAATATTCTTTTTGGATACTTTTGAGACTCTCAGCGCACCTTTGGGGCCCTTAACGTGCTCAAAAGCTCTTGAATCTTTGCACACGGGTCAGAACCCGCGGCCATCAGGGCCGGGCTGAAGCTGGTACCCGGGCGTGGCGGGGGGGCTCGACAGCGCCCCCCTGGAACGGGGTCCGAAAACTTGGTCCATAAATCAAACACGCTTGCATGTAATAATATGAAACCCAACAGGAAGTCGGCTATTATGGTTTGTTTGAAAGCGTATGCCCCTGGAATTCGATATACTACTCCTAGAGAATTCAACCAATCGCCACGAAACTCAGTCAGCATGAAGTCAAGACATTGAGGATGAAAAATTGCCAGGGGATTTTTGATATCTCGAACGGTTTGGCTGTGGCGAGGAAACGAATTTATGGCGAATAATGGAAACAGGAAGTGTGTTATAACTTCTGCATACATTAACTGATCTTGATGAAACTTCAGCAGTGTGTTCGCTGTAAGAGTCCGATCACATGGATGTGACTATTGTGAGTCAAAGTTATAGCGCCACCAACTGGCAGCAGGAAGTGTGTCACTTCCTAAAGGCTTTGAAATCACCCTCTTATTTTTACCCGATTTGCTTCAAACTTCATCTGTATAATGTAAATACACTGCAGATGAAGACCTGTGAAGGGATTCTTGATATCTTTGAAACTGTTGCTGTGGCAACGCATCAAACTTTAATATTCTTGTTTGATGCTTTTGATGCTCTGAGTCAATATGGCAAGCCGTTTTAACATTTAATCATTTTAACCTACTAGTCTCTTTTTTCATGCTACTAGTACTTATTTTTTAGATACTAGTATCTATTCCATTAAGTAATAGTACTTATTCATTAGCGACTAGTGCTTATTCTTTAGATACTAGTGCTTATTCTTTAGATATTCTTTTGAATACGTATTAGTAGCTAATGAATAAGTACTAGTATCTTTTAATAGTTACTATCTAAAATGTCATTTTCTCTCTCTCTCTCTCTCTCTGAGCCAATATGGCAAGCCGTTTTAACATTTAATCATTTTAACATACTAGTCTCTATTTTCATGCAACTAGTACTTATTTTTTAGATATTAGTATCTATTCCATTAAGTACTAGTACTTATTCATTAGCGACTAGTGCTTATTCTGTTTAGAATATTCAAAGTGCTTATTCAATTTGTATGCTTATTTATATTTTCAGAGCAGAAAATCCGATTTTTCTGCTTATTCAATATTGCATCTAAAATGTAAGTGACTTGACGTGTGTGTGTGTGTGTGTGTGTGTTGTGTGTGTGTGTGTGTGTGTGTGTGTGTGTGTGTGTGTGTGTGTGTGTGTGTGTGTGTGTGTGTGTGTGTGTGTGTGTGTGTGTGTGTGTGTGTGTGTGTGTGAGAGAGAGATTGTGTCTGTTACAGTGACAAGAGTTTTTAAGCCTTGTCTTTTTGGATATATATATTTTATTAAAAAAAATGTGCATACAACCCATGTATTTTAAATGTATTGTTTGCTTTAAATTAAATTATGATTGTATATTTGGTAATTGAACCTAAATAAATGTAAAATGAATGTGCTATATTTCAGATCAATATATTTGTTTTCCTTCATTTTAATCAACACTAACTTTATTCTCATCTGAATTATAAATAACTTATTTCTGTATAAAATAATAAATCCTGAATAATCCAGACCAACCAGAGCACACTATTTCTACAACATCATCAGTGCTGAAGCGGGACTACCAGAGCCGTTCGGCAGATAGCGAGCAGATATTTTGTCACGTCGTGCACAATAACCCTAAAGGGACCAGGGTGGCGGTGCCACCGGCTTTATATATATATATATATATATATATATATATATATATATATATATATATAAATAAATATAGCTGCGAGCAGCGATGAAGGGCCAAAGCCGGCGGTACCGCCACCCTGGTGCACCAGGGTTGCGGTGCCACCGGCTTGGGCCCGTAATCGCTGCTCGCAGCTATATTATTAATTATTTTTTTAATTAAAAGTTATAACTCACACTGGCTGTGGTTCTTTTTATAAACCTTTAGTGTTACTAGAGTATGGATTAGCCTAGAGAATGTATTAGCTTAGAGAAATAGTCATTTCAATTGGAGGAAAAACATTCATATACAGAGCTACTAAGCTACTCTGTTGACATGGTCCTGCCTTGCATCATATTTTTAATGTGAAAGTGTAATCTAGCTCCATTTCAAATGGAAATGTATCAACTAATTCACGATGTATAGAGTCACGATGTATCAAAGGAAGCCTAGTTGTATCCATTTTACGGATTCTGCCGCCTGTAACCGGTAGGCGTGGTTTGGGAGTGGCCTCGTAAGGGCAGCAAAGCAAGTGCATTCTGGGAGTTGTTGTCTTTCATCCACATGAGTAAAAAATACATTTCTGCCTTTTCTCAGTCTAGAATGCTTCAATTTCAAAAATAATTTTACATTTCTACTATATAAATGGCCAATATTAAATACACATTCATCTTCCCAGAGGTGGAGTTACCCTTTAAACACCGACTGTGAACAGAGACTGAACGCGCTGAACACGCGTTTGGGCATGATCAGTCAAAAGTATCAAATTACATTCATAACTGGCCTTAAAGTAAGTGTGTCCCTGGCTTTATGCAGTTATTAATGAGAGAGAGAGAGAGAGCATGTGCGTCAATATTATTATTTATTAATTCAATTCGTTTTAATTAATTTGTTCATTCTTTTTTTCTATTATTGACCGTAGATAACCTAATAAATGAAACACACAAAGCCCTTTTAACAAGTAGGCTTCCTAGGCCTATCAATAATTATTTATTTGTTATATTATCTGGAATAATTACGAAAACCCGTGCAGCAGGACTATCAATTTATTTATATAGCCTATTAATTTTAATTTTCTATTTATTATAGATAGGACTATATACTTTATTTATTAAAATTAAACTGTATGTGTCCATTGATTGTGAAGTTAGATATTGAAAATTGCAGATCAAGCGCATAGGGCTGCATGTTTTTTTCTTATGAATTGTATCCTATTTTCCGTTATTATAGTTAACTACGCGCAGTGATATGGAACTGTAATGCGGTCAAACCTGCCTGGAACTACTTTAGCCGTGCGTTTCCCTGAAAATAATTGCACACCTTAGAACGTTCTCAACCAATCAGAATCAAGCATTCAACAGCCCTGTAGTATATAACTATAAAATTTTATATAAACTAAAATTATTAATTTGAATAATGTGTGTGTCAAATTAATAGTTTTTAAACAGACTGTTGCAATTAGCATTTTGTCAGAACCTCTCATAAATTGCATTAGGGGTGTGTGAAAAAATCAATTCACATTTAAATCGCGATTCAAGCTTTACCGATTCAAAATCGATTCATAGAAGGCCGCGAGGGCCGGTCGGATAACAGCTATACATTGCAAGTTATTGCTGCCCGCTGGTCAAACTGTGCAGCCTCTCTGCTCAACCCGTAAATAAATGCATCGATCCGCAAATTTTGTTTGAGTGCTTAAATGGTCAAGTGGTAAATCTTTTGCCAAGCGTGTCAGAAGTTACGGGTTCTAATCCGCACTAGAATAGTTTTTTTCTCTCTCTCATCAAAACCGAATGTTCATCAGTGGTTACAGTCTATATCAAGTAGGGAAATGTTTGTGTGCATTTTATTTTGTGATTTCACCAGAGTCTCCGCAATGGCGATAGATGGAAGCGCGCGTCCGAGTGAAGACTGCGTGAGCCACAGAGAACACTGTATCCATGACACTGAGCAGCGGACACTTGAGTTAAAAAACAACACATTTTAGCGCTAGATCTCTTATTTAATAGCGAACTTAATGAATGCTCTGCTAGTTAACTGGAGATGTTTTATTTATTTGTATTAGGTACATCAATGCCTCAATGTTTCAAAAAGTGGTGGGGGACAATATCGATCCTGAGAAAAAGGGCTGGGGACATGTCCCACCCGCAAATTCCGCCTATGACACGACGACTTCACTGGATCTAAACAAATCAATCTTACCATAGATGTGACCAGCGGTGGCTTAATCTATTTAAAAGGATTTTGCAAGGGTTCTATGACATTAGTATAGAATTTTTTTTATATAAATAATATTATTTATTAGGGATGCACCGAATATTCGGCCACCGAAAATTTTCGGCCGAAAATGGCCCAAAAATGCATTTTCGGTTTTCGGCCGAAATACTTTTATCACCGAAACAATACGGCCGAAATGTTGTGATGATGTAAACAGAAACCGCGACCTGCACGTGCTTGTCTGAAGCAACATGTCAGCACGTATTTCAGTATATATGAGAAAGACTCGCCACGGACAGCGATTTGCAAAACATGTAATGCCGAAAATCCAAACATTCCGATCGCTACGCTGAATATGAGGGGCACAGAAAAGGAAAACGCCTCCGACGCGCGCGTTCATCGACATTGTCAGCGCGGTGTTGGACAGATTTGTGCAGCGGTGTTCCATGATGAGGGAGAGAGAGCACGCGCGCGAGAGAGAGAGAGAGAGAGAGGGACGAGCGAGAGGTAGTGCTGCACGGCGCTGCAATCAAATACGATTTTAAATGTACTTAGTAAAAATATTGTGTACCAGTATGCTCAGTCTAACCGCACAAAGGATCGTAGTAGTCATACAGAGAAAAATTTAAAATGCACTTGACCTAAATGCACTTTGTTTTTATGAGAGAACATTTAATTTTAAAACCTTTCTGCAGGCCAGTAGGCCTGCGCATTATTATTTAATGTACAGAGTGGGGTCAAGTTAAACATTTTAGTTTGAATTTTATTTTATACTGTGCATTGTTGCAATGTGCTAAATAAACAGTTGAATAATTTGTAATTTAATTATTCTTTGAAACTTTAATATTAATTTATGCAATTGCAATGCCTTGATTTTAGTAAAGTTAGTACACAGTCATAGCCATAAATACTAATAATTGGCATAATTTCTTTCGGTGTTTCGGTTTTCGGTTTTCGGCCTTGGTTTCCTCTTTTTCGGTTTTCGGTTTCGGCCAAGAATTTTCATTTCGGTGCATCCCTATTATTTATATACTATTTATATAAATAGTATATAAATATTTTTAGGAATTTTAGGAAGTTCAATGTGCCCAGTTGAGTTCATATTTCAACAGTCAACCTGGTAGCTGAAGTACTCCTTAAACCACATTTAGCACAATTGTTTGTTTGATCTGACTACAGCACTTTAAAGCTAAATGTAAAAGATTTTATTTAAGTTTTTTTTAAAACTTGAATTAAATGTATTTGAAAGCTGGACAAAACTTGGCACTTTGCACTTTTTTGTTTTGTATGAAGACATATAAAGTACTGTAATATCATATATCATCATTAATTTGTTGTGTCTCTTTTAAATTGTCTACTGCAATCAATCACGTAGGAAAAAGTAAATTACATTTATATACTGCGAATAGTTTTTTGAATTGAGAATCGTTTTTTTTATTCGAAAATCGATTTTGAATCGAATCTTGAGCCGAAAAATCGATATCGAATCGTGACATTTTCTGAATCGTGCACCCCTAAATTGCATGTTATTGTGTTTCGTAGCCTATTCAGTATTGTGATCTCTTTTAAAATCGTAATTTTCAATTTATCCAGAATCGTGCAGCTCTATTTCATAGCTTACCATTAGTTTCCTAACTAAAAGTTCAGTGTTTCAGATATTCGGTGGGGGTTTCAAATATTCAGTGGGGCTGACCTAGTTATTTTCTGTCATCTGATAGTGGTCAGCAATTTGCACAGCAAATGCAGCAGCAGAACCCTGAGCTTATCGAGCAGCTGAGGAGTCAAATGCGCAGTCGACCTCCCAGTAGTGCTGGCAATGATGAACCCTGACACACTCCATGGTACCACACATCACTTAATATTCAAACAACAGCTTATTATATACAGTATATCTGTTCAGAACTTAACATCACTTCTCTTTTTATTTTGTGCAGAATTCAACGCTTGACCTGGTAGACCTGTGGAAGATAGGCTGCTACTTTTATTTTTTAAGATATACCTTGTTCCTACAACTCCAGGGACAAGACCAAGTTTATTCATCTATAAATACTGCATGTGTTTCCACTGCCCCACATTGCCCTACCTGTTGGGAGTGGTCATCAGTGCACAATGTGCTCATCGTATTTGGGCTCTGGACTCAAAGAAATGTCTGATCAAATGAAATGTCACACTGGGTTAACACTATATTCCCAAGTAATAATCCTTTTTGTGGTTGTAATGAATTGCTGCTACATGGACATTATGCAGTTTTGCTGTTAACACCTCAGTGATTCATCTGTCCTATGACAAGTCTCTGTTTGAACTGAAAAGGGTTGGCAAGGAACATGTGCAATTTCAACATGGACAATTAAATGTCAGATTTAAAATAAGACTTGTTTTTGCAGCTGAAGCTTTTTCATAACTGCTTGTCATTTTTGCAACCAATGAGATGTCAAAATTACCATTGGCCTACTTAACACATTACTAATTTGTTCTGGTCTGTTTTGAATTAAAGAAAAAAAAATCTCATTTTGGAGAACTTTGATATGTGTGATGGTGTATTTAGAAGAAACTTTGTAACCATTTGTAAGATCGCTGGCTCAAGCTGCTATAGACAGCATTTTGTGCATATGTAGAAACGTTTAGAATATGCAAGCAGTCTTTGCACTCTTAGCGGTAGCAAAATATTTACAATTCGCATTTAAAAAGGGGGAGGGGGAGGGGGCGTTTTAAATGCGCTTATGTTGGCTTGCAACGCGTACTAGCTAGCCAGTTCAAATAGGTTTTGAGACGCAGCCTCGGAACAGGCTCTTCAACGTTCAGCAGGAGGTAGGTAACGTTACCGGAACAAAACTGGTAAAACGTTTAGTTTCGTGCATACGTGAAGTATTATTTGCTTGCTTTTCACTGTTCGATTAAGGCGCTTTTAATCCAGTACGTTACAGAATAAATAAATGTGTGTGCGTGCAGTGTTTAACTTGCACTAAGCATTTGAGCTAAGACTGCTTTAAACGACCCCGGTTTATTAATATAAATTCGTTAAACAAATGGCTGGCACATCTTAATGTAATGTGGTACTTTGTCGTTTGTTCAATGCATGCACCACCTAAAGGGCTTGTTTTTCTACTTCGATAGCTAGTAGCTAGCTCATCAGAGTTAGCATGCTAATGTGTAACGTTACGTTGACATCGTCAGTCACCTTATAAACAATAGCAATGGTTGTCAGTTCTAAATTAATCTATGCCTGATAACTGTTGTCGCACTAATACTGGTTTGAAATTGCTTAAATTGTGTTTCCCATAAGTATTGTGAATGAACTGACGTTTGTAAAAAATTTCTTTTAGGGATGTTGTACATAACCTGACCTCAGCGTGCCTAGAAAGAAGAGTGGATTTGGGTCCTCAGTGTTTTTTTAGGTTCATAGCTTGCTGTAGTGGGGTGTCTGTCCACATCCTTAGCATGGAGTTAGCTGTAGCTAAAATCCTCTGCCTGTTTGGGGTGTTTGCTCTCATGTTGGGGGCATCCTTATTCCTGTGAGGGTGATGCAGATGGACTATGATAAAGTCACGAGGTACAGAAGAGTAGTTGCTTTAAGCAACTCTTTTGGAGGTGGTGTATTTCTGGCCACCTGCTTCAATGCCCTTCTACCAGCAGTTAGAGAAAAGGTATGTTATCGAGCGTGATTTTAGTTCTTAAATTAACAGTCAACTCTGACTGTTAATAAAATAATAATAATAAATAAATAAAAAATTCAGTGGAACACAAAATGAAGCATTTTCAAGAATGCACTAGTCGCTGGTTTCCATGTAATTTATGGGGCTTCAAGTTTGAAAAGATGCAAAAGTGCCATAAAAGCAGTTTATATGACAATATGTGTGAACTTATTAGGCCTACACTTCTGTGGTGCCTTGCGCAAAGCTTGTAATCTTAAGTTCCCATTAATTGCAAATGAGCAGATATAGGCAATTTGAACAATTTTCATTTCATGTTCCACTAAATAAATTAAATCATGGGTTTGAAACAACATGAGGGTGAGTAAATGATGACAGAATTGTATGTTTTTGGGTAAACTATCCCTTCAAGACCCTTAAGGATTGTATTTATCTGACCCTTAAGGATTGTAAGGACTGTATGTTACCAAAGTCAGTTATAAAAACAGAATTATCATCACTTGAATATAAGGAATCAAATTACTGTTTGTGTGTATGTTACCTTGCTTTTTTTCTTTTAGGTTGAGGACATTTTGAAAGAGAAAGAGGTAAAGTTCACCAGTCAGTACCCGCTGGCAGAGACCATGATGATGCTTGGATTTCTCCTCACAGTATTTGTTGAACAGTCTGTGCTTACTTTCCGCAAGGAGAAGCCCTCTTTTATTGACCTGGAGACATTTAATGCTGGTGGTTCGGAAGTGGGGAGCGACTCAGAGTATGAGGCTCCATTCATTGCTCCCACTCGAGTTGCGGCCAGAACCCAGCAGCACCATTCCCATCACCATGGACACTTCAACCCTTCTGAGCTGAAACGTGCTGGGCCTTTGAGATTAGCAAGCCTGGTGCTAGCACTGTCCGCTCACTCTATCTTTGAGGGTCTTGCTTTGGGTCTTCAGGAAGATGGGGCTAAGCTTGGAAGCCTCTTCATTGGTGTGGCCATCCACGAGACGCTAGCATCTGTGGCACTGGGGGTTAGTGTAGCCAAGGCAGGAGTCCCCTTACGAGATGCCTGTAAACTGGGCATAACAGTAAGCCTAATGATTCCTCTGGGCATCGGGATTGGCATGGGTATTGAGACGGTCCAGCACTTAGCAGAAAGTATTATATCTGTAGTGCTGCAGGGCCTAGCAGCCGGCACATTCCTATTCATTACGTTCTTTGAGATCCTCTCACAAGAGCTGGCGGATAAACACGACAGGCTATTGAAGGTGCTGTTTCTTACACTGGGCTATGTTGTACTAGCAGGGCTTGTCTTTATCAAATGGTAAAGGTGATTGTGAACTGCTCTTCTTTAATACTGTTAAACAGCATAACAAAGAGTTTTGGGTAACACTTTATTTGAAGGGGTGTGCATAAGACTGACATGACACTGTCATAAACATGACATAACACCTGTCATGAACATGAAGGAGTCTTTATGAATGTTTATGACTGTTGTCATTAAGTGTCATTCGGTAAATTATGACACTTTTAATGCCAAGTTGACATTGTTTAAAATGTCTTTGTTATGACAACTTGACATTACCCAAGACAAAAATGTCTTATGACAACTTGACATTAACAAAGACGGAAATGTCTTTGTTATGACAACTTAATATTAACCAAGAAATCATAACCTGTCAACCTGTCACAAATATGTCATAACAGGTCTAATTATCAAACTTCAAGCATTTTGCAGTGTAATAACCCTTAATGACATCTTTATAACTAGTACAATGTGTTCCACTTTACTTGAGGACAGGTAATATTCATGACACAGTTATAATGGTGTCATGACGGCCAAAGTTGTCACAGGTTGACAGGTTATGATTTCTCGGTTAATGTCAAGTTGTCATAACAAAGACATTTTAAACAATGTCAACTTTGCATTGAAAGTGTCATAATTTACCGAATGACACTTAGTGACAACAGTCATAAACATTCATAAAGACTCCTTCATGTTTATGACAGGTGTTATGTCATGTTTATGACAGTGTCATGTCAGTCTTATGCACACCCCTTCAAATAAAGTGTTACTGAGTTTTCTGTAATCTACTGTAAAAATGTATATTCTATAGAGCCAGGTTTTGCAACATTTTTGATGCCAACGACGACACCAAAATTAGATGATTTCTTTGTGAGGGACCCCCTTCCTAACAGATAATGACACCTATAATAGCTGCTATATTTACTGTGTGATAAAATATGTCATATTATAATGTTATTTCCAAAAAAATTATAATTTGCTTTAATATTGTCACTTTACTTGGGCCAAAATAAATGATTGAAATATTATCTGGAAAATATTTACTTTGTATATAAATTTGTAAGTTAACAGCATGTTTTTTGTTAGATGTATAAACCTTCCAAATAAAACTAGGTTTATTGTTTATTTCTTAAATGTTCTAAACAGCTGCCAATAGAATATAATAATTGATAAATCTCATAAATTACATTTACAGCAAAAGTACAACATAATATTTGGTAAATATTCTTACATTAACATAACTTTCAAAACCTTTAAAAACAAAACAAAAAAAAAAATATATATATATATATATATATATATTATATATATATATATATATATATATATTATATATATATTATTATATATTGGAAATCTGCTTTATTCATAATCTGTTTATGAACCTCTTATTATCATTTAAAGCCACTATAGAATTTATATTATTTTATGAGATTGAAATGCCTTTTGATAAACATCCTATTATTTAATGGAATTTGTTCACATTGATTCTGAATGACTACTGTATAATCTTTTGTTTGACTTGACGAAATTCATGTAAAGAGAGAATACCCAATGATGCAACTCCTGTAAATTTTTACCTATCCTTTATGTAAATATCAAAATGTGTATGTTTTGTTCATTTAATACTTACCAATATTACTATGACTGAATGAATATTACTGTTTTGATTTGTTGAAGGATTTGCTTTCAGATACTATTAGCTGAATGAAAATGTAATGGGATGTTCACACAATGACAGTGAAGAGACTGGAATCCAGTTTTTGCAAGAACTTTGTGTTGAAGTTGGTCAGATTTGTTTACAACAAATTCTGTGTAGCTGACTGCACATAATACAGTCAAATTGCCAAAAGTCTGAGTCACACTTTTCAGAACAGCTTTACTGTCCAATTGCCTATTGGTCTTAATATTCCTTGGGTTATGCCGAAAACCAATTTTATCAGCCATAATCCATACTGCAGCATCAAAGTCTAGGCATGCTGCCAAAATGACTGACATTTTGACACCAAGCTTTGTACAGTATGTGTCATTGTCACCTCAATCTAACCACACCACATACATTTCGTAACTGCGCCACCGATTGGTCGAAAGTGATAATCCATTAATCATATTTTTAGTTAATGTATATGATGTTTTGCCTAAATTCATCTTTAAATGTCTTTAATTGCTCCCTGCTGCAGTTGGTCTGACACTCCCAGCCATGTTGGCATGTTAGCAATTTATTATTCTGCTGCTTCTTCCGCTCTGGGCGTCTATGGCAGCCCATAGAACTGCTTGCGTCATTTTCCGTCATAGATATATGTCCGCCATTTTGAATTGTCCAACAAACCTACTTTTTCGAGAGGCATCCAGCTGCAGCCATAGACAGTATAAGAAGTGGACAGAGACATCTCATTGGAACTCAGTTGAGACAGTTGAAGCCCATTTTTATCGATTTTCAGCACTTCCGTTCCTGATGCGCAGACTCAAACGACTCAAAGTAAGCTTGATGACGTGAGCAACCTGTCTGACAGACGTAAATCATCTAGTAGCTGTGCGTGAAAATTGCCAACGTTAATCTTGCAGTGACGGGGAACTTGAGCAAAGAGTTCTTTGGCGTGAGTGAGCAGTAGTATTTTGTCCCATGGCTTTTATCGACTCATTATCTTTGGGCTTCTCCCTTGACGGGACCTCCCCCCGATTGCCTGCAAGCTTTTCCTCCTGTCTGTACGGTCATCACTGTACAGCGCGACAGAGAGTCTAGTGGTTATGACGCAGTCGTTAGCCTATTTTTACAAAAACTGTTTCTACGGGGCCATAATGTAACATAGAAGGTAATGGAGCCCTTTATACATTGTCGTGTTTCTCTAGAAATAAATAATGGACAAATGTAGTCTTTAAACGCCTCAGATGTAAAGTTATTCGCCGTCAAAGTGACGCCAAAATGAATGGGAGTCAATGGAAATGCTAACGCAAGTGATTGAAGTTCTGCTACAAGATGGCGGCACCCGCCCGACTTCAACTTCCGGTCGATGGATTACCCCCTTGGCTGCAGCCCTGCAGAGTCACCTCCGGTTAGACACCACTGGCTGGACACCAGTGGATAGACAGCCTACATCATTTCCGTATTGTCATTCACTTTTCAAATTTGACGCGCCATGCAGATGTCAGCGGTAAGAAAAAATAATAAATGTCGATGATTTATAGGTCATGTCAGAATTTAAATGCACAAACTAGCTAGTAAAAAAAATTGTCTTGTTTTCAAGGTACTGTGTCGTGTTTTTTAAAGGTATTAGTAAACTCTGGTGTGCCTCAATTCTAGAGCTAGGTTGCTACAATAGATTTTCCAATTAAATCGTTCTTTGAGTGGTAAGTTATGATTTAGTTAATATTGTAAATATGTTTTTTTTTTCACTTGGATGTGTGAAGATTGTACCCAGTTAACGAGATCTCAGAACAGTCTTGGCAGAGAATAGTCTAAAATGCTAGGTTGTCTAAATGCACATGAGAGTTTTTTTGGAAAGTTATTAATTGGAATTTTGTAAACTCTTATGAATTATAAGGTACTACCGGTATTTCATATGTGTCACTATACTTATTACGCAAACAATCTATTAATACTACCCTCTTCTTTTAGGCAAATCACATTAGTGTGCGTAAAGCTACGGAGCTACCACCAATACAGAAATGCACAGAGTGCTGCAGCCAGTATCACTGCCCGCTGTGCAATTCAAAAAATTTTAAACCCACAGACCGATACTGTGTAATCATTAATTTAAAGGCTCGCCTTGCGAGATCTGTAAAATACAAAGGTGGGTACATTTTCTCAATATGACACACCATTTGTATATAGTTTGAATCTGTAGTTAATGTTTTTTTGTGTTTGTTTCCACAGGCTATTGCATGTACAAGTGCAACCTTGGTTGCAAGGCACAGGCTCACTTTCATTGTGTTTGTAAATCTTTTTCCCCCCCATAAGAATAGGTTAATCAATCATTTAAGTAAAAGCCATTGTATAGCACCTGGCAAAGAGCTCCAAACATTACTACCTGGATATACCCTGACAGCGCTTACCAGGAAAGAGGCTGAAACATCACTCACTGGAGATGACGATGGAACATCGCTTACCAGGAAAGAGGCTGAGACATCACTCACTGGAGATGACGATGGAACATCGCTTACCAGGAAAGAGGCTGAAGGGGGTCGCACACCGGACGCGCAGCTCGGCGCCGCGCCACGCAGCGCCAGGTCTTTTAAATTCGAACACATTATTCTCTATGAGAGTACACACACCGGCGGCGCCTTTCGGCGTCTGTCCGCGGCGCCTAGCAACGGCTCTGGACCGTGTTCAAAATCCTGCAGCGCCACACGGCGCCATTTACATAGTTATATATTAAATTTACATTTATGTGTCTCAAATAGTAGTAATGTATATACGGACTTAGCCCTGTGCTGGAATATACATTTAGTTTTATATTTATTTAAAGAAATCAGAAAATTGCTGATGTTATCAGATTTTCAGGTGAGAGTTGTCCTAGACGTGGCGTGGCGTGGCGCTGAGCTGCGCGTTCGGTGTGCGACCAGCTTGAGACATCACTCACTGGAGATGACGATGGAACATCGCTTACCAGGAAAGAGGCTGAGACATCACTCACTGGAGATGACGATGGAACATCGCTTACCAGGAAAGAGGCTGAGACATCACTCACTGGAGATGACAATGGAACATCGCTTACCAGGAAAAAGGCTGAGACATCACTCACTGGGGATGACGATGGAACATCGCTTACCAGGTAAGAGGCTGAGACATCACTCACTGGAGATGACGATGGAACATCGCTTACCAGGAAAGAGACATCACTCACCAAAGGAGAGGTCAGAAAACCACTTACCGGAGAAAAGGATGGAACAGCACCATTGTTAAGCATAAAAACTTGCAGACAGCAAACAGTGATTTGCCCCAAATGCAACATGTGTATGAACAAAAAAAATATGTCCAAGCACATAATACGTAAGCATTCAGGTGTCCACACTCTGGATGTCACCTCAAACTCGCACCTGCCAAGCCAGTGCCTGGATCATCTAAATGGGATATTTGCTGTGGTTACACCATGCATGGATCAAGTGTGCCATTTCATGTCAAAAGAAAGATCTGGGGTAACACGCAACAAGTATACTGTGAATCAATGCCAGTCTAACAATGAATTGGCGCAACGCTCAAAGGTGGTCTCCCTTCAGTGCTCACATGTCAGGTCAGTCGACTACTGTTCATCAACCGCTGAAAGTGAGCACTTAAAAGAAGATGTTTTGTCAGAGAAGGTTGCAAAGAAATGGTTTGGAGGAGACAGAAAGGCAGAGTGCCTGAAGCTTCAAAGTCTGGCAACATCTCAATCGGTCCCTTTGTCTGTTGAGACCACAGTTGGTGTGCCTTCTTTCAAGCATTATGTTTCTGTGTTTTGAAGGGAGTGGATTGGAATCCACTGCTGCTTCAATGTATATGTAATGATGAGTAATTATAATCAAGATGTTTATCAATATTTTTCTTTCTAAATATTCAGTGAGTTGAATATTTCTCTAGGCTTGTGAGATTTTACTTTGTTATAGAAGTTACCAGTATAATTACTGAAATGCTCTTTTCATGTATTCTCTAATGTCTGTATTTGATATCTGAATGCAGTAACAGTGCTTGCTTATTTATCCCGGCTTCCAGAAATGAAATAGGGACTTGTTTTGTGTTTGTGAAAGGTCTTCAACGTGTTAAAACATATAGGGGTCATTGAAGCCAATAGTTTAAGGGACCATTTCTTTGTTAAAGCCTTACTTTCCAGCTAGACTAAAGTTGAGAGAAAGAACGCATTATCTTAATGTTTTGAGATGACTCTCATGTTTATAGTTAGAGCCTGGCCAAATCCAACCTTGGAAAAGTGTCGGTGTGTGTGTTAGTCGTCTTGGTAACAGGTTAAGGAACCAATGGCATTATTGGAGATTGAGTGAACTGTTGTTCGAGACATGCTGGCGCTCATCAAACCCAAATCTGCGACCTGAAAGGTCATGACGTGCCTAACTTCAGGGTCCGAATGTGTCAGCTGCATAATCGATGGAGATACGCTTCCGTCTATCTGTATGTGTGGAAAATTACTGTGTTTATCTATTTCTTAGCCAATGAGAACCATTCAACCTGTAAGCAATTACAGGTTGTTTACTGTACAGTTAAAGACCCAGAAGCAGATATGAAGAATGAAGACCCGGAGTCAGAATTATAAAAAATTAAAGAAAAGTTTTACTGAAGATAGTTTGCAATTTCATCAGCAGAATTCAACTTCAATACTCACACAGGAGTTCGTAGGCCGCCTCACTTACAGTTACAAAGATCACAGCAGTTATACCATTTTCGAGGTCTAAGCTACGTCATTGCTTACAGGTTGAATGGTTGAAGGTTGAAGTCTCAATTTGTGTCTCTTTTTGAGGAGTTCACTTCAGGTAGTTATTGGAAGACTCGCCACCATTGTTGATTTGATTTCTATGCTATACTTTGATATTTTATTTACTGTCATTTAGACCCATTCTGCAGTGAGTCAGTTATTGACAGTATGGAGAATCTTAAAGGAGGGGGGGGGGGGGGGGGTGTGGACTCCAAAAAGTCTTTAGTTTTATTACTGGGTGGAGGCGTGCCGTGTGGGCGGAGCTAAATAACCACGAGCGCGCGAAGCTTTGAGAGCGCCTGGAAGCTGTGACACCTTGTTTTTAGAACACCATGTCATGCGCGAGTTTTAGAACATTTGTGTGTGTCTACTCGTGGTTTATGAAGACATGATTGGTTTTACAATAAACAAACAGACACCTACAGTAGCCACCTAAACAAATGTATCTAAACAAACACACACCATACATCGCATGCTCCATGAGTGCATTAACTACACGTGATCATGTTGTTTAGCCTACTTGCTGTGCTTAAGTTACACGCCGATAGACACACACAGATATTTGAAGCAGTCCTACTCACCGCCTGCGGTTCCAACGCAAGACCGTTAACCTTTAGTGTTGTGACTGCTTCATCCTTGAGAACTAAACGATTAGCAAATCCGGCTTTGAACTGGGCCTTGTTTATAAAAAAAATCATCCTCGAAATGCATGGAACAAACAAGAACACTTTTACAACTGTGTTGATGTTCTGGAAAAACAAACTCCATCCACTGGTCCCTTAACGCTTGATTCTTTGGGAATCTGTGCAGTGTTGTCTTGCCTTGGCAACCGAAAACACACTTCTTTGGTGACATATTGCAGCGCAGCCGATGCACCGCGCTTTGATGGGCATAGGTTACGGCTATCGCTCTACAGCTGCGCGCGCACCCTTCCAAGAGAAGTGCCCTTAGGACCGTATAAGGAAATTCCGGCGCAGCTGATGTCACGATCGAGCCCATACTCGAAAAAAAACTTTCCTAAACTTGTGACAACCAGGAAGGAGTATTTTGAGAACAGAAATACTCAATCAAACATACAGCTTAATTTTTGAAACTTTGTCCATGTTTAGCATGGGAATCCAACTCTTTAACAGTGTAAAAACTCACTATGCATGAAATAGCATTTCACCCCCCCTTTAACAATGTGAAGTATCCTTCGTCAGACACATGTCTTCATGCATACCTACATTTTGAGGCCCTCTGTGACAACACATACAACTTCTCGTGTGCTTCATGTGGCGACCATCCACCTGTTGTTATTATGGATCTACACAAGAAAGGAGTGTTTTCCATGGCTGGTAACTTTTGCAAATATGACATAGGCTACTTGACAAATATCTAAACCATTCAGTGCACATTTTTTTTTTATATTTCATTGTATTTCTTATAGTGAGTGACATTGAAGAGACAACGAAGGATTTCAAAGGAATGGTAAACATTGAGGCGTTTTGGAACGCAGTGTCCCTGGAGATGATTGGACGGGGATATGTGTCAAGTAATTGTGGATTCAATCCCATATTTCTTCGTATTTAGTTAAAAAAAATTCAATTCAAATGACAAGCTTTTTAAAAAACAAAACTGAAATATTTATTTATACTAACCTTGTGTGTCCAAAGGTAATAATCAGAATCCATTCAAGGTACTGCCCTCCTACCATTTCTGGGCTCCTTGGATTGGGCACAAAACAAGGTCCTCCAATGAGGTGCTCAACACAGAATTTGAAAAGATTAAGACTGCTAAGGTCTCTGAAGAGTCCCAAGTCTACCATGTTACAGAAGATAGACTGATGGAGGAGCTCATGAACCAAAAGGTATATTTGTTTTGTATAATGTATTTTAATTATATGTTTTTGTTTAGTTTCACATGCATTTGTTTGGGGGCAGATCAAAATGTATTTTCCTAATCCTACTTTGATCAGGTTGATGTTGTTCGTAAACTGTGCAAGGAATGTGGTCTTGACACAGTTGGATCAAAACTGGACCTCATTTCACGCTTGCATAGTGAAATGCAAACACGGCACAGCTATGACAAGATTTTCCAGAAAATATGGGGTGCATCAGGTCAGTGTTTTTGAAAGTGCAAATGTATGCATTTCAAGTCTACATGGTTTGTATTGCTCATCAGTTTTTTTTCTCCTGTATTCATGTAGGTGGTTGGTGTGCCATAATGTGCCCTTGTGGTGTTGTGTACAGCCTAAAATTCCTGATTCGAGCTGAGAGCCTACGAGACTATGCAGATTTACTTCTGTCATGGAAACATCTTCCTAATATATGCATTGATGATTTTGCGAGAGGTTTGGTTGCACATACAAATGTGACTAGGGCCCCAGACATTGTTCCATTTCAGCCTTTTGAGGGAAGATTGCTTGAGCCAACTACGGAAAACATCTCCATGGCCAGAGAGGGCAAGATATTTTCCCATCTGTCATGGCTCTGTGAAAAGAAAGAAACACCAGATGAAAATGGTCATCCTATTACTGGATCTGCTGACCACTTTGTATTGTACGACACGTTTCCAACACCAAAGACCCAAGGGACATCTTGTGGAAGATTTCTCTGGTTCCTGAGCTTGCTGGGAAGATAAATAGCCAAGTTGTGGAACAATTTTTTTCGCAAATGAGGAAAAACAATTATTTCCTGAATAATGCAGCACCAGCAACAAATATATTCCTTTTGAGAAGCATTGTACACCACCGCAATCAAAGGACTAACAATGAATTCATCAAAAGAGCTAGAAAGACATTTGTGACTGACACTGAATTCAATGACTATGGCCAGGCAGTTCTATGTACCGGTAAGTCACTTGCAATCTCATGTTTTTACATTCTAGTTGTAACATACTCTTTGATTTCATGGTTTTGTAGCTTAAAATGCAGATATCATAAATAATAAAGCTTACACAAATTAGGAAAATATCACCGGCAAAATCACAGAACTTAAAACGGTTGTTACTTCACACGTCAGTATATTACTCATAGCCCATTAGGGTTCACACATACAGAATAAGAAGCAATACAGCTTCTGTATGTGTGAAAGAAGCAATCTTCACTGGTTTACATAATACATTGTAGCACCCAAAACATTTCATGAGTGTGACCTATCACACACTGAAACACAAAATATATCTTGGAATTTATCACATTTCAAACAAATATAAAGCCTGTGTTACTATTTCTTTATGAATCATAATTTGTTGACTTCGTCTAAAAGGCTCTCAACAAACAGATTCAAAAACCGCAACATTCAAAAACCAGTCTAAACGGTGGTGAGCACTGTCAAGAGTTGATTCTACCAGTAAACCTCAAGCCTTCTCGATCATGCTGGACTCTGGGACATCATCGTCTTCAGGAGCAGTTGGTACACATTAACTTTATATCAAACACCTTTTAATATGTAACTCACAATCTTTGTTTTGCATTATTTTGTCATGCATAATTTTAGTGTTTTCTTTCGAAAATTTCAGATAAACTATGTCCTGGATCAGAGTAAGCCTCGGAATGAGCTGGTTGTGAAATATGTAGTAACATGCATCACCAGATCAGACTTTCAAACCCTCGGCCTGAAAAAAGATTTGGAAACCACGTTTGTAACACACAATGAGTACTTGCAGCAAATACACTTATATAAATGATTAGTATAAATAATATATTTCATTTATAGGTCGGAAATTAATCCTCTGAGAGATTCTACAGTTGCAGGTTCGATGTTATATTTAATGTACATTTGGAGGGGAAAATAAATAAATTTCAAGGCATTTATCTTATTGGAATGATTGACATTCTGCAGGGAAAAGACGTTTTCATCGTTGATCTCTATGTTCCTCCAACTTGGCTCCCACCCATTAATCAATCTCCCTTTTCCAGTTTTCCGGTAAGAAACAGTTTTTTGTGAAATCAGACTGTGAATGTCAGTTTGCTGCTTTATTGGGACACATAGGTTTTGCAAACAGGGTGACACTTGGGCAAATCACTGAGTCCTGTTTGCTCTAGCAACTATGTATGTCGTCTGTAAGCTAAATTAAAGTAGAAGTAAGGATGACATGTAAGGATTTCAGTTACATAAACAAAAGTGTTGACCAGTATTTAACCACCATCATCCTTTTAGTACATTTCAGTACAATTTTTTTTGCCTCTTGTAATTAGGTGAATTCGCACATGAAAGATGCCTTGATTATTCCATTGTGGACCCCTGGGCACTACACGCTGTGTGTAAGTTATGCAAACTTAGTTCCTATTGTGTATATTACAAGCCATGAGGATAAACATAGGTTTAATATGCTATTGGCCTGTGTTTCATATCAACACATCATCAATTGATAATATCACTTTCCCGGTGCTTTATATATGGAATTTTGAAATGCTCTGCCCACAACCCTTGTCAACTGGGCAAGGATTTAATCTATACTTGACACAGTTGGTGACTGGATTATATCCTGTGTACATGTTAACCATAGACAATGAAATAATATTCAAATGTTAATCTTATATTTTGAATTCTAACAATGTAATGTTTGGTTAGAGTTCACTAAATTTGGGAGTGTTAGTCTGCTAGGTCTTTGTTCTATTGTCACTATAAGTTATCTACTTTTCATCAAGAGTGCATGTTCTCTATAGGTTTTGAGACCACAACAACAAGAAATGTTGTTACTGGACTCCAAATATCCATACAAACCACAAGGGTTTCAACATGAGGGATATCAAAATGTTATAAGGTCATCTGAGGAATACATGTTATTTGGCGGTCACGTTCCCCTGACCTATAGATGTTACCTAATGGTCCTGTTCTGCTGACCATACAGTATGTTCTGTTTTTGCGTGTTTCTGGTTCTGACCATGTTCCTTGGTCCGTGTGTGTGTGTGTGCGTGTGTGTGTGTGTATGTGTGTGTATATATATAATTTTTTTTTTTATGCATGATAAAGATTTGTATCTTGCATTCTACTCATGTTCGACCGTCTGTGAGTATCTTGAATTTATGTATTTAGTAAGACTACATTTTTGATTTTGGTTTCTTAGTGACCTTGCAAAAAGTCTGGTGAATGGGATTTGGACAGAGAGAACTGGCGTGGACATAAAGGTAATAGTTTTTAAGCAGTGTTTTCCAACCAATAAGGTGAATGATTTAAATGTCATGTTTCCATTTTTGGAGCTGATCATGTTTTATTTTCTCTTGAAATAGGGACTTCCTCCACAACCTTACGGGAATGACTGTGGCATCTTCATTGTGATGGTCAGATTGTACAAATTTATTAAGTGTTTATAACCTTATGTCAAGGTTCTAGACTTTTTTTTTTTTTCACTTTTTTGTCTTTCGTACGCATGGTATATAGTGACAAACTCTCCTTTTGATTTCGCCATTGTAAGTATTTGAATTTCAATTGCAAACTTTGATGTTTTTGCCTTCAAGAAAAAATATTAAAAGTAAATCCTGTCTAATTGAAACTGTTCTGAAACTACAGCATGACATGGCTGAACTCAGAAGGTGGTGGTGTGTCATCCTTATGGAGAACCTGGACTTGGAAGGGTATTGTCTTATATGTTTTAATAATGTGGTTTTGGATTATTCAAAATGAAATGGTACTAGTGTATAGTCATGGCCATAGGAATGACAAAAATAGAAAAATATTTTCACAAAGTCTGCTGCATATATATATATATATATATATATATATATATATATATATATATATATATATATATATATATATATATATATATATATATATATATATAATAGCCATTCTGCCCCTACCTGTTTACAAAAGTTATTTTCAGTTTTATTTATACAGTATGGGCTGGTGCCAGGGAATTATTGTCCCTGTTTGCAGGCATGGTAGAAAGTTTGCTCACTGGACAGACATGGCAAAGGCTGTGGTTATGGGGAAACTTTAGCCAGTTTTCCGCATTCCAAGAAAACGGAAACTTGAACAAGTCATGCAAGTAAGTGTCAATTCAAGAATTATGAGTAATTTATTGTTACAGTGTCAAGTGTACCTTTTTAAACAACATTAAATTGTAGATATAAGTTCACCATTGTTCTTCATTTTATGAATTTAATTGTTTCTAAGGAACATGCATTCACCAAGAAGGCAGAGAAGCACCGCAAGTTAGAGACTTGTCCTGAGTCCTTGGTATGTGTTTGAAGCATCACTATAGAGAGCATTACACTGTATTTTGTAAATGTGTTATTCATTGAGCATGTTTGCTGGGGAAATATGATTTCTCAATATGTAATTTAATCTCTTCAACAAGGATCCAGGCACTTCCCTGCTTTTACAGGTAACCTTAAAAAAATGAATGAATAATTGTGTACATGTATGGATTGTTCATTTTTAAATTTGATTTGGCCTTCAGATGCCAAAAAGTGTTTTGGAGGAGGTTTGTCTAGAGGTGATCCTCTCAGACGGAGATGCCGCCTACCTTACCCTGTCATTGACATGTACAGCCTTGAGGGATGTTTTGAGCACTGAGCAGTTCAGAGTTTAGACACTGGACCCATTATGCTTGGCTGGAGAGTAAGTTTTTAAAGGGGGGGTGAAATACTCAGTTTCACTCAATCTCATGTTAATCTTGAGTACCTATAGAGTAGTATTGCATCCTTCATATCTCCAAAAAGTCTTCAGTTTTATTATATTTATAAAAGAAAAATAGGCTGTACTGAGTCTTTCCGGAAAAACCCGAGCGGGTGGAGGCGTGCCGTGTGGGCGGGAGCGCGCGAAGCTTTTGCGTGTGTTGTAAACAGACAGACTCGTGGTTTATGAGGACATGATTTAGTTTTACAATAAACAAACTGACACCTACAGTGGCCAGCTAAACAACTGTATTTAAACACACAACACACACCATACATCGCCTTCTCCATCGATACATTAACTGTAACGTTACGTGATCATGTTGTTTACTTGCTGTGCTTAGCTTACACGCCGATAGTTAACAACACACAGACATTTGAAGCAGTTTTACTCACCGCCTGCGGTTCCGTGAACCTTTATCGTTGGGACTGCTCCATCTTTAAGTATTAGGCGATCTGCAAATCGTCGAACTGTGCCTTGTTTATAAAACTATTAGCAGCTACCGCCGAAATGAAGGAAAGAAACAAGAACACTTGCGCAACTCCGTTGCTGCTCTGGAAAAACAAAATCCATCCACAGGTCCCTTAACTCTGGGTTCTTTGGACATTTGTGCAGTGTTGTCTTGCCCTGGCAACCAAAAACACACTTTTTGGTGCCATTGTTTTGATTGCAACGCAGCAGAGCACAGCGGTCTGATGGACGCTCTCGTACGCTGGCTACAGCTGCGCGCACGCACTTCCGGGAGAAGTGCCCTTAAGACCCGTAAAAGGAAATTCCACCTACTGTGACGTCACGTAGTTACGTATTCGAAAAAAACTTTCCGAAACTTGTGACAAACCGGAAGGAGTGTTTTTGGAACAGAAATACTCCATCAAACTTACAACTTAATTTTTGAAACTCTGTCCATGTTTACCATGGTAATCCAACTCTTTAACAGTGTAAAAAACTCACTATGCATGAAACAGCATTTCACCCCCCCTTTAATCAATTTTTCATTTCTGTATTGGCCTTGAATCAACACTTGTACTCTAATATAGTTAAATATAAACATGCTCATTCTAATCATATTGTACATCTGTTCTTGCTTTAGGTGTGGTGAATGTCAAAAAACTACCCCAGGCTGTAAGTGTGTCCTTTTTAAAATTGTTCAATGCAGAAATTGCCGATCTTTTTTCAAAGACTCGGTGGGGTACTGTGGAAGCGGAAGACGTGGAGACCTGCGAGGGTTTTATACAGACCCTGAATTTCCTGAGAATTGCCCAGACTGCCAGTTTTAGGGGGCAGGAATGATGTGTGGTGTGCACAGTGTGCAGTAGTTTATTTGGAATTGTTAAAAACCAATAAATATTGCAAAACCATGAAGTGTTAATTTGATCTGGATTGTTTGGTAAATTGTCTGATCATATGAATCTATGTATATTTTAAAAAAAGAAGTGGTTACATTTACACAAAAAAATTTGAATTGAATATCCAAATGGGCAAGGCAAAAAACTGTGGTCAATTAACATGTACAAGTCTGTTGTATCGACAAAACGTTATAGTCATTGATCTAGGCTGAATTTAAGTCACAAAAAATAGTGATATGATCTGAACAATATATATATTTTCAAGGTGGTTCTTGTGAATACAGTTTGCATGAATTATTGATGTTATAGTATTAAGTATATTATTGGGAATTGTTTTATGTAAAGAGATATGATAAAGATATTTCAATTTGCACACAGCTTTTATATTATATATTTTTAAGTCATAAAAGTAAAATGACAATACGGAAAAGACGTGTGCAATTAAGCCTGCAAAGAATGCTGTCAATCCAGAGGTGAAAATATAAAATAAATATGTCAATCCAGCGGTGAAAATGGAAATGACATAGGCTGTCTATCCACTGGTGTCTAGCCGGAGGTGAGTCTGTAGGGCTGCAGCTGGATGCTATTGAAAAACTGTGGTCAATTAACATGTACAAGTCTGTTGTATTGACAACGTTAGTCCATTGATCTAGGCTGAATTTAATTCACAAAAAAGTGATATGATCTGAACACATTTTTCAAGGTGGTTCTTGTGAATGCAGTTTGCGTGAATTATTGATATTATAATATTAAGTATATATAATTGAGAATTGTTTTATGTAAAGAGATATGATAAAGATCATATTTCAATTTGCACGCAGCTTTTATATTATATATATTTTTAAGTCATAAAAGTAAAATGACAATACGGAAAAGACGTGTGCAATTAAGCCAGCAAAGAATGCTGTCTATCCACTGGTGAAAACAGAAAATAAATATATGTCAATCCAGAGGTGAAAATATAAAATATCTATCCAGAGGTGAAAATATAAAATAAATATGCTGTCTATCCAGAGGTGAAAATATAAAATAAATATGCTGTCTATCCGGAGGGGAAAATATAATATAAATATGCTGTCTATCCAGAGGTGAAAACGGAAATTAGCGGCGAAACGGAAATGACAGAGAAAATGGAAATGACATAGGCTGTCCATCCACTGGTGTCCAGCCACTGGTGTCTAGCCAGAAGTGAGTCTGCGGGGCTGCAGCTGGATGCTATTGACTTTTGCGAACTCGTCATAGACGGTTTGTCCGATTTGCACAAAAAATTTAACCGGATCATATTCAGGCAGTGCTGACAAAAAGTTATGGAATTCAAGTTGATTTGTCAAACCGTTTTCGTTAAACGCACAAACAAATTTTACGTAGCGCTTGCGAAAACCAACTTAAGGCTGTATCTCCGCAACAATTTATCGGCTGATATAAAGCCGATAAATAATAGATTATTTTCCTCAGTTGAGAGATGTGCACTGTTTCGCCTTCACCATGATGGTTTTGAATGATAGGAATTAGGCTACTTCGAAAAGATAGTTCAGTCCAGCACAAATCTGTCACATAGGCTTCATTACATTATAATAAGAGCACGCCTGTTGTGAATTCTTGTTCGCCAGTGTTTCAGTGTGTCGAGCACGTTGTGGTGGAAAGAGCAGATGGGAGTTTTACTTACTCAAACATGTTCTGAGAGCAAAAAGGAAAATTATTGGTTTACAGCTTCAACTGAAACTGAAGCAAAGACGGAGTCAAGACGTTTGAACGTGCGGAGAGATTAGTCGGACTCGGAATAGTTGTTATTCGATCTGCGTCATCAATGTTCACAGCGACCATGTTGTTGACATAGAAATCACGGCAACTGTCAGTCTGTCAATTAGCCTTTCACCGAGCCCCGCCCCTCTTAGTTACTGTTGCTACGTCCATCAAACAAATGGTCGAACACGACCAGCGCGACAGATTGCCATGACGGGAATAGGTATACCCGTGCGTGTCAGTGACCTTTTTTTGAGCAATACCTCCGCGATATCCTCCAGATCGAGGCAAAAATGGTTACAGTATGCAGTGGAGGGATATGTTCAAGTTTATAAAAATACACAATGAAGGAGACACGACTACTATCGAGGCTAATGCTTACCGGTCCAAAGCGAAATCTGAGAAACCCCATGACCTGTAAGTTAAGTTACCATGCAACCAGCACAGCCTTCAAGAAGATTTTATAAGCTGGTTCAGTGGCAAATTGTTTAGATTAAGAATAACTTGCGCTGCATATTTAGTAATTTTGCCTCAGATACAGGATTATACATTCACTTTAACAAGCTTGTTCATTAACACGGCAACCGCTTGCGTGTCATGCTGAATGCGATTTTCGTGTTTAAAATGTAACTATACATAAGAGACGGAAAGATGCAGATAACCATACATTATTTAAGGTTATTTCTATTCGTTACGATATTGATATATGAACTGATGTTGTCAAGTAACGTATAATGTTAAGCTTCATGCGTTCCCCGTTGCGATCGTGCACTCCTCTAAACTGTAGTCTACAGGTGCTGCACTGCTAGTGACTGCTGCTCATTTCCCGCAGAATATCATGTTAACAACAAACCTTTAGAAAACGTACTTCCTTTGTGGATCCTCTTGATCTGCTTTTTCCATGTTTCTTTGAATAACGCTAATCTCAGTGTCTCAGTCTCACGCACGCTGCAAGCGAGTTAACCATGTTCGACACATGTAACTGGGAGTGGGGCCGTCCACACTGTTTTTATCCATTGTAGGCACCGCTCACGTTGTGTTTTCGGCTTTGGGAATGGAAAGAACACAACTCCTCCAGACAATCTCTCGGGGTAACTTATCTAGTGTCCGATTTCGGTCCGAAACGCCGTGGGCGCACCGCTTCACCATCTTGCTTGGAATGTTTGCAGACCTGCTCACATAGTAACGGTTGATATGATGTGTGATTGGACAATGGCTGTTTTGGGGGAGGGGCCGGCGAAAGGTCAATTGCGAGGCAGCGTCGGTATTATCCATGGTATTATCACTATTGTAGCGGCGCGTCGATTATGTCGACGCCATATTTTTGCGTCGACACGTCTTCATTTATTTAATTTTTTGCACCGTTTCCGGTGTGGTGAAGTGTTGAGTCCGATTGAAGTGTTGAGTCCCAGCTAAGGACCCCAGCAATCCGATTGGTTCAAAGCACGTTTTATGGGTAATCGCTTTAGTGCCTGGTTACAAATCAGAGAAAATCACTTTATTATAGAAGACGTTTGGAGTACGTTATAACGAGTCAATAATGTTTTTTAACGTATATGTTTCATATGTTTCATATACTAGTATATAACCGAAGCTATAGATTGTAAATTTAAACATTTCTCGTTCTTAGTGTTTTTTAGTTAGCTTACATAGTAGCATATAGCATACAGCTATCCGATGATCGTGCTAGTTGAGGTTTACATGAGCTTATTGCCTTATCGTATTCACAGCGATTCGAAATGCAATTATAATTGTCACTATTTTTATCGTAATAATCAGCGCAATATGTTGTACAAATTTTGTTATTAAAAGAATCATGTACTAATGTTAAGCTGTGTTTATTACAATTGTTTATCCATTTAAATAAATTACAGAGAATGTTTGCTGTTTAGTGTGTATTTAGTATAATTACTGAATCACAAATCTTAATGTAATCATTATCAAACCCCTTAATTCATATAATAATCTTGTATTTTTTATCCTGATTAATGAAAGAAATTGCATTTTCATGTATTTTGTTATTTGTTATTAAGCAATAAGGCATAATATAATTTGTTTAATTACATGCATGTCATTTTGTGTACTAATTCATATGATTTATGTCATAATTATTTCTTAAAACAACATCATACAATGCAATAACATTCAATGTAATACAATGAGTGAACCAAAACTTACAGGCTATACATTGTTTTGTTTTTTTTGCTTATATTACACAACACAATACAATACAAAATGAATTCAACTGAATTATGAGATGTAATGTATTTTATTTTTATTAACACAAAACTACAAGCAAAATGAACATCATTTTTGGACATTTAGGCTATATAGCTTTTTAAAATACACAATTGTTAAATCCAAAATTAAATGTTAAATGTCCCCAACTAAGCAAGCCAAAAGCCAATGGCGACAAAGGCGAAGAGAGGCGAAAAGGCAACAGTGGCAAGGAACCAAAACTCCATCAGGTGACAGAATGGAGAAAAAAACCTTGGGAGAACCCAGGCTCAGTCGGGGGGCCAGTCCTCCTTTGGCCAACGAACGAACAGTGTATGATACAACAATACAAAGCAGCTTTAAACAGACATACTGTAGTGTGTTTTTAATTTCCTAAATACTTTTGTGATAGTCCTCTGGCTTTAAAAGTGTGAAGATAAAAAAAAACAATGTTGAGTTAGCTGTGTTAAAAATGTTTAATGAACTGTAAGGTTAAATATTTTGAGAGAAAGTTTTTTTTAGGTCCATCCTGGATTAAATAATTAGACCCAAATAGATGCAGTGTCTTTTGCTGTATGTGAAGTCAAATCTGTAGTTTGAAGTAATTCATATTCTATGTGCAGTCAATTCTTTGTGGAACCATCCTGAGCCCTAGATGATGCAGTCAGGTGAGATGTGCTGAGGCACCTGAGACCATGAGATGACACCATGAGACGAGGAGGCTGTGGAACTGAAAAAGAGCAGCTTTTTTTTTTTGCAAAACACACAAACATGCACACACACACATAACACGTGCATTTGTACACATGCGAAGTCTGTTGTCTTGTGTAACATCACTCACTGTTTAACTTAGATGGTCACACTAGAAGGTGCAACGCAGCAGGCGTAGTTAGCTCGCTGAACCTTGTCGTCATTTCCCCTTAGCATGATTGGGTGATGACCTGAAAAACACACAAACATGCTGTAACACGTGCATTTGTACACATGCGAAGTCTGTTGTGCTGTGTAACATCACTCACTGTTTAACTTAGATGGGCACACTAGAAGGCGCAACGCAGCAGGCGTAGTTAGCTCGTTGAACCTTGTCGTCATTTCCCCTTGGCATGATTGGCTTGTGACTTAGTGGACGAGGAGACTGGACTGGCTGAGGAACTCTTAAAAACACACAAACATGCTGTAACACGTGCATTTGTACACATGCGAAGTCTGTTGTGCTGTGTAACATCACTCACTGTTTAACTTAGATGGGCACACTAGAAGGCGCAACGCAGCAGGCGTAGTTAGCTCCTTGAACCTTGTCGTCATTTCCCCTTGGCATGATTGGGTTTTGACTTAGTGGACGAGGAGACTGGACTGGCTGAGGAACTCTTAAAAAAACACAAACATGCTGTAACACGTGCATTTGTACACATGCGAAGTCTGTTGTGCTGTGTAACACCACTCACTGTTTAACTTAGATGGGCACACTAGAAGGCGCAACGCAGCAGGCGTAGTTAGCTCGTTGAACCTTGTCGTCATTTCCCCTTGGCATGATTGGGTTTTGACTTAGTGGACGAGGAGACTGGACTGGCTGAGGAACTCTTAAAAACACACAAACATGCTGTAACACATGCATTTTTACACATGCAAAGTCTGTTGTCTTGTGTAACATCACTCACTGTTTAACTTAGATGGGCACACTAGAAGGCGCAACGCAGCAGGCGTAGTTAGCTCGCTGAACCTTGTCGTCATTTCCCCTTGGCATGATTGGGTGATGACCTGAAAAACACACAAACATGCTGTAACACGTGCATTTCTAAACATGCAAAGTCTGTTGTCTTGTGTAACATCACTCAATGTTTAACTTAGATGGGCACACTAGAAGGCGCAACGCAGCAGGCGTAGTTAGCTCGTTGAACCTTGTCGTCATTTCCCCTTGGCATGATTGGGTTTTGACTTAGTGGACGAGGAGACTGGACTGGCTGAGGAACTCTTAAAAACACACAAACATGCTGTAACACGTGCATTTGTACACATGCGAAGTCTGTTGTGCTGTGTAACACCACTCACTGTTTAACTTAGATGGGCACACTAGAAGGCGCAACGCAGCAGGCGTAGTTAGCTCGTTGAACCTTGTCGTCATTTCCCCTTGGTATGATTGGGTTTTGACTTAGTGGACGAGGAGACTGGACTGGCTGAGGAACTCTTAAAAACACACAAACATGCTGTAACACATGCATTTTTACACATGCAAAGTCTGTTGTCTTGTGTAACATCACTCAATGTTTAACTTAGATGGGCACACTAGAAGGCGCAACGCAGCAGGCGTAGTTAGCTCGTTGAACCTTGTCGTCATTTCCCCTTGGCATGATTGGGTTTTGACTTAGTGGACGAGGAGACTGGACTGGCTGAGGAACTCTTAAAAACACAAAAACATGCTGTAACACGTGCATTTGTACACATGCGAAGTCTGTTGTGCTGTGTAACACCACTCACTGTTTAACTTAGATGGGCACACTAGAAGGCGCAACGCAGCAGGCGTAGTTAGCTCGTTGAACCTTGTCGTCATTTCCCCTTGGTATGATTGGGTTTTGACTTAGTGGACGAGGAGACTGGACTGGCTGAGGAACTCTTAAAAACACACAAACATGCTGTAACACATGCATTTTTACACATGCAAAGTCTGTTGTCTTGTGTAACATCACTCACTGTTTAACTTAGATGGTCACACTAGAAGGTGCAACGCAGCAGGCGTAGTTAGCTCGCTGAACCTTGTCGTCATTTCCCCTTGGCATGATTGGGTGATGGCCTGAAAAACACACAAACATGCTGTAACACGTGCATTTGTACACATGCGAAGTCTGTTGTGCTGTGTAACATCACTCACTGTTAGGATGTTGTGACATTACAAGGCCATTTTGATGACACACTCCACAAGATAAGATATCTCAGCCCAAAAGTGACTGAAACCTTCCATTCGTCTCAGTATTATAAGGCTGATCTGAACAACAGAAGATTAAATTTCTTAATTATAATATAATATATACTACATAGTATATATTTGTATCAAAATGACACCTTAAATTGTGTACCTCAGGAATCAGTTCACACATTACAAGGTCGATATGTTCAAGCTTTTTTTCCTTCTTTTGCTTAAACACAATGTTGTCAATGTGTCCTAGAAGTTCCTCAACATGTGCTGACAAGGCTGGATGAAAGCTCTTTGGTTTTGACATTTTCCCAGTCTTCCTTTGCCACCATTTGTTCCACGTAGGTTTCAGTGAGCCTTTGACAATTCCTTGGAACAACTCCTGAAAAAAATATTTAGTATAGCAAACAATATCTAGACATTTTTAATTTCGTAAAATCTTATATGTACCTGAATTTCAGTGTCACTGACAAGAGAACAAATTCCTTTTTTTCCCACTTCCTCAACAGTCCTATATTATAAAAATCAGCAATTTACTTATAAGTTGGTTTATATGAATGAGGACACACATTTTACACATACCTTTTATACGTCATATGCTGAACAGCATATGCTGCCATTGATGATGCGTGATATCTTCTCAGATGCCACAGATCTTCTCCCTGTATCACCTCGCTTTTCATAGAGGTCCATTTGTTCCTCACCTCCATTTCTGCCATCTAATGCAATAAACACAGTTGAGTTGTAAAGTAAAGTAATGTAGATGTAACACACAAAAAATATAAAAATAAAAGCATGTGTTTAACTTACTGTACAAACCAAAACCCCACAGTTGTTAGAGTCAGCCAGCCTCCACTGTTCTGGGTACTCAACAGTCCATTTTCCCAAGTCCCAAGTATTTCGGAATGCATTGCTTTTGTACAAAGAAAAAAGAAATTAAGAAATGTACATTAGTAAATAAAGATACATTTTGTGTAATTTAGAATGCACAAAATACCATAGTATAGCCAGGTCCATCTCAGAAATTGACTTGTAGTTGCCAGTGGGGTCGTACACTCGAATGCGATTCAACAAACCATCCAAGACCTTTACAAAACAAACAGAAATCACTTTAACCACAAAGAGTAACAACTGTTGAGCAAAAATCTTCTTTTTTTCATACATACCCACAAAATGAAGTGGTTTCCCTTTTCGGGGCTCTGTCCACCAACAATTCTTGGAATAAGGACCATGTCATTCTCATCAAGGTCCTTTAAAATATTTTTAAGTAAATAATTGGTGCTGCAAATGAGTCCCCAGCCCCTGAGATTTATTTAATAGATTTTCATTTACCTTCAGACAAGAAATGTGACTGTCATTCACATGTTTCTTGTTAGTGAAGGATCGCCACCAGAGAACGAATGTGTGCACCTGTAAAGCAGTTCCACCATGTGCTTTACAGAGCTGTGCAATCCTTGTGTCGAGAATCTAAAAGAAATAGTAGATTACAGTAAAATGTTGTTGAATAATATAAGAAGTACATATAGGAGGTTCGTAGGCAAACTGTCATACAAATAAGCTGCCATTGGACACATAATGACTTGGATGGATCGTAGGCTGAATAGGGTTAACAGATGCCTGTTGTTTACTTGCGGGCTCCCCTGAGTCCGTAGCACTAAATTTCATCCCAAAATTCCACTGTCCGTGAAATGACTATTTTGTACATGGAATAAATGCTACATGGGATCTCCATATCTCAGCTCTGGAAAGCTCTAGAGCATCCAATCTTGCACTCATGTCTATGTCTCAGCACCCTCTATCAGAAATCCCAGGTTTCGAGAAGATCCGAGAAACTTTATTTTTCTACCCAAAAAATCTATAAGATATCCCTTATAGATTTTTTGGGTCGAAAAATAAAGTTTCTCGGATCTTCTCGAAACCTGGGATTTCTGATAGAGGGTGCTGAGACATAGACATGAGTGCAAGATTGGATGCTCTAGAGCCTTCCAAAGCTGAGATATTTTTCATTTTGTAACGAAACTTGTTGCTACAGACTCTGGGCCTGTTGAGTGTATTAAAATAGTTTTTATAATGACAGGAACTTTAATTAAAATGTCTACCAAACAAACTGTCTAAAGCCCCATTCAATGGATTGCAGGTAGGATTGTGTCCAATTGCAGCTTATTGTTTGGACGTTTTCTGGAAACCAGGACTAACTAGAGATATTACATGTATTCACTACAAAAATTTTATCAAATTGAAATTCTAACGTCGTCATTCAGCCATGGGAAACTTCTCTTCTGTGGACACAGTGTCTCGAAATCTGCAACTGTGGCCTGGCATCTCGGAAACTGAATGAGTGGCCGCTTTCTGTCGGTTTCCTCATTCAAAATTCTCATATATATTTCCTAGAAAAAGTAATGCTTTGTAATCGTCTTATTCATACAGTATTATATAATATTTAACAGCCTTCCATTTATTAGACATCTCACCTCTTCTAGCTCCAAGATGTGAAATGATGATGTATTTGCGTATAATATTAAAACACGTTAAACTGGACAAAAAGTAATCGCATGCGTTAACTTTGACAGCACAGTTATTAATATAATTAATTAAGGCGTATTAATAATATAATAATTAATTCAAACTCCAATTCAACAGGTGCTCAAACTCCCAATTTGTGCAAGGTGAGGCCCTCAATTTTTAATTCTTCATTCAGCCACAACGGCAGAGATTTCAAAGACTTTCGTACAAAATGTATTATAACATTGCAAATAGTTTATTCGATAAAAAAAAATAGCTCATGCAAGAATAATGAACTTTGTCTTAAGCATCTATAACGGTAAAAATGATTACAGGCCGATAATTTCGTTTATATTAAAATGTAACAATTAAACATTATTAAAATATACCGTGTGGTGTATATAGTTACTGAGATGTTGGGTGGAGAGAAAGAACAATAATTAATGTTAATTTAAATTTATAATAAATTTGTATTTTTGAATTGAAGTAAGGTAAATGTATTGGTCGCAGTGATGATATTGTCCAGAGATGTTTGGTCACAGAGATTAAACTGTCCAGAGAGATGCACAGATGTCCAGAGATTAAATTTTCGCAGAGATACTTTGCAATATTTCAAAGAATTTCTGACGAAAGGGACCTGTGAAACATGACAAGCGTATATATAGCTCCGCATTTAAAAAAAAAAAACGAGGAGAGACATCTCATTGGCCATTTTCAAGTGTCTTTAAAAATGACAATATTTTATTGATTGTAATATACGTTGTAAAATAGTAATTATATAAATAATAACAATTGTTTATAAAAACCTGTGACACATAGGATTATATATAATATATATATATATATATATATATATATATATATATATATATATATATTGTAATAACGGGTAGTTATCAAATAAAACGTGGGTATAACCGGAGCTAAATTATGCTATTTGCACTTTTACTAAGCTATTCCTAACACGAGAAATGAACACTCATGTCCCATACACCGCACGACCTAGAGTGTTTCTACAGGTGGAGCATTGGTTAAAGAAACCAACAGGAGGCAGTGATACTGTCTTTTCCCACTTTTAATTAAGAACACAGAAAGAACTACTCAGGCAAGGCCCTATTGCCTTACACGTCTCTCTCCATGACGGTGAGAGACACATTTTACATTAGGCAGTAAATGAACCAAGAACATCTGATCTAACTTGACATTAACACACATAGTTTTACTATCACAAAAACTTAAGGATTGTACTGTAATAACACATAAATCAACTCCCAATAAACAATTACCCATAATGCACCCAGCTGCTGCTAACGCTGACTGCCAGGTCATTACAATATATATTATATATATATATATATATATATATATATATATATATATATATATATATATATATATATATTATATATATATATATAACCCTAACAAGAAAAAATAGGGCTAGGTTTTTATGTTTTTGTTTTGTAAATCATATTCTTCTTTAATACAAAAATATTTATTGCATTCTTCTTTTTCATCACTTTAAGGGCTTTTATAAAATACATAAACTCATTAAGAAATGCACAAAACCTTGGTTTCACCTTCAAGTACACATTTGTGTGTATAAGATTTACCTAGTGTAAATCAGAGTCATGGAGAGAGAATAATATATGATATATGTGACTCTAATATATGACTCTGGTGTAAATCATAGGTAAATTATGGGTGCTTCTCAATATCCCTCCTCGTCTCCTCGCTCCTCTGTCCTCCATCCTATAACCCGGAAACTGATCAAGCTCGGCCATCTTGAAGGACATCTCAATTCTCTAATTGCACCGTGAGGAGGCGAGGATCGAGGAGTGAGGAGGCTTCCAGAGGAGCTATGAGCGAGGATACACAGGTGTATCCTATGCGGAAGAGTTCAATCGACTAAACGTGACGCACGCATCAATTCTCCTCCCCCTTCACATCTGTCACAATCATTTTAATTTATACTTTACTCTTGCAGTTTACATAAACCACACATCTCACATATTTCAATAGGGTAGGTTGCTTTATTGTTATTTATTATGAATTTCTTAAATAAACAAACCTCAACAACATAAGGGCAGGTCCTTTGAGCGCAGCTGATGACGCTGTGACGTGACGCTCGAGTGGTCAAGTATTCCAATGTATAAAAAAGCTTTTATTTGAGTCTTCCGTCCTCCTTTTCTTTTCCTTGCAGCCTTTCCTCGCGTCCTACAGGGGGTGGAGCTGAGACGCGAGGAAAGGAAGCGAGGAAAGGAAACGAGGACGCACAAATAAGAAATGAGAAGCACCCCAAGTGTGAAGAGATGAGTCCCAGCTAGACAGGACCTGAAAAGATGGCCGCCGTGATGCCCGTCCGCAAAACGCCACTAAGACAGAGTTGTCACGAATCAATCAAAGCATCAGTTTAATGAGTACCGAAATAATCGTGTGATTTTTTTAACAGGTATATCGTAAATATGATGGTGTGTAGGCAACGTTTTAAAAAAATAAACGCTTAAAAAAAATAAATTGCGCACAGGCAGTGCAATGTCTACCTCTCGGGTGGGGGATGGGAGAGTAAAAATACGTGCTTGAATTTGGAAAAACAGCAACATCCAGATGCAGTGGAAATGGCCCTTATATATATATATATATATATATATATATATATATATATATATATATATATATATATATATATACAGTGGTTAAATTGGGCCGGGGCTCTCCGGGGCTCAGCCCCGGCACATAAGCCTGCTCGTTTGCAGTCAGTTGCCTACTAGAAATTATGTCACATACAATTTGATGAAAGTGATGCTTTTGAAAACATATTTCTGACAATAAATGAAAGATTTTTGAAATGGCATGTCTATTTTGTCTCGGCGGAGCTGAGATGAGAACAATCGGAACACGGCCGTAATTTTGTTCAGCTGCTTAATCTCGTTGTCAGTCGACCATGATCGCGCACCGCTCGCGCATGCGCATCTGACACGGGTAAATGTACGCAGCAATAATGAATGTTCCTGGGAGGGAGACCGTGGTTGCGCGGGATGTGGATGTTCCAGAAATGTCAAAAAAAAGTGCCCTGGCCTTGAATGACAAGGTAAGGAAAATAAGACTAAATCAAAATTAAATAACCAGGACTAGGTTAACCATGTGATTTTTCTCAGGAGATGTTTTGAGCATTTTACTTCAGATACCGGATTATCAGCAAACTGCCAAGAGAACTGCTAATTTAACGTTAGCTGGCTACTTAAATAAACTAGCAATCTATTCAGTCAGCATATTTGTATTTGATCTGTGTGAATTACAGAAATATAAGACTTGCTAGACCTAAGTTACTTTTAGCTACCAAGCTCTGTGGTTAATGAAAATTAAATCAACCATTTATTCTCCAACTTTCAGAGATAAATTGAAATGAGTGGAGCATATCCACCCAAGAAGAGGAAACTGACTTACTTCTTCAAAAGGTGGGGTGATATTCCAGACATGTTTAGCATGACTAGCTCTGTAACATGTTGGCAGTAGAGATGGGACAGTATGAAAATGATCAAAATTATCACAGTGTTCGGTATTATTGCGGTATTTTTAAAAGTGTGTTCAATATGTTCAGAAAGCACTGACAGCCTGTCAGTGACAGGCCTACACAAGCTGAACTAGTTTCAAAAAGTGTAACAGTGCTTAATATATTACAAAAATATAGGCAATATGCTTGTAAAAACTATTGAAAACGGTCTGAAACACTGTGAAAGAACTTAAACCAGATATGTCTGGCTGAGATCCAGGAAGATTTATTTACAACTCCAACGTGAAGTCAACTATGAAGTTGTATTTGAGGTTACATGTGAAGTTGGTTGTGGTTCTAAAATATAAACAAATAATAATGCACAATAATAGCATCTGACTTACTATGAAAATTATTTACCAGTACTAAATATTATAGCCACCAGCATACAAGAAACAATACTAAGAATTACATTAATTTCTCTGTAATAATTAACATATTTTTTAGCGTTACACCGGCAATGATCTCATCCCTAGTTGGCAGCAGACTTTACAGTGATGTACTCAGCAGACTTACCAGATGATTTAATTGATATCATATCAACATTCTATTAATGTTAAAGTTACAGAGCACCTTGCGTGTAAGAAAAGGCAGACTAATACTGAGGTGTTTGCATACCAGCCATTGTGGGAAGTAATGAAGTTATAGATGAGTGATAAGTTATAGATGTGTGTTCTCTGTACTGTTTTTAAGAATGTGTATGAAATTAAATGTAAAATCAAAATTAAATTACAAAGGTAAAACACAAATAAATTCAAATGTTGATTGTAAAACTAACCAGTGTTATCATCATTTTTATATCTTAAAGCTGCAGTCCGCAGTTTTCGCCATCTCTGTTCGAAATCTGCAATTGCAGTTATTCGCGGAATTATCAACTTCACGTGGGTTGTGTAATGAGGCAACCACTGGAGCCAGAAATCAAAACTTTGCCTTTTTATGTGTGTGGTGTGTGTGTGTGTGTGTGTGTGTGGTGTGTGTGTGTGTGTGTGTGTGTGTGTGTGTGTGTGGTGTATGTGTGTGTGTGTGTGTGTGTGTGTGTGTGTGTGTTGTCGTAGTAAAGAGAGAGAATGGGAGAAGGAAGTTTGTATGAGGTGGACCTGGTCACCACAGACCCAAATCTTCTCAGCTGTTGCTACTGTCATATGCTGCACTGTCTCTCCATGTGGCACATTATGTTTAGCACATTGTATGGGTCACTATATCATAACAAGGTAATACAACGTGTAATCAAGTGATGACTGATTAACAGTAATGTAAATGCTAAATGTCCTAATACCTGTTGCAAAGTAAATGCTCTTAACCTTGCAGTTTTTCACATATCATGTAATACTCAATTTCTCCATTTCTTTGCACAAAACTCTCCAGAAAGTGCTATTTAATGGTTTATTTAAAAAAAAAAAAAAAAATCCCGGGGGGGCATGCCCCCGGACCCCCCTAGGGAGAGCACCCCCACTTAATAAATCCCAATTTAACCCCTGTATATATATATATATTATATATATATATATATATATATATATATATATATATATATATATATATATGTATATAGCAAATATATTTGAAATATCATTAAATATGGGAAGTTTATTACAAAATTGTGTGGATTCATTAATACTTTAGTTACATTTATTTTAATTCCAAAACTTCAAATGGTGGAAAATGGAATAAAAATGTAATTCAGTCAATCAACCTTTTATTCAAGACACAGAGGTCCATAGAGACAACACAGATATAAATGTAAAAACAATACAAAACAATTAAGAATGATGCGGATGAGGCATAATTTATAGAACATATGCAGGCTTCGGGTCCAATGTTTCCAAAAGCAAGATGTATACCTTGTGTCACTCTTAGAAACATCAGCTATGACACAATGATCATATTCTTAGACCCTGTCAGTCTGCACATGAATCTATACATAAAATTTCTTAAAACAGCGTTTAAAGTGGGCACATTGTTAGACACAAACATTTCACTGGCACTACTCCACCTAGGAATTGTAAGCACAATTCTCAGTGCATCATTATAAGCCACTTGAAGTTTTGATTAAAATTATACCTGATCATACACTGCAAATGTTAGAAGCACTTTACCCCTGCTGAAGGTACTCCTTTGCAGAGATCCCAACCCTAACCTAGGCATTTGTGCACATATAATAAACTACAAATAACAGCGGCATGTTTTGCCGTTCTATTCATAGAATGACAGAGATATATGGGTAATGTAGTTTAAAGCATTTAGTAATGAAACAGTCATTTTAAAATAAATAATATCTTTAATGGACATCTTGATATAAATATGTTTATTGTGCAAACCTTTATGACATGAGGGAAAGCCTGAAATTAATTTTTTTTGTGTGTGAGAACTTTTAAAAAACCTTTATGCCACATTTCCATAAATGTCTGAAAATTATGTCCAACATTTAGTTAACATAGCAAGAGCAGGTGTCCTGCCAATTTGATCCTAACCATACTTTGAGTTACAGCAATTTGAAATGTGCATTTTTGTGCTCTTCCATGGGTGTGTTACTGGACCCCTGAAGTGCAGTACAATCTAATTGTCTTCATCATGGACAACAAACTTTGTTAATTTTTTTTGCCAAAGTTTCATCTTCACCCCCTCTTCTTGTGCCTTACATTTCTAACATCAGTAATGTGCATATGGCATTGAAGGGGATGGATTGGAATCCACTGCTGCTTCAATGTATGTGTAATAATGAGTAATTATAATCAAGGTATTAATCAATATTTTTCTTTCTAAATATTAAATTGAGTTGAATGATTTCTCTTGGCTTGTGAGATTTTACTTTGTTATAGAAGTTACCAGTGTGATTACTGAAATGTTATTTTCATGTATACTTTAATGTATGTATTTGATATCTGAATGCATTAACAGTGCTTGCTTATTTATCCCAGCTTCCAGAAATGAAATAGGGACTTGTTTTGTGTTTGAGAAAGGTCTTCAACGTGTTAAAACATATAGGGGTCTTTGAAACCAATAGTTTAATGCTTCCATTTTTAATGCAGTATAGATGTAAGCTACTAGGATTTTTTGTTTTGTTTATTATGAAATAAACTCGTATGAGCCTAGTAAAAGGTTTTATTCACTGTAAGGAACACCACGTTCACACCATATTCACCATACTTTATTACACAACACTTAATTGGAGGATATAGCATACAGTTGATAAAATAGCATAAATTAAATAAAAAAGATGAAAAACAATGAATCATCAAAGTACATTTACATCCATTCACCACTGCTGAAACCACACAAATGAGTGCCACAGAATCCCATCCAGTTAACATGATACAGAAAACAGATTTGAAATTGCGTTGGAAAATAATGATTATATTATTTATGATTATTATAATTGTCTTGCTCTTTCCTGTACAAGTCTCTATCATGTTCTTGTTCTATCATGTTCTTATTTTTAATAGTTCTTTATTTTTCTAAACAGTTTGTTCAGTTGTACCCTAAGTAATGAAAATAAGATGTGATCACTGATGTGGTGTTGCTTTTTCTCAACAAACAGAAAAAGAAGTGGTGACATCCCATTCTTCAGTCCTAAAAGTAAAACAAATAACACAAACCATTCAAATGAAGTTGTTTTAAAGGAGAGTCGGGTCAGCTTATCTTCTGCATGATTTAAAGCAGTGGTGGGCTACTCTGGCATCCTCAGTGTCCACTATCCTGCAGATTTAGCTCCAACCTCAAACCCACCTGGCCTGCCTGTAATTGTCTAAAAGTAAACCTGAAGACTTTGGTCAAAAGAATATGTGTGCTTGATTAAGGTTGGAGGTAAACTTTCCACCTCAAAAGGAGACCTGAAAAGGGGACTGAGTTGCCAGTTCCTGATTTAAATGTACAAAGCAGCACAGTACATTATATTATATACACATTGAAGTAGGCCTATTATATATTTAATATTGCAGTACATCATATTAGCTAAGTACAGAACAAAAACTTTTTATATTCTATAGGCTATATGAAATTAAATGACACAACTCTAAAAAGCCCTGTCTCTTTTTGTTACATTACAGTTTTATTGATCAATAATGAGCATTATTAAAGTATAAGAAGGCTAAAAGAAGCTAATACAAGTAAAGAAATAAAGCAAGTTAAAAGATTCATTCAAACGCAAGTCAGCAGGCTACAACGTTAAAGTTAAATAGCCTAAATATATAAAGTTATGAAACTTCACTTTGCCCTGAGCCAAAACGATTGGCCAGGGAACAAACCATAGATTAATGAGACCAAAGATCGCCCGTTAGATATACACAAGCCGAATTATATCTCATGTTTAACCACTAGACGTATGAGCCAGCGGCAACACCTCAGAAGCACTAGCCGAGTAAAGGCTGTCCCAAGCCGGTTACATGAACGCTGAACGCCCGGTGATCGCATGGATCTCACAACTCCGAAAACGTCAGATCAAAATTTTAAATAGGCGCTCTCTTTATAAATAAACCACAAATTCGATCTTTAAACAACTACATTCTCGACTGAAAAACTCTTAAAACTATGTTTCGTGACACAATAAAAGTATTTTTAAATTTCGCGGCCTTTCTCCTCTGCTATTGACGCAACCTACTATGAAAAGCGCTATACAAATAAATGTATTACTTGATGGCAACACACTGCTTTTATCTTTTATCATATAAGATAACCATCTTATAAGAATGCTTATCTTAGCATTATACATGCTAAAGCAGCCGAAAGCAGCAGCTCACGTTAGCTACAAGTTATCGCGAGAACATATTTAGATAAGGCATACTACTGGGGCCTGTACCATGAAGCCGGTTTAGGTGGCTAGCCAGCTATGTTTCAGCTTAGTTTCCGCCAACCCTGGGTTTTAGGTACTATGAAAGTAGCTCGGCTTTAATCGGTGTTCGTTGCCATGGTATCTTACGCTGCACGGCTAACCTGCTCCGGGGCAGGTTAAGTTCTGGATTCGAGATCTCAGACTGAAGTTTGACCAATCAGCTGTGAGCAAAGAAACATATAGGTGACGTAACTAATTCCCAGTGTTGGTTGCAATTGCTTTACATTTTCTTTCAAATCCTGTGGACATCTCAGCGCAAACTGTAAGACGAGCACATCGTAGAGAAAGAGTTTTTAGCCGGACAAAATCCCCTTGCCTTTCCTGATAGTTAGGTATCAAAGATACAGATTTTCTGCTGATGGAATATCTTATCTTTGCGAACTTATTGAGCCGCTCATAAATAATTTAACACGTCGAATTCATGCACTTACTGTACCATAAATGGGATTGCGTTGCGTTTTTTTTGCAAGTGCTTGCATACTTGCACGCAATCGCAACACGCAAACATACTTGCGGTGATGCACAGAATCTAGGAGAAAACACGGTTTGTCGAACCATTCGCAAGGTGGTCCTCGCTCTGCAGGAGTACATTAATAGTTTAATAGTGTTCATTTATTGACCATGTCCATAAGAGAGGCTTTTTATAAAATTGTCGGTAATATTGATAGGGTGACATCACATTTTTTTTTCTTCCAAAAAGCAAATTTCACAAATGTACTATACAATACAGTACTTGTTAAGCATTATTTTAATTTTTTTTATTCGGTTAATCTTATGATAGGATTCCCTATAGAGTCATTGAAGCAATATCCTGCACACATGTTGCAATGTCCACTTCTCTAGGAGAACATGAGGCAGATTATATTAATAGAAAGTCCTTTCACAGCCTTAATGTTCAGGTAGAGATTATGTGAACATGTGAAATTATTATTTTCTGTGAGATGAATCTTTAAATTAATAGTACAATTAACAGATAACAATCTACTTTCCGTGAGTATGTTGTGTCAGCGCTTTGAGGAAAGCTAGTTAAATTTGGTACAGTACAAAACACTGTTAATTTGAATTGGGACAGCAAAACCTACACAATAACCCCCTATCATGACCCTCATGTGTCAGTAAAACCATAGTAAAAGTTAGAGATGATCTTTGGCATCCTAAAGGCACGTTTCAACTGTCTTCGGCGCTTAAGAGTCACCAGAGTGGGCATCACAGATAGTGTCTGCATGTGCCATTCTGCACAATATAGCCACCATAGAAAGGAGCCAGAACCACCACAGAAAGCTTCTTCCCAATGAAACTGACCCGAACACACTTGACCACCCAGCTGGTGCAAATGTAGTTGCAATCACCATACAATATTACACTTAATAAAAGCACATTGGAACTGCAGATAGGTCTCAAACTGTTTTATTGGTTTTGTGGGATGGGGAGAGAGAAAGAAAGCAATAGAAAGTTGCATTAATAAATATTCATGCTAAAGTGTTACTTGGTTTAATAAGTTCACTGAGATCAGTTTAATCTAGCTGTTGCATTTATTTTTAAATGTGGAGCCTCCTCAGCTCACAGTCAGGCTCATTAAAGGCCAATTTATACTTCTGCGTCGAGTGTACGCCGTAGTGTAGGGCGTAGGCTACGCACGTAGGCGATGCCATCGTGAGCATTTATACTTCTGCGTTTAGGTCTGCGTTGCTCTGCAGTACAGCGCCGAAACACTAGTTGGCAGCGGAGGGTTTTAATTTTCCACTGTGTTTAGATTCCGCGCGGTTCCTAGAGAAGAAGAAGATTCCTCGCGACTGTTTTGAGTTTAGGCTACTACAAGCAATGGCGATTAAAAGAGAGCGGATCACATTGGAGTTGGAGCTTATCGAGGTGGAAAAGCAGTAAGTTTTTAGTTTTTTTAACAGTTTCGCTGTACTTAGAATTTAAAAATGGCGGGCGGTGCAGAAAAACACGCCGGAAATGCGTAGGAGGAAACGCGATGCTACCAAGCCGACCAATCACAGATCTTGCGGTCCGCGTCGCCGCGACGCGTAGTTACATTTTTGAGGAGGTGCGCGTTAGGTTACGGCGAAGGGTACTGCGAAGGGCACGCGTCTGTGCGTATGCTACGCCGTACCTACCGCGCGCACCCGACGCAGAAGTATAAATTGGCCTTTAGTGTACAGTCTAGCTCTATAGGCTCCTTTAGTGTGCAGTCTAGCTCTATAGGCTCCTTTAGTGTGCAGTCTAGCTCTATAGGCTCCTTTAGTGTGCAGTCTAGCTCTATAGGCTCCTTTAGTGTGCAGTCTAGCTCTATAGGCTCCTTTTGTAAAGGGCCCTGACTGAGTCTGTTTCCACCTGAAACATAATTCCACCACAAACATGATCATTACAAGTTTTTGGGAGGCTATTCAACTCACAAAAAGGTCCTTGACAAACACCTGTAATGTATGTCAAGGGATTTAAATCCTTCGTTCACATTTCTTTTGAAGCCTGTTGAGGTAGAGGCTTCAGTTTCTGGGACAGGTTGTGAAAAATCCTACAATAAAAGAGATGTGTAACTTGGGCCAGTCCCTGTTTTATACCACACATTCAAATGTTTGCCTTAATAAAAAGCCCAGTGCATTCACCTCAGCAACTGTCCCAGAACACAGACAGAGTGTCTCTTCATCATTTCCTCCTCCCTGATAAATAAAAGTAGGCCCATATGTTTCTGGTGTTCTGTCTGCTGCATACTGACCTCTGTGTGGGATACTGTGTGTGTGTGTGTGCTGGCTTCAACAGGGACACTGCATTTCCCTCTACTGCAGAACATACAGTCAGCCATATTTAAAACGTAAAATATTAATGTATCGCACACTGACAGTGTTACAGTGTTACTAGTGTAACACACACAGTGTTACTTGCTTAGAGGAGCCAGCCCCAGGGTCAGATTGTACAGCACCTGTAATCCCATCCATAATCGGCCGTCCCTTATTCCTATCAGAGCCCACTCAGTATATTCAGGCCCTCCACTGGTTTTTCTGAATTTCACTCTTTTTTCGGTTTGCCTCAAACAAATAAAAAAATAATAAAAGGTTGTGTGTAAATAAATACTTACTAGGCTACTTTTAATTATATTTTTTATTTTGTCTTTATCAGCTGCCAAAAACGTTTGGAGTTGCATCTAAAATCAATGAAAATTAATCCTTACAGGTATATATACATGCAATTTTTTTATAGCTATATTATAAAAATATAGGCTATATTTTACACACACATACATTCATGGCCTATACATCATTTCACATGAATAAAGAACGTATTTATTTAGCTTACACATTAACGCAATCAGCAATCTTTCTCCAACAGTCTTCTCTTGCTTTGGCAGCAGAGACCGTATTGTTTCGAGCTTGTAATACATATTTAAATTCATCGTAATTCTGAATGATTATCTCTTGCTCCTCCGCGGAAAGAAAGTATCGCTCTCTCTCTATCCATATCGAACGCGATTGGTTGTTCGGTGCCAACGTCACTTTGGTATGTGCACGCGCTCGTGGAGTAATCATAGCTTAAGATCAAAGCCTGAGTTGACAGAGAAAGTTGATGAGCTGCTTCATGGTACCAATAAAGCCTGATTGCATCGGTTTGGTTTTGTCAACTCAAAACTAATCCTGTAACTCTGAGTTTGTTCAGCTACCTTCATGGTACAGGCCCCTGGCATACTAATGGGGTCCTTAGCTGGGACTCAACACTTCAATCGGACTCAACACTTCACCACACCGGCAGTACAGCTCGCCAACGTGGGAGACCGAAACATTGCAGAATGCCTCCATTCTGCAAGACCACTAGAAGTGAATGTGCTTTCCATTAAATGAATCACACACAGTAAACAAATCCTTAACAAAAAAAAAAAAAAACCTTTGCAATTTAGACGCGCTGGGTGCCGGTGCGGTGAGACGTAGGGCTCGGGCAGATACGGCTTGCAGTCGTTCATCCGCGGACGCGGCGATGCCTCACAGTATGGCTTTGCTCCGTGTCAGCGCGCGCTCTGATCGGTAAAGGGGAACAGACCTCTCCCGCATCATCTCCAGCAGTAGCAGAAGCACCACTAACTCCGCCTCCGTTTCCCTCGTAAGCTGATATTAGTATTTAAACATTCTCTATGATAAAAAATGTTTGTACAAAACATTTTAATAACACGGTTTTGGCGGTAATAGAGTTCTAATGACGGTGTTCAAATACATAACATTAGACTAACGTTAGCCAGCTTATACAGTATAATGATTCAGTACGCTAGTTCGTATTTTTTTTCAGATACATTATGGTTTTTTATTAATTGAGCAGCAGAAAAATAATCTTTATATTAATCGTCCAATTAGTCGTTAGATTAGTCGACGAATCGATAAAATAATCGCCCAACTAATCGTTTAGTTAATAATCGTTTACTCCAGCCCTAATTATCGCTGTATTTTTTAAAAAAATAGCACGATGGTGTGTTGTGTAATACACTGCTGTGCTAACAACAGCAAATAAGATCCCCGGAGTTAGTTTTTATGCGATACCGACTGTCAGAAAACATGAGGGGAGTGAGACAGAGTTGAGCCAGTGCAGGAGAGACTTGTGGCTAGCTAGGATAAATAGGCTAAACTGCCAACTCCCCACAGCAAAGTCTGTTCCCATCATTTTACCACAGGTAACGTTATTGATATGCCTCATTGATACTAGGGATTAGTGCTTGTGTGATACTGTGCTATTTTGTTACAACGATCCAAGTAAAAGTTAGTCTGGAGCCCTGCGAAGTGTAACGTTATGCGGAGACTGTAAGAACGAGATGGTTAACGTTATAAATATCCGGATAAGTTACGGCTGGCAATAAGGACGGATCTTTACTTAAGGCTATTGGGTCTATTTGATATGGGTCCACACCAATCAAGCTTATCTTCTCTTGATACTGACGAGATGAAGACATTAGGCTACTGCTCACCTCAACTCAAATCTGCGTGCGGCTAGAGGCAGGACAGATGTCATGTCAACAATATGGCCACGGTTAGCTACTTCCGGTGTTTGCGAATAAGGCCTATACAAGACAAACAGATGTTCATGGGAGAAAGCATTTATTGCAACTGCAAGGGTAAGTGAACTTAATATTTTGTTAAAATTTAGCATCCTTTTACGTTTATTAAGTTAATCAGCGAACATTAAAATTCACAAATCTAATAATCATCATCTGTATTGTATGCATTTTGATTCGACTGTTTCATTATTCGACCGCAACAAAGCTGCTTAGGGGGTAACTGGTGTAATACATGCTTTACCAATGCTACCTCGCTGTGTGTGAAATTGATATGCTACACCAGAACTCGTTCAAATCTCTGCGACATTTCAACGGTCAAACATCTCCTACCATATCCACCTTATTCTGCTCTAAACAATGCGCGCTGCCATGACGACGACTCCGGTTTTCAACTTCTAGCGATCGACCGGTAAGTTACTAGCAGAGAGAGAATGAGTTCAGGTTCCACATGTGCTGTTGTTGGTTGTTTTAACAATTCAAAGAAGATACAAAACTTTTTAGAAACTGAGTGCTTCGAGCATAAAATAAGAAGGAGAGAATGTCCGTGTCCGGTTCAGTATTAGCTACATTCAATGTCAGAGTGCAGACATTTAGAGTGGTTAGCGGCGCTAAAACTGAAACATCCACCGAAAAAGGTGTACTGTCTGGTGTCTGCTCGCAAGGTGTCTGCTCACATCATTTTGTTGACAAACGCCCCACGTATGTAGCCTGGTTCTACCAGACTCTCGTACATTTCATTTGTACATAGAGCCTGGCACCGCTCCATTGACAAACGTTAACTTCCTTGTAGGCGGGTATTCTATTGAAGTCTAAAACTATTGGATCTGCCCAGAGTCACTCTATCTGCCATAACCAATCGCTAACGTTTGGTCGTGACATATGTATTTTCCCGAACCCCGTGGGAGGATGGCCATAAACACAAAACTAAGCAAAGATTTTTCCTGCTCCGGCTTTAACTTCTTGATATTCGGCAGCGTTGCCACAACGGACGAAATGGCTTCACTCGCAATCTGTCTCCTCTGCCATTACTGAACTACAACTCAAAATAACGCACGGGTCGACATCAATGTCATCGTTCACAGCCACTCCCTCTGTTCGCTGATTGATCCTACAAAAAATTGATTTCTGGAAACCGAAGTCTACAGCACAATCCCAGACGTAGTACTGAAGGAAAATGAAATTGAGCGGAAGTGCGTAGGAGGGCGGAGCCAGGCTACCACGGATGACCATCCCAACCCGGAATTATACCTTGGATATGACAGACCAGTGGTGAAGAAGAGTGGTGCAATTGTTCGTGTCGAAGCGACAGGTAAGCCACTTTTAATGTTGAATTCTGTTGAATGTTGAGTTAACGTTAGCTACCTCCGGTTGTTTACATTTTACGAGCTCCACCGGCCTGCTACAAAAATATGTATGTTATCTGTGGGCAGCCTAACCTATATTTTTACAAACAATATGCCCCGGCCTGAAATATTCGTGTTATCTGTGGGCAGTCTAACCTACATTTTTATGAATAATATGCCCATTATGAGTAAATGTGTTTACATTTTTACGAGCTCCACCGGCCTGAAATATTCGTGTTATCTGTGGGCAGTCTAACCTACAGTTTTTTTTTTAACAATATGCCATTTATGAGTAAATATTAAAACCATGGCCATTAATGGTTTATGCCTTTGCCCACTGAATGTTACTGTAGGTTTAATGCTATATGAGTGCTATCGTTATGTGGGCCAGGTAGTTGTTAGCCTGAGCGAGGAAGAGCTTCCATCACCATTTATCATAAGCTTTTACTATAATGTTGACAGTGTGAGAAACATGCTGGGAACAGGCGCGCTCAACTCCCAAAACCGCTTATGGGTGCGAGTAATAAAAAGTAATCAAATAAGAAATGAAAAACCACACTCTCTAGTAGGCTAATCTCATATATTTATTGTACCATGTCCACACAGACGCGTTTCAGCCTTCTAGTGTAAGAAACATGGACAGAAACAGTTTAACATGTAGCCTATGTGCTCTTTTTTTTTTTTTTTTTTTTTTTACAGCAACAGCAGAAGTGACAGACCAGGAGGATGAGGGCATACCTGAAGTGCCACAAGTATCATACAGCACTATTTCCACCCAGTGGGAAGATCCATCGCTTTGGGACCACAACTATGGTGAACAGCAGGGTGTTGATGAGACAGCCAAAGATGCCACAACACAAACTGAAGATTTCAGCTACTCCATGCTTCAGAGTGATGCCGATTCATTCCTCTACACTGGAGTCTCACTGGAAACCTTCAACTCTCTTTTCCACCTTAGATGGATTTGCCAAAAGGGCTTTTGTTTTGTCAGTGCGTGATCAGATACTAATGACACTGATAAAATTGAAATTAAATCGTGTGCTGGGTGACCTTGGTAGGCCGTTTCATGTGTCTCAGAGTGTTGCCAGTAAGGTTATCTCATTCTGGATTGATAAAATGGAGGAGGTCTTGCGCCCTCTTATTATCTGGCTCCCAAAAGAAACCATTAAGGCCACTATGCCATCTGCATTCAGGAAGTTTTTTCCCAACACTACCTGTGTCATTGACTGCAGCGAAAGTTTGTTACAGAAGGCGAAAAATCTTGACTCTAGAGGGGAGTCCTACAGCCATTACTACTCGCACAACACAATCAAATACCTTGTTGCTGTAGTATGGAAGAATTAATTGGACTTTAATATTTTTTAACCCACAGAAGACAATCTACAAATGTGTACAATGATGCGCAAATATTTCACTATCTGCAAATGTGTATATTTACATTTGTGATACGTAAAATCATATCCACAAAAATACAGGGTGATGTGTACAACACAAAACTGTTTTTACACATTTGCAGATTACTTCCTGTGAATTGTGGGTCATGTTACATTTGTAAGTTCCTTTTTACACATTTGTGAAATTTTGTCCAATGTGTACTGCGGAGATCTGTAAATAAACATATACACAAATATCTCACGATTTGCAAATACACACAATTAAATCTGTACAAATATCTTTGTATTTCACATACAAATTGTGATTTACGCATTTGTGGATCCATTTCTACACACAAAACTGTTTTTACACATTTGCAAATTACTTCCTGTGAATTTGTGGGTAACATTACATTTGTAAGTTCCTTTTTACACATTTGTGGAATTTTGTCCAATGTGTACTGCGGAGATCTGTAAATAAACATATACACAAATATCTCACGACCTAAAACATGTATTTTTACATTTGTGTTGTGTAAAATCATATTCACAAAAATAATGTGTGATTTGTAAATACACACAATTTAATCTGTACAAATGTCTTTTTATTTCACATACAAAGTGTGATTTACGCTTTTGTGGATCCATTTCTACACACAAAACTGTTTACGCATTTACCCGGATAGCTTCCGGGCAATTTGCAGGTCACGTGACATTTGCAACTCCTTTTTACACATTTGTGGATTTTTGTCCACTTTGTCCCGCTGCGATCTGCAAAAAGAGATTTGTAAGGCGTACGTGTGAGAGCAGTTAATTATCCACACCAGCAGGTGGCGGTAGCGACATTCTCTCTCCCATGAAATGAGAGGATATCGACGGTTTCACACTGCACGCGTTAGCAGGGCGTATTTTTTTCGGCGCCCATGTTAACAGATTAGAGCATTCACACCGCACGCAGAGGCGGCGCGTCAGCGCGTAGCAGGAGCAGAGCAGGAGCAGCAGTGCCGCGATCGTTTCGGCGTCTGGTCTATTTTTGACGCGCGGCTTACGCTGAATTAAAGTGACAATGCATTGATCATGGCCAAAATACACAGCAGTTTAACCCAAAAGCGCATTGATGATATCTATTGTGTTTTAAACAGTCAATCAAATGACCTTCATCAATTTAAAAAGAAAACAAAGTCAACAAAAACAAAGATGAACCAAAAGTTATATAATATAGCCTATTAGGCCTAATTAATTAATAAAATAAGCTTCTTGACAAGTCTTTTCTCTTAAATTTATTTGAAAACGAAATAAAGTAATGCCAACTTACCCATTATAGAGTACTTTGTCTGTAAACACGCAGCGCGCGTCAAACGCTGCCAGTATGAAAGCAAAACGCGCGTGTCCTGCTTCCGCTCACCATATGCACTGCTCCTGCGCTGCTAACGCTCTGCTAACGCGTGCAGTGTGAAACCGGCGTAAGGCCTGGGACACACTGGCTGCGTGGCGGGCGCGTCTCAGATGCGTGGCGTGTCCGTTTTTATTTCGGCTCCCATGTTAACAGGTTAGAGCTTGCACACTGCCTGCGTGACACGCGCGTCTCAGGCGCGGCATGAGCCGCGCGGAAAACGCGTGCATGCTAGAAATAGAACCGACGCCTATTTTTCACGCGACACGCAAGCGTGTTGGAAGCGTTTCCAGGCAAAATAGAATAGGAAAAGATGTTTATATGTTATTTTGTACACGAATACATATTAATAAATTATATTTTTGACAAATTCAGATATAAATAGGCCTATAGGCCTAATTTAAAAATAAATAGGCTAAATAAATAGGCCTAATTATCAATGTTCAAATATTGCACCAGAACGAAACATTTTGTAGTCTATTTTGCTGCCAATACTGCTGTGCTGACAGTGTCTTTATCAGAAGGCTTTATATTTATGCTTAACACGAAGTATAGGGCTTGCACAACTCTCTCCCATACGTTGAACAAGGGTGATCCGTGTCAGCAGCGCCGCGTCAGACACGCTTCTGATGTGCAAAGACACAGAAAACGCGACGCAGCCGCCACGCAGCTGAAACGCAACAGAAACGCCACGCTCACGCCACGCAGCCAGTGTGTCCCAGGCCTTAGAGGACAATTACTCGAGTCGCCCCCTGTCGTTTCACAGAATAGTACAACGGTGAGCGCGTCGAGTATAAACGCCTCGTCCGTTTGGAGAGACGCGCGCGCAGTCTGCGGAGACTCGCGCTCTTGCGGACGCGTCGAGTATAACGGTGCGTGTCCACTACAGCGGCAAAACTCCGCTCAGTGCCGCTGGCAACGCTATAACGTCTCTGCTTTGGGGTGTGTCTGTTGCGAGTGTGTTTAATCTATGTTTTTTTCAACATACACACAGTATAATCATCAGAGATGCACGCGATTAGATTCGGAAATAGACAAGCTTTGTTTACATTTTGCCCCAAGCAAGATATCCCGTCAATTTTATAAACTTTTATAAACCCAGCCAGTATAATCACAATGAACACATCCAAAATGAATTATTTAACATATATAACAACTACAAAGCGTCTAATTTGTAAACAAAATTATTTACGCACTAAATCCAGCATAAACTCCAGCACAATTTGCATATTTTTAAAATATCAAAACAGACGTCACATCCCGAACCGCACATCAATTGGCTGCCGACCGCGTTTTTCGCTTGATATTTGCATTAAGGCGACCACTGCCCAACCTTTTGACGCTCTCAACGCTTTCTCCGGTCCGCTGTCAATCCCAAAATGCACTACGCGAGCGTGAAGCTCGACTTCCATAGGAATGAATTGAAAACGCTCGCTCCGCTCCGCTCGCTCCGTGCCAGTGGACACGCACCGTAAGGCCTGGGACACACTGGCTGCGTGGCGTAAGCGTGGCGTTTCTGTTGCGTGTTGCGTCGCGTCGCGTTTTCTGTGTCTTTGCACATCAGAAGCGTGTCTGACGCGGCGCTGCTGACACGGATCACCCTTGTTCGACATATGGGAGAGAGTTGTGCAAGCCCTATACTTTGTGTTAAGCATAAATATAAAGCCTTCTGATAAAGACAATGTCAGCACAGCAGTATTGACAGCAAAATATAGCTACTACAGAATGTTTCGTTCTGGTGCAATATTTGAAAATTGATAATTAGGCCTATTTATTTAGCCTATTTATTTTTAAATTAGGCCTATTCACAACTTTCCTGCGAGTCTTAATGGGCGTCGCCATAACACACGATACTTCCTGTTGCCGGTATCTAAGTTCCGGTTTAGCCTTAGCAGGGAGACAGACGACAGCAATGAAGCAAGCAAACAAGGGACACTACTCGCGGCACAAATAAAAGGAGGAAAACTGATTACTTATAAATATTAATAGGCCTTTATCACTGTAGTATATAAAGTGGATCTAGTTATTTCAGCGGAACCACTCCCCTAGCTACTGAGTTTACCTATAGGTTATCCGCTGGTGCATTGATACTGTATTATTGTCTGGTGATGAAGCTAAGTAAAGGTACATTCATTTCACCTCCTAGTTGAATCCTTTATTCTAATATACAATGTTGGGGTAAAGACACAACAATTGGCGACGAGTAATCCGGACCCTAAACAACTGCACGGAATAAAAAGTTAAACCGGAGGGAAGGAGAAAGGAGAGGAAACGAAACCTAGCAAAGGATCCGTGAGTAACAGTGCATAGCACACAGTGAAAGGATAAACGGATAACTGGATTTCATGTCCGAAATGGCTTACGTTGGAAAAATAGAGGAGTTTGATAGTTCAAGTGAAGACTGGGAATCATACATAGAGCGAGTGGAGTTATACTGCGCTGCAAATGATATCGAGGATGCAAAAAAAAGTTCCGTCCTCCTCAGTCTAATGGGAGCAAAAACTTACAGTCTGCTGCGTAATCTCCTGAGCCCCGCTAAACCGTCGAGCAAGTCATATAAAGACATTGTTGACACGTTACAGAAGCACTTAAATCCCGCACCACTAGTGATAGCGGAAAGATTCCGATTCCATAAGAGGAATCAAACAATGGATGAAAGCATATCCGAGTATATGGCCGAACTGCGCAGACTCTCGCAGCATTGTGACTTTAAAGAAGGACTTGGCGATGCCTTGAGAGATCGTTTAGTATGTGGCATCCACTGTACAAGCACACAGAAAAGGCTACTGTCCGAAAAAGAGCTAGATTTGAAGAAAGCGCTCGAACTAGCTATCTCAATGGAAACAGCAGCTAAAGGGGCATCAGAGCTACAGAAGAAAAGCTTAGAAAACGAAGTGCATCAAATGTCCTTGAATGGCAAAAAGCAAAAATGCTACAGGTGTGGTAAATCATCTCACAGCGCAAACGACTGCTGGTTCAAAGAAAAGACATGTAGGAAATGCCACAAACAAGGCCACATAGAAAGAGCATGCAAATCAGACCAAACCAATGCCCAAAAGGAAAAATCTGGAAAGAACAAAGGTTTTAAACCCAAATTAAAGACCAAAGCAAATGAAATGCACAAAGTAACAGAACATTCAGACAACACAAACAGCAGTGAGGAAGATGACCTGTCATGCTTAGAGTTGCATAGCATAACTGAAGAAGACAGAAAAATAATATGGGTCACAACAACAGTGTCTGGAGTGAAACTCAAAATGGAACTGGACACAGGTTCAGCTTTATCAGTGATCTCTGAGACCGACTATGACAGGCTGTTCTCCCACTTATCACTGAAAAAGACGTCAGTGATGTTAAAGACGTATACAGGTGAAAAAGTGTCACCAAAAGGGAAGCTTAACGTGGACGTGGTCTATGGTGACCAAACACACAAGTTAGAGCTCTATGTCCTGAAAACCAGAGGTCCAGCACTACTGGGGCGTGAATGGCTGAGGAAAATTCAGCTTGACTGGCATGCAATAAAAGCCCTGAATATCTCAACAGGCCTCAAGAGCTCCACCTGCAGGCTTGACCAGAGACTGCCACAGTTGTTGGAGGCTAATGCACACGTGTTTGAGAAAGGCATTGGTAAACTTAAACACCTGAAAGCAAAAATTGAACTTGACAAAGACGCCAACCCGAGATTCCACAAGGCGCGCCCGGTGCCGTATGCACTACGTCCCAAGATAGACGCCGAACTGCAGAACTTGGAGGCATCCGGCATTCTCTCAAAAGTTGACTGGAGTGACTGGGCTACGCCCATTGTTCCCGTGATGAAGAAAGGAAAAAGTGAAGTGCGCATATGTGGGGACTTCAAAGTGAGCATCAACCCGGTGCTGCGCATGGTGCAGTACCCCCTTCCACGAATCGAAGACATCTTCTCAGCATTGGCTGGTGGGGAGAAGTTTTCAAAGATCGACTTATCACAGGCCTATCTCCAGATGGAAGTGGAGGAGTCAAGCAAAAAGTTCCTAACCATCAACACGCATAAGGGACTTTACCAATACAACCGACTTGTGTTTGGTGTTGCGTCCGCCCCAGCCATTTGGCAAAGAGCCATGGACCAGGTGCTCCAGGACATCCCTGGAACACAATGCTACCTGGACGATATCATCATAACAGGAAAAGATGATGATGACCACTTCCAAAACCTGAGCAAAGTACTCACCAGGCTAAATGAGTATGGCCTACGGGCAAAGAGTGAGAAATGTGAGTTTTTCAAAAGTGAAATCTCATACTGCGGGAATGTCATTGACAAGCACGGCTTGCATAAGTCACAAGAGAAGATTGAGGCAGTGTTGAAAGCACCTAAACCTGAAAATGTGTCACAACTCAGATCGTACTTGGGTCTCGTCAACTATTACCACAAGTTTCTACCAAACCTTGCCTCAGTGCTGTATCCACTAAATGCACTACTACAGACAGGAGTGGAATGGCATTGGTCAAGAGAATGTGAAAAGGCATTCACAGAAACAAAAAGACTGATAACATCTGACGAGCTACTGACCCACTATGATCCATCCAGACCCATCCGTCTAGCATGTGACGCGTCCCAGTACGGTATTGGTGCAGTCCTATCGCACACAATGGACAATGGACTGGAACGCCCAATCGCATTCGCTTCAAGGTCCCTTTCAAGTGCCGAACGCAATTATGCACAGATAGACAGGGAGGCCCTTAGCCTAGTATGGGGTATAAAAAAGTTCCACCATTACCTTTATGGCCGAAAGTTTACCTTAGTAACTGATCATCAGCCCCTAGTATCAATATTCAATCCACGAAAAGGAGTCCCAGTGATGTCAGCCGCGCGACTGCAGCGATGGACCCTGTTTCTAGGAGCACACTCGTATGACATCGAGTTCAAGGGTACTAAACAACACTGTAATGCTGATGGTTTGTCACGCCTCCCACTGTCAACATCTGAAGAAGAAATTCCATCAAAGAGTGACCCGGCTGAAATGTTCCACACAACACTGGTAGACCAGTTGCCAGTTACAAATGCCATGATACGAAAAGAAACGCGGAATGACCTAACACTTTCCAAGGTGTATGACATCACAGTACAAGGTTGGCCTGCCCATGGAAATCCATGTTTTCCTGAGTTTTCAGCAAGACGTGATCAGCTGTCAGTCTGCCAGGGAACCCTGATGTGTGGATCACGTGTGGTAGTGCCCTCCAGGCTTCGCACCAGAGTGTTGGACAGTCTACATGAGGGTCACGTGGGCACGGTGAAGATGAAAAGTCTGGCCCGTAGTTACGTATGGTGGCCAGGGATAGATAAACAAATCGAGGACATCACCAAAACCTGCCCAGGATGCCAGAGCATTCAAAACGCACCGTCACAGGCTCCCCTACATCCGTGGGAATGGCCGTCTGCACCCTGGCAGAGAGTGCACATTGATTTTGCTGGCCCTTTCATGAACTCTATGTTCCTAATAGCTGTGGACGCTCACTCAAAATGGCCAGAAGTAGTCCCAATGAAATCAACAACATCAGAAAAGACCGTTTCTGTTCTGAGAACCATCTTCGCCAGGAATGGCCTACCTGAGCAAATTGTGAGTGACAATGGTCCACAGTATACTTCTGAAGAGTTTCAAGATTTCATGAAAAAGAATGGTATCAAGCATTTCAGGTCAGCACCTCACCATCCAGCAACAAATGGATTGGCAGAACGGTTCGTACAAACATTCAAAAAGTCTATAAAAGCAATGACAAAAGAAGACATCTCACTTCAACACAAAATTGACAATTTCCTCCTGGTGTACCGCAATTCTGTCCATGCAACAACTAATCAGACACCTGCAATGCTGTTTATGAACAGACAGCTGAGATCTCGCATGGACCTTCTGAAACCAAACCTGAGGAGAGAAGTGCAGAACAAACAGTTCAGTGGCTTTTCAAGTGAACAACCAAGGAGTTTCGATGTGGGACAGCAGGTACTGGCACGTGACTATCGAGGGGACAAGTGGACGCCTGGAAAGATTGTCACTAGGAGCGGCCCACTGATGTACGAGGTGGACACTGGCGAGCAGACCTGGAGACGTCATGTGGATCAGCTGTTGAATGCTCAACCAAAAACACTTGAGCAACCAGGAAGTACACCTGACCCTGGAACCAACTCTGATCACAGTACAGTGACACCCACGGTTACAGAGGAAGTCCCCCCTGCTGTGAGCACTCCGCAAGTGCCCAGGCGTAACCCTGAACGACTCAGGGCACCACCGAAAAGATTGGATTTATGAGTTCACTTATGAGACTTATGGACTGAAAATTTTTTTAAAAAAAAATAAAATAAAATAGGGTTTCAATATTTGTCAACTGAATAACAAATTGTGTTTAATGCGTTGGCAATGTTGTATGTTACTTAGTTATGTAGCATTAATCTAAAAGGGGAGGAGTGTAGTATATAAAGTGGATCTAGTTATTTCAGCGGAACCACTCCCCTAGCTACTGAGTTTACCTATAGGTTATCCGCTGGTGCATTGATACTGTATTATTGTCTGGTGATGAAGCTAAGTAAAGATACGTTCATTTCACCTCCTAGTTGAATCCTTTATTCTAATATACAATGTTGGGGTAAAGACACAACAATCACAGTCTGCGTGTCGTCACATCCTGCTCCGATTAGTAGCGTAAAGGAGTTTCCGCCTGCATTATGGTCAATGGATGCACGGCAGTTTTGAGAAGAAAATTATACTAATTAGTTTCACTTTACAATAAACGTCAGTATTTAAAACAGTTTATTTAGACTTACATGATACCCTACTATTTATGTCATCTTTCATTCTAATGAGTAACATTATCAGATAGACGCGATTGTCAGCGCTGCCGATGATTAAGGTTAACAAGCAGCGCGCAGCTCAAGTTACTGCCAGAGGAATAATCAAACGGATTTATGTTTATATTTAATGTTATTTTCTTTATTTTTGCATTATATTATCACCTATGATTCTCCACAGTATCACTGCACTCAAACACGGATGATACGTTACGATGATCAAACCAGTTATTTTTGAATAATTGTCTATGGGCTGGAATTATTCCTTTATTTAAATTTGATGACAGCATCGTAAAGTAACTGCATGAAAAAATGCGAACATTATTGTTTAATACAATAAGTTTTCCCTAACCTTTAATTTAATCACCATAATATAGACTTTAGTTGTAATTAATATTTTACGATTTGTCTAATTCTAATGTGATATGTTGTTTGTATTCTATTCTTGCAGTTCTGCAGTAAAATAAGGTGATCAGATTCTGTATTATTAAATAACAGTACAGCCCATTGAAGAGATGCATGTCCCTCACAGCCTCGATCATTAATTGAGTATTGTGAAAAATGTGTAATATTCCGACGAATAGTTAGTGATTTAAAGAGGAGAACGCAAGCCACACTGTATGTGTGTGCGCAATATTACAGAATCTGATCACCTTATTTTACTGAAGAACTGCAAGAATAGAATACAAACAACATCTCACACATTAAAGAGCATTATTAGACAAAATATTCATATTAATTACGACTAAACTCTATTTTATGGTGATTAAGGAATAATTCCAGCCTAGGCTGATGTAAACAGGAAGTTTGTTACCGGCTTGTTCTAAGCATTCTACGTTACCATAGCGATTCATGGAAAGGTCAAAGTTCGGGAAAGTTGTGGATAGGCCTATTTATATCTGAATTTGTCAAAAATGTCATTTATTAATATGTATTCGTGTACAAAATAACATTTAAACATCTTTTCCTATTCTATTTTGCCTGGAAACGCTTCCAACACGCTTGCGTGTCGTGTGAAAAATAGGCGTCGGTTCTATTTCTAGCATGCACGCGTTTTCCGCGCGTGTGCAAGCTCTAACCTGTTAACATGGGAGCCGAAATAAAAACGGACACGCCACGCAGCTGAGACGCGCACGCCACGCAGCCAGTGTGTCCCAGGCCAAGGCTTCAAAACGCGTGCATGCTAGAAATAGAACCGACGCCTATTTTTCACGCGACACGCAAGCGTGTTGGAAGCGTTTCCAGGCAAAATAGAATAGGAAAATATGTTTATATGTTATTTTGTACACGAATACATATTAATAAATGACATTTTTGACAAATTCAGATATAAATAGCCATATAGGCCTAATTTAAAAATAAATAGGCTAAATAGGCTTAATTATCTATTTTCAAATATTGCACCAGAACGAAACATTCTGTAGTCTATTTTGCTGTCAGCTGTGCTGACAGTGTCTTTATCAGTAAGCTTTATATTTATGCTTAACACGAAGTATAGGGCTTGCACAACTCTCTCCCATATGTTGAACAAGGGTGATGCGTGTCCGCAGCGCCGCGTCAGACACGCTTCTGATGTGCAAAGACACAGAAAACGCGACGCAGCCGCCACGCAGCTGACACGCAACAGAAACGCCACGCACACGCGGTACGCCAGCAGCCAGTGTGTACGTCCCAGGCCTAAGTAAATTTGGCAATAAATTCACAGATTCGAACTTCCCGGGTCAATAACTCCTCAGCTAAACGTTGTTACTACACAAATGACACCTCTTTTTAATCGTAGTAATGTAGAGAAGCAGCTACAACCTAATTTTCCCCGAAACGAGCTTCCTTCGCAGTGGATAAAACACATTGATCTCTATGCGCGGGCGGCTGAGAGACAGATCCGAAGGGACCGTCTGCAAAGTGCAAACCCCGAAAAGCGTTACTACGAAAACAGCCAATAACGTCACTGTCAAACACTATAGTGTCACCAAATTCAGTTAACACACCACTGCTGTCCTAATGGTTATACTAAAACACTTATTTCGGCGAAAAAAATTATTGTATATACAATTATAAATGTATAATTTTTATGATTCTTATGAAGCATATTCAATAACTTCACTGTAAATCACTGTATTGTTGCCAAATTCAGTTCACACATCACTGCTGTCCTGATGGTTATACTACAACACTTATTTTGGAAAAAATATTTTTGTATTGTATATACAATTATTAATGTAGGCTATAATGTTGATGATTTTTTTATTATGAAACATATTCAATAACTTCACTGTAATTCACTGTATTGTTTCCAAATTAAGTTCACACATCACTGCTGTCCTGATGGTTATACTTATTGTTTTATTATGAAAAATAACAAAGATGAAAAATAATAAATGAACAAAGATTTCACTGTGTTATAAACTTCACTACTCTTTAAACCTTACTTTGCATTACCATCAACTTTCCCTCCCCCCACACATGTAATCTTGCTGGTTATAGTACAATAATCCTGGGACATTTTCAGAGCCAACTATAGTCAATAACAAGAGATATTGTCAAACTCTCCTACGGTCTCTTTACTTGCTTTTGCACATAGCACAATACCAAGGGATATCTTTTCTTGGTATTTGTGCTGCTTTCATTCCAAGACATCGTATGTGAAACCATCTCGCACAAGTTCCACACTGAATCGATAAGGGGATACATATGTCAATTATATAAAGGAAATGTTCGCTTTAGGAATCCTATAATGCATAACAGTTTTACATCAATTAATTACTATTAAATAATCCATGGAATTTCACTCCAGATGTTTTACATATTATCCACTACATTATCTATTGTACAGTTTAAATCTCACCCAAACAGCATCCACAGTTTTTGGCAGGTCTTTATTCCCACAGAAGGAACAGAAGTCAATGTTTGGAACTGACTAAATAAATAAATGATATATATATATATATATATATATATATATATATATATATATATATATATATATATATATATAATATATATATATATATATATATATATATATATATATATATATATTGTAATAATAAAAAATCATAAGGTTAATATTTTTTTTCAAAAATATTTTTTTTTTCCAAAAAGTGTACGATCAGGTACAGTGATTGGTAAACAGAGTTTACCAACAATACAGTGAATTACTAGCCTCGTGAGACCATCCTGATCTCGCGAGCTTTCAAGGTTTCACTCGCAGATCAGTCTGGATACTTTCCGTTAAAGAAAATTTGGGAGCAGTTCACCAAACGAACGTCCAATCAGCGTTGGCTTTGAGGCGGGTTGAGGTGTGACGCAACGAGAAGCGCGACAGTTCAGTCTAAAGAACATGGCGGCTTCAGTTATTTGTAAATTGTAGTTACATAAACGGCAAATATCCTTTGCCGACATGTTGCTTATTTGCTGAGCTAACGAGCCTTTACCTGCAGCAGCAAGAGTAGCCTGGCTTGTGGTTGTGTTTTCGTCGTAGCTCTGTTAGTACGTCATATGCTTCGTTGATCTGATTGGTTGATTTGGCCCGTCTATCACCAACATAGGCCAATCAGCTAACCAGTATTTTCGCCCCTTACCAAAACTACTTCAACGGAAGGTTTCCAGATGGATATGCGGAGCAAATCCATCTGGCGGAGTCAGGTTAGTGAATTACAGTGAAGTTATTGAATATTTTTTATAATAAGTATTAATAATTAATAATAATCATGCAAATTATGCAAAAATATATTTATCCAAAATAACTGTTGTAACCAACAGGATGTGTGAACTGAATTTGGCAACAATGCAGTGTTAATTTAATTGGTAATCTGTGAAGTTATTGAATATTTTTCATAAATAATAATCATAAAGAATATGCAAAAAATATTTTTTTCCAAAATAAGTGTTGTAGTATAACCAACAGGACAGCAGTGATGTGTGAACTGAATTTGGCAACAATACAGTGAATTACAGTGAAGTTATTGAATATTTTTCATAATAAAAATCATAAAAATGATACATTTACAATTGTATTGTATATACAATTAAAAATATAGTTTTTCCAAAAAAGTATTGTAGTATAACCATCAGGACAGCAGTGATGTGTGAACTGAATTTGGCAACAATACAGTGATTTACAGTGAAGTTATTGAATATTTTTCATAAGAATTATAAAAATTATACATTTACAATTGTATTGTATATACAATTAAAAATATAGTTTTTCGCCAAAATAAGTGTTTTAGTATAACCATTAGGACAGCAGTGGTGTGTAAACTGAATTTGGTGACACTATAGTGTTTGACAATGAAGTTATTGACTGTTTTCGTAGTAACGCTTTTCGGGGTTTGCACTTTGCAGACGGTCCCTTCGGATCTGTCTCTCAGCCGCCCGCGCATAGAGATCAATGTGTTTTATATCGTAAGTTATGACCATAACTATGGATCTATGAGACCGAACGATGACCGTCACCACGGTCTTACCTTGAATGACGCCATTCTTCCGCCTATCCTCGAGACCTAATATCAACAATGTCAGGTGACTGACCTTAGGGGTTGGCTATATAACATCCAGGTGAACCAACCACTTCCTCTTGCCTGGAACGCCCAGTTCGTCCCGAGTGACAAGGGATGGTGACGGTCATCGTTCGGTCTCATAGATCCATAGTTATGGTCATAACTTACAATCTATTTCGACCTCACTCAGACCGTCACCACGGTCTTACCTTGGATGACTTATACCACCAGGGTCACGAGGGACTCATTTAGTCACAGATAATACAGCAGACCCCAAAGAATTCGGATTTGCCACATTAATTCTATAAAATCTAGTGAACGTGTATGGGCTGCTCCAAGAGGCTGCTGCACAGATGTCTGAGAGCGCTACCCCCTTGAGTGCCGCCCAGGAAGTAGCCATGCCCCTGGTAGAGTGAGCCACCAGATCACCAGGGATAGGTAGATTTTGGTTGACATAAGCTTGTGAAATTGTATCCACTACCCAATGAGACAATCGTTGCTTAGACACAGGTTTGCCTGCACACCTCTTGTCAAAGCAAATGAATAGTTGCATGTGTGACTGCCGTAATTGATGAGTACGCTCAATGTATGTGTGCAATGCTCTAATAGGACATAGAGAATAATTATCTAACCCAGCACCCGAACAAAGGGGATCTGGACGGAAAGCATCAAGCTCAATCACTTGATTTATTGTACTAGGTTTAAGGACCTTGGGCAGAAATGACGGGTTTGGCCAAAGAAAAACCCCCGTTTTTTCCGCCTTCCATCTCAAGCATTCTTCACTTCCTGATAAAGAGTGTAATTCACCAACTCTCTTGGCTGAACATATCGCCAGCAGGAAGACTGTCTTCCATGTCAAGAACTTGAGATCGGCTTGCTCCAGAGGTTCAAAAGGTGCTTTGGTCAGTGAGTGTAAAACAATAGAAAGGTCCCAAGCAGGTGCTCTCATACTTCTCCTTGGATGTAAACGGTGTGCACCCTTAAGGAATTGAGACACCAAAGGGTGTTTGCCAATATTTGCACCATCCACTGACACATGAAAGTGGGAGATGGCTGCAATGTAGACCTTTATGGTATTAACTGACTTCCCCGAATCCAACAATGATTGAAGAAAACGAAGAACCAAACTGGTGTCACATTTGGCTGGATCTAGTTGTTGTTCTTGACACCACGTTGAGAATATCCCCCACTTGCTAGAATAGTTACTCCACGTAGATGGTGCCTTAGAACTATTTATTGTCCTCAATACAGCTTCGTCTAAGTCTTTAGAGAGGGGCTGAGCAAGGGCCATACCCACAGTTGTGGTATCTCTGGTTTTGGGTGCCAGATTTGGCCCTCCGCTTGGGAGAGAAGATCGACTCTCTTTGGTAACTGCCAAGGTTGACCTTGGACCAAACGTACAAGGTTCGGAAACCAATGCTTTTTTGGCCACCTGGGGGCCACAAGTAAAACCTTGTGATGACCCAACGCCACCCTGTTGAGCACCAGGTGAATCAGAGGTAGGGGAGGAAAAGCGTACAACAATTCCTCCGGCCATTCTTGAGATAGTGCATCTATCCCCAAGGGACCTCCCTGGTTGTTCAGGGAATACCATAGATCGCAATGAGTTGTCTCTGTAGTCGCAAACAGATCGACCCTCGCCATTCCGAACTGACTCCATATGATTTTTACCACTTCGGGATGGAGACGCCACTCTCCCGGGAGAGGTCCAGTTCGAGACAGCAGGTCTGCTGCTCTGTTTGCTACTCCCGGTATGTATACTGCTCTGAGTGATGAGAGCTTCAGAAATGCCCAAGAAAGTAGTTCCTTTGTCACCTGGAGACATCGCGCTGATCTGGTGCCGCCTTGGTGATTGATGTGGTACACTGCAGACATGTTGTCTGTTCTCACCAAAACATGTTTGTTCTGCAACAACGGGAGAAAAGCCCTCAAGGAGAGATGGACTGCCTTGAGTTCCAGCACATTGATGTGCTCCGAGGTCCAAGGGGATTCCCAGAGTCCCCTGATGGACCTGCCTTCCCAAACTGCTCCCCACCCCGTTAGGGAAGCATCTGTCGTTATCACAGATCGCCTTGCTGGGATGTTGCCTAGAGGAACCCCTTGTGATGGTAACGTCCTCGTATTCCAAGGGCGTAACACTTGGATACATCTTCGTGTAACCTTTATCTTCACATGCCTTTGTAATTTGGGATGCAAGTGGAAGTTGTTCAACCAACGTTGTAGTGGACGGGCTCTGAGAAGGCCGAGTGGGACCACAGTCACTGCCGCTGCAATCATGCCCAATAATCGCTGAAATTGAATTAACTTCATTCTCTTGTTCAGACGAAATGACTGAGCTAGACTGACCAACTGTTCCACCCTCTGGGGTGACAAAGATGCAGTCATCAGTTGGGAATCCAGCGAAATCCCCACAAACACTGTCTGTTGTCTGGGACTTAGATTGCTCTTTTCCCAGTTCACCTTGAAACCCAGTGATTGTACATGTTGAAGGACCATTTCTGTGTCCTTCAGTACTTGGCTGCGAGAAGGAGCACAAATTAGCCAGTCGTCCAGGTATGATAGGATTTTCAAACCTGCACATTGAAGAGGACGAAGGGCTGCAGAAACCACTCTGGTGAAGACCCTTGGAGACAGAGACAGGCCAAATGGAAGGACCCTGAACTGGTAGACCCGATCTTGAAAAGCAAAGCGCAGAAACGGGCAATGATCCTGACAGATGGGTATGTGGAAATATGCATCCTTTAAGTCTATGGAAGTGAACCATTCTCCCGGTTCTATGGATTCCAGAATTTGAACTGTAGTCAGCATTTTGAAAGGCAATACTTTTACGAATCGGTTCAGCTGTCGTAAGTCCAGAATGGGTCGAAGTCCCCCGTCTTTCTTTGGTACTAGGAAATACTTCGAATAGAACCCAGTGAGCTGTTTGCTGGTACTTATCTGAACAATTGCTTTTTTCTGTACTAAGACTGTGATTTCGTTGGCCAAAATTTGTGCCTGGACTGGGTTTCTGACTATGGTCATTTGAACCCCTGAAAAAGTAGGAGGGCGCCGCCGGAACTGTATCCTGTATCCTGTCTTGATGGTATCTAGAACCCAAGGATCTGATGTTACCTTCTCCCAACTGTCCAGGCATAGTTGGGAGCATTCTCCGGCGACTCCAAGACCGCTATGCGTGGCCTCCCCGGGGTTTGAAACCCCTGGTAGCACGCCTCTTAGATGACCCTCCCCTGACTGGAGTATGAGACTGGTCAGTTTGGGGAGCCTGGTAAAATGGTCTGGTGCCTCTATCATGGAATTGGTAACCCCTGGTTCGCCTTCTGTCATACCCCCAAGTTTCTGAACGAGGAAAGTGTGAGGGCTGAAAGGAATGGCCTGCTCTATGGCCATATTTGGTAAGTCCACCAAATGTCTGCTGAACTGATTCCCTTCTGCGTCTTGCTTGATCAGCAGTGTCCAGCAGAGACTGTGAATCAGTGTGAAATATCCGACCTGGAACCACTGGCATATTAGTCAGGTCCTTCCTAATAGCGTCAGGCAAAGATGTCTGCGCCAACCAGATTTGTCTTCTGGCTAAGATAGCTGAAGACATGGATGCTCCAATATCCCTAGTAAGCTGTGAGTGTGTGATGAGTGCTGTGTCAATTAAACTCATCATATCATGCTCTTCTTTATTAACAACCTTCCTCAAAGCAGCCAGAACTATTGCTAAAGCATTCCCTGATCGAGCTGCTCGGGTAGCTGCATTATACGCTTGACTCATTAACCGATCGGTCTTTTGGCACTCTTTACCAGGACAACGAGGGTTTTCTGTAACCTTATCAGGTCCCAAAGTGGTTAAGGCTGCGATCTCTCGCTCCACTGATGGCATGTTCCCCATACCACTCTCAGGGGGATAATCTAATTTAACAAACCGCCTGCAACCTGCATTGAACTGGGGTGCAGCCTTTGGATTATTCCAGGCTTTCCTCAGCATCTGGGAGTAATCCTCAGCCACAGGAATGGACACAGTAGGCTGTGCAGGGGAAATACTCGTCCATACACCTTGTGTGGGGGTTGGAGCTGTAGCTACTTCCTGAGCACCAAGGCCCAGGATCTTTGCTGCACTTAAAATGCGTGAAAGAATGTCAGAATGCAGGCTTCCTTCTGAAACTTCGGACCTGGATTCATCTTCCTCATTTTCACCAATATCTTCCTCACTACCATAAAGGGAATTATTTGCATGCAGTGACACAGCATCCATAGAATCATACCTCTCTTCCTGATGTGATGTTAACTCATCTCCAGGAGAGGGTGCCATAGGGACTGCAGATGGCTGCGTGCTTATTGAAGTGTTACGTGTTTCAAGCTTACCAGCTAGGTCACGTAATGCTGCCAATATTTGTAACTGAGTATCATCCTTGGGCTCTTGCACTACCGTGGCCCTCTCCCGTTTATCTTGAGGCATGTCAGAACTTGGAGACCTGATCGATTCATCAGGCCTCTTGCGTTTGTGAGAAGAAGTACTGGGAATCATTTCTTTGCCACCAGTTAAACGTTTGGCTCTCTGCACTCTTTCCTGCAAAGTTAGCTCTATTGCAGCTGCACATGGGTTTTCGATATCATCTAAGAGATGTTGCATACCCAAACAGGAGGGACATTCACGGTGCCCATCTCTTGACTGTATGCCAGTTTGGCAAAACCGACATCTTGAGTGACTCATAACAACAAGCCAGGGGTCAAGTCACTCATATAATAACGGTCTATAAGAAAACTAAGAAAATAGACACATTAACTGTAACGAATCACAGTATTTTAATTAATTCTTGGAGTTGAACTGCAAGATTTTAAAATAAACTACCGGCATTTAGTTGAAAAACACAAGTGACAATGCCATTAACATAGATAGTGACGAATCACCATTCATTAATCAAATCAAATACTTCCTTAAACTGCAGGTATTAGTTAAACACAGTTAACCAGATATCCTAAATATATAGATTGTGACGAATCACTTCATACTCAGCTTTCAAAACAAGTCTGCGAACAGAACTCCTTGAAAATCATATAATCTATTAGAAAATAATATATCCATCACTCTACGTGCGCACACGCAGTAAACAAGATGGAAAAACTCTCTCCTGCTGCGAACAGCGGACTCAAGAACCAATAATAAACACCTGTAATCAAGCTGAAAAAAAAAAAATAATAATAATAAAGAAACACTCACCGACGTGCGTTCCGACGACGCGCCGAGAAATTTAAATGAGGAGAAAACCACCTCAATCCTCAGGGACGTGAAGCACCTGCACGAAAATGTGACGGATTGGAACTATAGTTTTTCCTGTAATCAATAATTCGCTCTACCGCGATGGTCTCAGATGAGGCGAGAAAGGCAAGAGGAAGTGGTTGGTTCACCTGGATGTTATATAGCCAACCCCTAAGGTCAGTCACCTGACATTGTTGATATTAGGTCTCGAGGATAGGCGGAAGAATGGCGTCATTCAAGGTAAGACCGTGGTGACGGTCTGAGTGAGGTCGAAATAGATCCACTGCGAAGGAAAGCTCGTTTCGGGGAAAATTAGGTTGTAGCTGCTTCTCTACATTACTACGATTAAAAAGAGGTGTCATTTGTGTAGTAACAACGTTTAGCTGAGGAGTTATTGACCCGGGAAGTTCGAATCTGTGAATTTATTGCCAAATTTACTTACTGTCGATCATAGACATAATATAATACATAGACGCCCTATTGGCCGCTGGAGCGCACGTCAACGGCGCCGCCATATTGGGGATGGCAACTTTCATACCTCTCATACTGGGAATGAGAAAAATGCCTGTTTTGTGCAAGACTGAACGTTTGTTTTTGGTTGTATTTGGTCATTATTTAATTAGTAATAGTAACGTTCAGAGGATAAATTAAAAAATACTACTGTTATTGTGTCACAAATGTAGTTTTAATAGTTTTTCAGTCGACAATGTAGTTGTTTAAAGCTTAAATATGTGGTTTGTTTATAAAGATAGCGCCTATTTAAAAATTTGATCTGACGGTTTCGGAGTTGTACGACGCGATCACCGGGCGCTCGGCGCTCATTAAGCCCGCAGAGGACAGCCTTACCTCGGCCAGAGCGTCTGAAGTTTGCCGCCGGCTCGGATGTCTCTAGTCTAGTGATTAAACATGAGATATTATTCGTCTTGTGTATATCTAACGGGCGATCTTTTGTCTCATTAATCTATAAATGGTTCCCTGGTAAATCGTTTTGGCTGAGGGCAAAGTGAAGTTTCATAACTTTATATTTAGGCTTTTTTAACGTTGTATCCTGCTGTATGTTTGACTGAAGCTACTTCTGCTATTACTGATCAATAAAACTGAAATTTAACAAAAAGTGTTAAATATTAAATATAAGTCACTATTTAACTTATTTTTTATTGTGTATATTCTGTAATTGATATTACTTATTCTATTGCTATTATTATAGTATTATTAATAAACCATATGCTATTATCAATATTTTTGTGATTGTATTATTGTATGATATTATATAATTATACTATTCATTACTATTTTATTTGCTGTGTACTATTTGTTTATGTTATTGACTAAACTATTTACTATTACTTCTCACAAATGTTAGTTGTACCATAACATATGTATTAGCATGGATCCATCAGTTATCTTTGTTATTGCTCAAATCTGGTCAATCACAGAAAATGCTTTTTCCACAATAAGAAAACTTAAATTATATCTCAGTATGGGGGTCTTCATCATTCTTATCCAAGAATAACAAGCCAGATACATGACAAGTCTGAGCTTTGACCATTCTTTATTAAAACAAATATTTTACAAGTGTAACTATTGAGATTTTAAATAACTAGAGATGGAACTTTTTGTACACCACATACAAACCACTGAAATCGGTTGATAAATATAAAAACAGTTTTTGTTTTTATCCAGAAAAAAACGCAGCTCACCCTTGATTACAGTGCAGTCTTGATTACAAAGTGGACAAAAATCCACAAATGTGTAAAAAGGAGTTGCAAATGTCACGTGACCTGCGAATTGCCCGGAAGCAATCCACAAATGCGTAAAAACAGTTTTGTGTGTAGAAATGGATCCACAAAAGCGTAAATCACACTTTGTATGTGAAATAAAAAGACATTTGTACAGATTAAATTGTGTGTATTTACAAATCACACATTATTTTTGTTAATATGATTTTACACAACACAAATGTAAAAATACATGTTTTAGGTCGTGAGATATTTGTGTATATGTTTATTTACAGATCTCCGCAGTACACATTGGACAAAATTCCACAAATGTGTAAAAAGGAACTTACAAATGTAACGTGACCCACAAATTCACAGGAAGTAATTTGCAAATGTGTAAAAACAGTTTTGTGTGTAGAAATGGATCCACAAATGCGTAAATCACAATTTGTATGTGAAATAAAAAGATATTTGTACAGATTTAATTGTGTGTATTTGCAAATCGTGAGATATTTGTGTATATGTTTATTTACAGATCTCCGCAGTACACATTGGACAAAATTTCACAAATGTGTAAAAAGGAACTTACAAATGTAACGTGACCCACAATTCACAGGAAGTAATCTGCAAATGTGTAAAAACAGTTTTGTGTTGTACACATCACCCTGTATTTTTGTGGATATGATTTTACGTATCACAAATGTAAATATACACATTTGCAGATAGTGAAATATTTGCGCATCATTGTACACATTTGTAGATTGTCTTCTGTGGGTTACAAATATTAAAGTCCAATTAATTCTTCCATATGTTGCAGTGTACCTTCGTGTAGGTATAAGGGAACAAGTTAAGTTTTGGGTAGGCTAATAAAGGGGTAACAAGCAGATATACAAGCAAATTATTTATAATGTAATTATTTTAAAACTAACAGGTACCTATTATGTTAATATATTCCAGGCAAAAATTGTACGTCTGTTGTATATAAAAGTTATCACATTTCTGGCAAAATATGTTCTTGTGCAATTTTACAGGGTAATTTTGACATCTGTGGGTTGAAAATGAAACGTGTATGGCTGTATGTAAGCACAGTATGATAAAAAAATAATTGATTGGCTTTTCTTACTAGATTAATTAATGTTAAATCAACCCACAGATGCCAAAATTAAATGTAAAATTGCACAAGAACATATTTTGCCAGAAATGTGATGATAACTTTTATATACAACAGACGTAAATTTTTTGCCTGGAATATATTAACATAATAGGTACCTGTTTAAATAATTACATTATAAATAATTTGCTTGCATAGCTTGTTACCCCTTTATTACCTTATACCTACACGGAGGTACACTATATTTACAGAACCGTACACCGTAATTTCATTTCAGTTTACTTACGAAGTTATTTGCAGGTTGTATACTATCTGCTTGTTACCCCTTTATTACCCCAAACTTAACATATTGTTCCCCTATACCTACACGTAAGTACGCTATAATTACAGAAACGTACACCGTAATTTCGGTTTACTTACGCAGTTGTTTGCGGGTCGTAAAATAAAGTGTTACCAAATCTTGCATCTACTGCAGTATTTGCAAGGCTACAAGGTTGCTCTACTGGTTTTACACTGTAACACTTGCCCAATAGACTGTTTTTTAACAAGAAAAGTGGCTTTGTTGGGTCTTTGTCTACATTATTTATAAATTCTGCTTGTGACATATTGTGGGGTGTTTGGTAATGGCTGAGCACCTGACACACTAATGCTAAATTCATCTCCTGCCCTGTGGTGGCTGAAATTTATGTCCGTCAGTCGTTTTGGCTCAAGGTTCCTGACTGTCCCTGCATTCCACCTGCGCTGCTCATCTGTACATGCAAGCCCTGTCTTCCCGGTAGTAACTGCATTCTCAACCTGTCATGAGCACATTATTGTTATCAGAATCTGATCCTTTTGCCATGTGTTTCAGATTGTGTCATCCCCACATCGCTAAACTAAATCGAAAAAAAAAACCATTCATCAAATGTGATCTGATCACGTTATTTTTTATTAAACAGCTTAGGCTGGTTAGCACTTTGACTCCTGTCTACCTCTGTCTCCGTGCTTCAGTAAAGAAATGCGCCCGACTTTATTACTAAAAAAGTAATTGAAGGCCTCAGTGCTTTTGTAATTGCGCATCTCCTCATGATCTACACCCTCCGAAAAAATAAAATAATTAATAATGTCAATATGGCTAACTCCTGGCCATAGCTTCATGTCATCCACCTAACCTGTCAAATTTTTTTTATAAGCATGTATTTATTGAATTTTAACAATTAACAAGGATACATGTTAATACATGATACATGTTTAACAAAGCGTATTCAAACTATAAAATAATTCACTCCCCCCACCCCAAAAAAATAAATAAAATAAAATAAAACACACACTGGATAACGACATTATATAGGCAAGGCAAGGCAAGGCAAGGCAAGTTTATTTATATAGCACATTTCATACACAATGGTAATTCAAAGTGCTTTACATAGGAGAAAATAAAATAATCAAAACAAATAAGAATAATTAAAACAGTTTAGAATAAAAAATAAAATAAAGTACAGTAAAAACAGTCGGACGAACAGTGGCACAGTGCTCATTCAGTAAAAGCATAGCTAAACAGAAGTGTTTTGAGTCTGGATTTGAATGTGACTACTGTAGGAGCACATCTGATCTCTTCAGGAAGCTGGTTTCAGCTGCGGCTGGCATAGTAGCTAAAAGCAGACTCTCCTTGCTTAGAGTGAACCCTTGGTATTTCTAACTGATGTGATCCTAATGATCTGAGTGATCTGTTGGATATAATCATACATAGCTTAGGAAATACAGACAGTTAGGTACAGATCACCTTCAAGTTTCCAGAGTTTCCTCGGCCTCACAGTTCTCCAAAAATGCAAGAAAGGGATTCCCGATCTCTTTAAATTTGGCTGATTTCTTTTTCATTGTGTATGTTAACTTTTCAAGGATAAGGCATGCTGATAATTCTTTCAGCCAGCGACCAATAGAAGGGCTCTTGACATCTTTCCTGTTGGAGAGATCAAGCATCTAGCTTGTACTAAGCATAAGTCTGTGATTTTCCTCTCTTTGCGGTTTAACATACAGTCCTTTGAAAACAAATTAAGAATGCAAAGTGTAGGATCGTCAGGCACTAGATTAAAGGTCATCTTAGAAATACATTTTGTAACTTCATTCCAGAACTTTCGTATCTCAGGGCAGTCCCACAGACAATGAAATAAGGTGCCCTTTCGACATTACATTTAACACAGATATCAGGAATATTTGGATTCATCTTATTCAGTCTTTCCGGAGTAACATAAGTCCTCATAATCCAGTTAGGAGAGAGATATGCTCTAGAGCACAACTCCTAACAATTAATACCCATCTCAAACTGATTCAGTCTTTCCGGAGTAACATAAGTCCTCATAATCCAGTTATACTGAATCAGTTTGAGATGGGTATTTATTGAGTTGTGCTCTAGACAGAGCATATCTCTCTCCAATTCTCCTCTGAGATATCTGTTTGTAAGTCATTTATCCATTGGGTTTTCTTATGGTTTTTAACCAGAATGTTATAGAGTAAAGATATCTGACCCTTGCCAGTACAATTATTCACTGCTAGGTTTTCTAACATGGACAAGTGAGGTTGTGTATAGGAGTGTGTCTGTGCATAAACAAAACTCCGTAACTGTAAATATTTAAATAAATGTGTCCGAGGTATATCATATTCATTACTAAGTTCCTCAAAAGAAGCTAGTTTACTTTCCTTATATAGATCCATAACTTTACAGATGCCCTTTGTTGCCCACATTTTAAAACCTTGGTCTTTTTTTAGAGGAGAGAAGTTATCATTCCCCCATATTGGTGAAAAGCCTGAGAATAAAGTAGATTCACCAAGAATTGACTGTGCATTATGCCAGACATTAATTGTGTTTCTCACAAAGGGGTTATCAGTGAGCTGCCTCAGTTTTTTGACAGATGCAGAGTATAAATAAGTGTCAAGTCGCTGGCCTTTAGTGCAGATACTTTCAATTTGTACCCATGGTAAGTAAGGTTCAGGGGAAAACCAGTACATTGCAGCTCTTATTTGAGCAGCCCAAAAGTACCATTGTAAATTGGGTAGTTGTAACCCTCCTCTCTCATAAGGCAGGTAGAGAAGTGACAGCCTTGGCCTCCTGTTATTCCAAATAAACTTTTTGGAGAAGTACTGTGGCGGCGGGGGTAAAGGGATGGATTGAAATAGGTATAAAAACTTTGGTAGTATATTCATCTTGATTATATTTATACTCCCTAAAAGGGAGATTGGCATTGATGACCAGTTATTCATGGATTCAGTTACTTTAGATATCATAGGATCATAGTTACAGGGTGCTAAGTCTTTAATGGTTGGGGTAATGGTGATACCAAGATATTTAAATCCATTTACCGCATTATTGAAAGGATGGTTTATCACTGGATTTATTCGCTCCTGCTTATTCAAAAACATAATAGAGGATTTTGTTTCGTTTACTTTAAAACCTGAAAATTTCCCGAATGTGTCAATTAAATTGTTCAGATTACAAATTGAGTTACTTAGGTCTGTTAGAAGTAAAAGGGTGTCGTCAGCATACATTACAATGCGATGTTCGGTGTCCGATACTTTTATACCTGAAATTGAGGGATGCGATCTCACCGCCAATGCAAGCGGTTCCATTGCTAAAACAAATAGCATTGGTGAGAGGCGGCACCCCTGACGAGTACCTCTTGTGAGTTTGAAAGGAGATGATATTATATACTTGGTGGAGACCTCTGCCATTGGGTCAGTACAGAGTGTCTCAATCCATTTTCGAAAGTAGTTACCAAAGCCAAGACGAGATAACACATCAAATAAATAGCTCCACTCCACTTTGTCGAATGCTTTTTCAGCATCTAAGGACAGAATAGCGGCGTCAGAGGTCCCCTACTTCGCATGTATCAAATTCAACACCCTTCTGACATTATGAAAAGCTTGACGGTTTTTCACAAAACCATTCTGATCTGGGTTGATCACTGTCGGGAGCACCGGCTCCAGTCTTCTAGCCATTACTTTAGCGATAATCTTAGCATCTGTGTTGAGCAGTGAAATAGGTCTATACGACGTGCAATTGGTAGGGGATTTATTGGGTTTCAAAATAAGTGTTATCAGCGCACTCCTCATGGAATCTGGAAGACAACCCTGTTGAAAGGCTTCCTCATACATATCTAAAAGTGGTGCAATTAATTTATCTTTAAATATCTTACCGGAAGACCGTCAGGGCCTGCGGCTTTACCTCCTCTCATATGTGACCCTGGATCACAAAACCAGTCTTAAGTAGCACGGGTATATTTTTGGGAATAGCCAACAAAACACTGTATAGGTCAAAATTATCGATTTTTCTTTTATGCCAAAAATCATTAGGATATTAAGTAAAGATCATGATCCATGAAGATATTTAGTAAATTTCCTACCTTAAATATATCAAAATTGTATTTTTGTAAGTGGATGCAGCACAATAACCAACAGAAATGGAAACCTTTAAAGGCGATTTTCTCAATATTTAGATTTTTTTGCACCCTCAGATTCCAGATTTCAAATAGTTGTATCTCGGCCAAATATTGTCCTATCCTAACATACCATACATCAATGGAAAGCTTATTTATTCAGCATTCAGATGATGTATAAATCTCAATTTTAGAAAATGGACACATAAGACTGGTTTTGTGGTCCAGGGTCACATATTAGTAATGGCGTCAGAGATTTCTGAAGCATCTAATTCCCTATCCAATTGTTCTTTAAAATCAACTAATATGCAGAGGTGGGAGACTCGAGTCATATGACTTGACTCGAGTCAGACTCGAGTCGCAATTTTCTGGACTTGAGACTTACTTGACTAGATCTCTGATAAGACTCGACTTGACTTTAGACTTGCTCCTTGTGACTTTAGACTTGACTCGGACTTGTGCCTATTTACTTGAAATGACTTGTGGAAAAAAAAAACTGTTTCAATTATTGTGATTTTTTTCTATATATTTTCCAAAAAGTCGGCGAACCCAAGCTATATGCATGCGTAAACCGCTAGACGCTATCAGGAAGCCGCTTGCCGTCTGCCAAAACAGCAGATCCCTCCGCGGACAACATGGACACAGCAACAACATAGGAGGGAGCGCGGGTGGTAATGCACTCACTATGTGTGTGCGGGTTGAGGGAGAATAAAACGATTCGCGGGACACCCGCAAACTAGAACTATCTATGAATAAAACTAATACATTTTTATTCATCTGTTGCAGAAAAGCAATAAGAAATTCTATTTCTAACAAAATAGAAACGATTTACAGGCCAAAGTTTCTATTTCTAACAAGTTTGCAGCGTTAAACGATGCAGCCAATCACAGACATATGTGTGGATTTCTTGAACGCAATAATGGCCAATCAGAAGCATTTACGATAGACTCCCCTCACCGCTCAAAACGGACTTTTTGTTCAGTGCTGAATTCTGAATGCTGGCAAACCCTTTATTTATAACAAACAAAGTGTATATATTATGAAAGCTTCATTGATAATAACAGAGATCGGTGAGATCGCGATGAACTGATGTCGGCTTTTTAGAAATTATCAAGGGAGCGCACTTTGCGCGCAGTCTTAGTTTACACTTTCATAGGGGACATCACAGCAAAATAACTATATGTAGGGCTAGCACAAGATGGGAAAAGTTTTATTAATCCTTGTTTACTTGTTAATTTAATTTATTTTTATTTTAGAGCATTTAAAGTGCTTCTTAATGATATTTTATTTATTACACACAAGTTAATTTATTTATTTGTGTAACCCATCATCCCTCTGTGGGATGAGTAATTAAGTAATAAAAGTCCCAGAGTTAAAAAATGTGTAAAACTAGCCTGTGTGCGACTTGGTATGACTTGATGACTAAGTTGCGACTTGACTTGACTTGACTTGACAAAGAGTATGACTTGACTTGACTTGACTTGACCCTTAAAACAGAATGACTTGACTTGACTTTGACTTGCAATGTTAAGACTTGGACTTGACTTGAGACTTGCATTTAGTGACTTACTCCCACCTCTGCTAATATGGGAGGGATATAAAGATCATCCAGTAACTCAGATTGTGTTTCCAGACTCCCCGAGGATTCGGATGAATATAATATTTTATAGTAGATGGAGAAAGTATCATTAATTTTCTGTGGGTCTGTTGTTATTGCTCCACTCTGAGTTTGAATTGCAGTAATTGCCCTGTCCGCATCTCATTTTTTATTCACCAGGCTAGCAATCTCCCCAGTTTTTCACCTTGATCATAATAACTCTGTTTGAGCCGGATTAAACTATTTTCTGCTTTTGATGTGGAAATTTCCTCATACTGGGTTTTAAGTAACTTTAATTCTTGTTTTATTTTTGTAGAGCCGTCCAAAAAGGCCTCTCTTTCCAATTGTCTAATTTTGTGGTCAAGCTCATTCATTAGGTGTTCAAGCACGAAGTGCTGAAAACCTATTGTATTTGTACTGATTATTATTATTATTATTATTATTCTGCCGTAAAACGCATCGTGCAGACCAAACCGTAAATGCTAGAGACTTGAAACTTTGTCAGATGGTAGTACAAAAATCGAGGAGAGGTTATCAAATTATGAGCCCGATTGGCCCATAGGTGGCGCTATAGCAATCAATTTCGCGAAACTGCTCATCACTCCTAGACCGTATGTTGTAGACTCAAGTGTCTTATATCATTGGAAAGCTGGACTTATGACTTAAAAAACGTATCTCCGATTTAATTTCCGCCATATTGGATTTTCCGCCATTTTGAATTTTGCCCGATCGGAACCAAACCAGTACAGAAATGTTCTCTGGAGACTGACTATCAATAATTATTAAAAAAAGTTGAAATTTCGATTTACGGTCGCTAGGGGGCGCAAAATGAACGTTGTGGGCGGAGCCTATTTTACTAAAATGGCTATAACTTGAGAAGTAAATGAGATAACTTTACCAAACTTGATACACATATGTATGAGTTCAATTAGAGGTCACAGTAAACAAATCGCGACGATTGAACTCTAGGTGGCGCTATAACATGAAAAAAACATAAAAATAGCTATGACCACCTGACCGTTAGTCCGATTGACTTTAAAATTGGTATGCAGTGTCATGGTCCAAGGTGCCATATATGTGTATGAGGAAATTGGCGTAACTCAAAAAACATGGCCGCCATTGGCCAATGAGTTTGAGCACCTATTAGACGAGGTTAACGGAGGCCTATCAGAACGAAACTCGATGGGCATGTTCAACTCATGGCCCAAGAGGTCTGTAAGAGTTTTGAATGAAATCGGCCACTAGTTGGCGCTAACGAGTTTTACGGCTCTGTAATCACGTGGTGTTGCACAAATCCCCATAAAATGCATATCAGTCGATAGATCTCCTCATGCTGAACAACTTTGCCTCTACAACCATTGCTGTCAATCAAATTGTTCATTAAATATTCACAAATATGTTAAAAACCTACTTTTGCAAACTAGTCCCTGGTTTTTCGCTCGATCGGAACCAGACCAGTCTAGGGCAATTCTCTGGACTCTCTAGAATAATAATTATTGAAAAAAAGTTGAACTTTTGCATTTTTCATATGGCTATAACAGGGTCGTTTAGAAAATGGGCTTGTCAAAATACACTCAAAAGCCTATAAATCCTAAAAGGAAACTCAGAACTGGACAAAAATTGATGAGCATATGTGTCATACCATGGTGAAGAAGCATGCAAGGTTTCATGGAGATCGGATAATAGGTGGTGCTATAACTGTTGAAAAGCTTTAAAACCATGTATTTCCTATGGTAAATTGCCTGTAATGGCTGTAAATGGTGTGTTCCATTTATGATCATTTAATATTTATATCATAATGCTTAAAATCAGTACAGTACAATTCTCTGGACTCTCTAGGTCAATAATTATCAAAAAAAGTTGAACTTTGCCCTTTGGTTTGCTACAACAGGGTCATTTAGAAAATGGGCGTGTCAAAACACTCAAAAGCCTATAAATCATAAATAAAAACTCAGAACTTCACAAAAATTGGTGAGCATATGTGTCATAACATGGCGAAGAAGCATGCACAGGTTCATGGAGATCGGACCATAGGTGGCACTATAACTGTTAAAAAGCTTTAAAACAATATATATCCTATGGTAAATTGCCTGTACAGTGTGTGTGTGTGTGTGTGTGTGTGTGTGTGGTGTGTGTGTGTGTGTGTGTGTGTGTGTGTGTGTGTGTGTGTGTGTGTGTGTGTTGTGTGTGTGTGTGAGCATGCATTATGGAGTTAACATGAAAAAACGTACTCGGTTACTAACGTAACCTCGGTTCTCTCTAGAGAGGGAACGAGTACTGCGTAATATCTTACGCTATGGGGAAAACTCTTTTCCACGAGATATTGAAGCCAAAAATTATCCTTAATTTTTTATAAATGTAAAACGCTTTGCAGCAGCAAGCAGACATAGGCGAGACAGCTCGCGCGCCTATTGGCTGCCCTGCGGCAATAGCAGCAGCCTATCGAGAGAGGCTCTGCGTGACGTCACGACGAATGGGGGCCTTTCGCGCCCATATCGTCACGTCCCGCCAGAAAGGGCGTGGTCTCGCCCTATATCTAGGCTCGATAGCTGCTCTTACGTTGGTTTTCATCGCCGAAGCGAACCAGAGCGTATTCCAAGCACGGCAAGATACGCAGTACTCGTTCCCTCTCTAGAGAGAACCGAGGTTACGTTAGTAACCGAGTACGTTCTCTTACGAGAGTATCTCTCGTACTGCGTAATATCTTACGCTATGGGGAACACAATGCAACACGCCGTGCTGGTAGGGATCCAACACCAAAGTCCCAGGGGCCGAAGCCCGGGGCGCATATAGTGCATAATCACCATAAACTCACAGAGAGTGAGGGAAGAGAGGCTAGAAGCATCATTCCCTGTAAATAGCATCCGAAGGAGCTAATCATGTGACAAATAGACCATACCGTCAGGGTGAACATTCAGCCTGAACTGGGTGGCCACAAGTGTGTCGACATTTTAATGAGCTGCTGTACCGGTCAGTGAGCAATACGCAGGTCAAACTCAGTATCTGAGCCGCACAGCGGGCAGATAGCACTGAACTTTATACCGCCAAAAGCTTAGCTTGCAAGGCGGGAACCTCCAGGTTATAGTATTTTATAAATGTAGACGGCGAGGCCCAGCCCGCGGCCATACAAATATCTTGCAGGGTAACCCCGCTAGACCATGCCCACGAGGAGGCCATGCCTCTTGTGGAGTGCGCTCTAACACCCAAAGGGCACTGTAGGCCCTTAGAAGTGTAAGCCAGCGCTATGGCACCGACTATCCATCTGGATAGGCTCTGTTTCGAAGCGGCAAGTCCCTTAGCACGGCCGCCAAACGAAACGAAAAGCTGCTCAGTCTGTCTGAAACCAGACGACCGGGACACATAAGCCCTTAGTGCCCTGACAGGGCAAAGGAGACTCGCGTCCTTCTCCTCATTGAGAACCGGAAGGGCAGACAGGGAAATCACCTGGGCCCTGAACGGTGTGTTGAGGGATTTTGGCACGTAGCCGTGCTTCGGTTTGAGTATGACCTTTGAGTCATTAGGTCCAAACTCCATGCATGACGCGCTCACTGAGAGCGCTTGCAAGTCCCCTACGCGCTTCACTGAAGCGAGAGCCATAAGAAACGCTGTCTTGAAAGACAAGTGTTTCATGTCTGACGACTGGATTGGCTCGAATGGGGCACCTTTCATGGCCTCCAAGACCGTGGAAAGGTCCCATGTCGGGACTGAAGGGGGCCTGGGAGGGTTTAGCCTCCGAGCTCCTCTAAGGAAACGCACGACTAAGTCGTTCTTTCCTAGTGAATGGCCAGACACCGGTTTTACAAACGTTGCTATGGCCGCCACGTATACTTTGAGCGTGGAAGGGGTCCTGCCCTTATCCAGTAGCTCCTGAAGGAAGGAAAGCACTTCCGTAACCCCGCAGTCTACAGGTGAAAAGCTCTGCGCTTGACACCAAGCAGAGAACACAGACCACTTCGAGGTGTAGAGCCGTCTGGTAGACGGGGCTCTAGCCTGCGCGATCGTGTTTAACACTCCCTCTGGGAGGTCAGCGGGTACCCGTTGATGGCCCATGCGTGCAGGGACCACAAATCCGGGCGAGGATGCCAAATCGAGCCTCCCGCCTGAGAGAGGAGGTCTCTCCTCAACGGTAAAGGCCATGGGGCAGCGCTGGTCAGCTGCATCAGGACAGGGAACCACGACTGGTTTGTCCAGAGCGGAGCTATGAGTAGCACTGGGCATCCCTCCCTCCTGATTCGCTCCAACACCTGAGGCAGGAGTGAGACAGGGGGAAAAGCATATAGGGGGCGGCGGGGCCAAACATGGGCCAGCGCGTCCCGGCTTTTCGAGAAGAATCTCGGGCAGTGAGTGTTTTCTTGGGACGCGAACAGGTCCACCTGCGCTTTGCCAAACGTTTCCCACAGCAGCTGGATCGTCTGCGGGTACAGAGACCATTCTCCTGCTGGGACGTTGTTTCTGGACAGCCTGTCTGGCCCCACATTTAGGTGACCAGGCACATGCGCCGCTCTCAGCGAGAGCAGGTTGTGCTGAGCCCAGACCAGGAGGCGTTCCGTCAGCCTGTAAAGGTTTCGGGACCTGACGCCGCCCTGGGGATTTATGTACGCCACCACTGACATGTTGTCCGACCGGACCAATACGTGGTGGCCTATTATCTGGGGACAGAAGCGCCTTAGCGCTTTGTCGACTGCTATTAATTCCAAGCAGTTTATGTGAAGGAGCTTCTCCCGTACTGACCATAGGCCAGCTAGCGGTCTGCCCTCGAGCAGCGCTCCCCACCCCGAAGTGGAGGCGTCCGTAGACACCACCTTCACACTCGAGGGGATCCCCAGACTCACACCTGACTGATACCAGTCGGTTGCTTTCCATGGTTTCAGAGCCGAAATGCACTGAAGGTCGACCCTGAGGCGAAATAGACCTGCGGTCCACGCCCTGGGGGGAACTCGTGCTTTTAGCCATAGCTGCAGTGGGCGCATGCGGAGCAGGCCCAACTGGAGTACGGAGGCTGCTGAGGCCATGAGACCCAGCATTTTCTGAAACCTTCTGAGCGGGACTATAGAGCCGTGGCGGAAGGATTTCGCGACGTGCTGAATATTCAATCCGCGCTCCGGTGACAGGCGTGCCGTCATAGATAGCGAGTCTAACACTGTTCCCAGAAAGGAAATTCTCCGACTGGGGAGCAGTGAGCTTTTCGCCCAATTGACTGTAAGGCCCAGCTCCTCGAGGTGCTCGAGTAATGCGGCCCTGTGTTCTAAGAGCTCCGTTCGTGAACGAGCTAGAATCAGCCAATCGTCCAAGTAGTTCAAAACTCGCATGCCCCGAAGTCTCAGGGGGGCGAGGGCCGCGTCCATGCACTTCGTGAACGTACGGGGTGCTAGGGACAGGCCGAACGGCAGGACTGTGTATTGATATGCCTGGCCCTCGAAGGCGAATCTCAAGAATCGCCTGTGATGGGACGCTATTTGTATTTGAAAATATGCGTCTTTCAGATCTATTGACATGAACCAGTCTCCTTGGCGCACTTGCGCGAGGATTTTCCTGGTCGTAAGCATTCTGAACTGGCGCTTCACGAGCGTTCTGTTCAGCAGCCTCAGATCTAGAATGGGTCTGAGCCCACCATCTTTTTTCGGTACCAGAAAATATCTGCTGTATAAGCCCCCTTCGCTTTGAGCCTGAGATAAAGGTTCTATAGCCCCTTTCCTCAGTAGTTTCGCTATCTCGGCTCGAAGTAGATGAGATACTTCGCTTTTCACCGTAGTTTCGACGCGCGCCGTGTAACGGCGAGGGCGTCGAGCGAATTGTAGCGAATAGCCTCTCTTTATAGTGTTCAGCACCCACTCTGATACCCCGGGAAGCCTTGACCACGCATCCGCGCGAATAGCTAGGGGTAGAATGAAATCTGGGCTCTGGCCGCGGGAAAGCGGCGGCACGAGAGTCCCTGTGTGCTGGGAACACAGCGCCGTGTTTAGAGCGTTCGAGGCGGGGAGCGCGCTGATCACAGCGGGCAGCCTGGCCGCACTCAGCTCCTCTAAGGCGGGTGGCGCCGAGAGAGCGAGCGGGGCGAATCCCGTGGGATTCGGCGTGTCTGTGAGGAAATGTGGGCGCGGGGCCGCGGGCACATTTGCTGCACTGAAAACACTGTCGTTTAGGGCCGACTGAATGTGTGTTGGTTTCGTTTTTACAGAAACCGGGGGACACGCAGCGTGTAGTGCAAGCGGGCATTGGGACATGGGCGCGTTCACTACATTGTTTGCACAATCGACCGGAGACGATTTTATTTGTGCGAGCCCTGCACCGTGGCGGGCTGTGTCTGGGTGTGGGAATGGGCACTGGGACGTGGGCATTCTTGCAACACTCATAACACCATCGGCCGAGGCCGGAACACCAGAAAATACACAGAATACAATATACAGAAAATACCTTTATTGGATTTATCTGGGTAGCCGTAAAAACAGCTTTTGTGTGCAGGCAAGCGGGCTGAGACACCGGCTGCTTCACTGCAAAATACACTGGGACAGTCACAACGCATGGAACTGAACGAGCGAGAAGTTTTGGTGGAAATCCGGCCGCAGCGGGATCTGAACACCGTCGTTTTCCTAGGGCAGCTAGGAAGACTTTGAGGCCTCGGGCTTTATCTCAATCCTCGGCCGGGGCCCGCGGTGAGGGGGGCGGCGTCCGGCGGAGCGAGACCGCGGTCTCTGATCCCGGGCCTGGCGGCGCTGTGAGGCGGCGGCGGCGGGCGGTGCAGGCTGGGGCTGAGAGCTGCGAGCAGGCGGCTTGGTGCGGCCTGTAGCGGAGCTCGAGCGCTTCGGCAGGAAGTGCTTCATAGCCTGAGAAGTCTTCTGCACCTCAACAAACCTGTCCGCGAAGTCTTTGACGGCCGTTCCGAAAAGGCCCTCCGGGGAAATGGGCGCGTCGAGGAACACAGAGCGCTCGGCTTCCGTCATCTCTGACAGCGTCAACCATAAGTGTCTCTCGGCGACGGCGAGAGAGGCCATATTCCGCCCCATGGCTTGTGCAGCGGCTTTAGAAGCGCGTAGAGCGAGGTCCGTAGCGCTCCTCAGGTCCGCCACGCAGATAGCGCCGGGTCCCTCCTCGTCCAGCTTGAGGAGGAGGTCTGCCTGGTAGATCTGCAGAATAGACATCGTGTGCAGCGCTGAGACTGCTTGCCCGGCTGCGGTGTAAGCGCGTCCGTGCAGCGATGATGTCACTCGACAGGCTTTGGACGGGAGCGTCGTCTGAACACGCCGTCCAGCGGAGGGCGGGCAGAGATGTGACGCGACAGCCGTCTCCACCGGAGGAATGGCGAGGTATCCTCTACTTCCCGCACCGTCGACAGCGGAGAATGCCGCGGAGGTAGAGGTACGCATCCTGGCGGAAAAGGGGGCCTTCCACGACTTTGCAACCTCCTCGTGAAGTTCCGGGAGGAAGGGCGCGGGCCTAGACTTTGACGGAGCCTCGTCTTTCCCGAGAAAGCGTCCGTCCAATCTGTTGCGCGGCGGCAGCGTGGGTGCCTCCCAATCGAGACCGATGCTTTCCACGGCCTTGGTGAGCAGACGCATAAGCTCAGCCTCAATGCCGGCTCTCTTCCCAGAGGGTTGGCGGGAAACGTTAGCGGAGGGGAGGTCCACGGAGCTCGCCCAATCCTCGCTATCCGAAGCCAAGAGAGAACATGCCTCGGTGTTATCGTCCAACTCGATGGCGGATGCGGCGGCAGACGGCGGCCGCTGTCCGTCCGTGAGCGACTCGAGCGAAGCCGGCGAAGCTGGCGGGCGAACCGGCGAGCTTTGGCGGGCTGGAGATAGCTCGGGCGCGCGCTGGGCGCAGCGCTTCTTGCGGCGCGGCGTCACGGCAGGCTGGGATGCGGGCTCGGAGAACGAAGCTAGGTGTAGCGTATTTAGGGTGAATCTGAATAATTAAATATATTCTGGATAACTAAAATCCTAAGAGCCTTCAAAGGCCGGGAAGCTTCCAAACCAGCGTTCCCCACCCCCAGGACTCAAAATTAACACACACACACACACACACATTCCACCAGCGTTCCCCACCCCCAGGAATGTGGAATGTGCCACAGGAAGTTAATGTTACAGAGAAAAGAAACTTCTCTTTTTAAAAGACATTGTAAACAGAAATATTCAATGTGTTTTATGTGTTTGTTTGTTCATGTTACATTGAAATAACTGAGTTTACCATTATGTATTTTTACATGTAACTGCGTATTCCCTAGAATTCTAACGAAGGAGAACTGAATTTTGCAGTCATATATATTCTATTATACTTCCCCTTTAGAATTGTAAGAACAATGTATCTAATCTCATGTTATGATTTGCCTTTTATGTGTTTGGTCTGTTTCTCGAAAACTGGGATAATGTTTCAAACCTTGCCAACTAATGTTTAACCAAATCCATTTGTGACAAGTTTGGAGTCTCTGAGTTCCAATCGTCGCGCCCCAGTTAGCCATTGATATCACATCTTGCTAAAACTTTGTTACACATATGACTATAATAATTAGGAAGATTCTGCTTTTAAACACCCGATGAAATTAGGGTTTCAAATGCCTTGCTTAAGAGAACAAAGGGATCATAAAAACCAGAAGTCCCGCCTGCGAGTTTCGACCTCTTGATTGGCCGAGTCAATGGGAAGAGGCTGGACTTCGCCGATGTGATAAATGTAGGAGCGCAGCTCTGCCCACTCTTCTTGCTTCGCCCGTCGTTACTGCTGCATCATGTAACCCGATCCGTGGTCTCCTTCGGAGACCCGATCCGATCTTTATATCTTTCCTTTGTAAGGCAAAGTTTTGTTTTCCATAGTCGACTCTGTTTACTTCCACGGAGTGAAACAAACGTAGCCGAGCTACTTTCATTGGTAATGCTACTCAAAGACTTTAAACCGCCGCGCCACCCGAGCGCTCAGAGACAACACGTGACGCTTACACACACAAAGGACTCCGCTCACGCACGCGGCCGGGACAGGCCTTCAGGAATGCGACAACACAGCGAGACCCATAACTTGTGCAAGTATCTCTTTATAACGCTTCTAAGGAGCATTAAGATGATGTTTCGTGTTGTAATCAGAAAGGTGAATGTCTTAGGAGGAAGTATGCCAATGTTCTCTCACTCTCTCTCTCCCTCTCTCTCTCTCTCTTACTCGCTAACGCGTGTAAGTCATCCATTGCCCAAACTTTACGCATTTCTCGTTCATCAATGTCTTAATGTGTTTCGTTCGTGTTAATGTTTGTAAATACATGTATTCCTGTAACGTAGTAATATATATATAAGTAGACATGCCTTTATTAAATCATTATATTCACTTGACTGATGGACTTCCTCTTTGCTCAATTTCGAGTCTCTTAAGTGCCAAGAAGATCTTTTATGCTACAAGCTTTACGAATTAATTAATTATTTCAATAATTAATAATTTAAAGAGTACTTATTATGGGGCAGGAAGCCCAATTCTTCTGGCCAGAGAATTGCGTTTCCTGCAATCCTATAAAGTAAGATGATATTGGGGAAAACCCCTCAATATTCTTCTGACAATTGAGCTAAATTAATTTTGCCTGATTTGTAAGACGTGATCTGTGTAATTGACTGCAATCAACTTGTTAAAATGAAAGGATTGCATGTATACATCCAGGTAAAATGACATTCTCCTTTAGAGGGAGATTTATTAACATGTAAGACTGATCTAATCCAAACATTTATGAATAATTATTAATTACCAATTATTAATTATGATATGCAAATTCCCCATGGATTAGACCCGCCTAAAGTCTTTACAGTTTGGTGGAGGAATATGCTAGGCACACTTTAAACTTGTTTTGAGCAAAAGAGATCAGTTTTCAATCTGTCTATATTGTGATTTAATATTGTACGTGCACCTCGGTTGAGCGAACGCATTGCGAACTCACCGTGACTGATTAAAGGCAAAAAGCCATTTCAGTCCAGCGAAACTAAGAAGTAAACTGCAGTTTTCATAGTTTCACAGTATTAAATTTGTCCTATAAAAGACGAAGAAACCTCTTTTGAACGACGACATTTTTAATATTAAACTCCCCTGTCCGAACGATGTTCTTCTGTCAGGGTGAAGACAAGATTTAGTGAAACGATGCTCTTTCACTATTCTTAAAAAGGCCTTATATTAAATCGTTAGATTAACGGTAAACTCCTGGTTAAAAATTGACGTAGCTACTCAATTGTAAAACCTAAAGCATATCTAATCATAAGTGCTATTTGATAATATGTTATGGGAGTCGAAAAAACAGACGAATAATTCCTGTTTTATTTATGCGCAGCGCAGAACCCCTGCCAGACGTGTTTGTTAGAATATAGCACAGAAAAATCCAAAACCTTAAAACATTTTAATCATTAAATGCTATTTGATAAATGTTATTTGGATTCGAATGACAGACGTATAATTCCTGTTATCTATATTAATGTAGGGAAGCGAAGAAATCCTTCCGTGCACACGTGTCGAAAAAGGAAAAACCCGCAGAGGTTTGAAATTTATAAGCGAACACGTATGAATCATAGTGCTAATTATTTGTGGGAAGCGAAAAACAGATGCCTAATTCCTGTGAACCCTATGTGTGTGTGTAAAAAAATCTTGCCACGCTGTTTAGTGAAATATAGCACCAAAACCTCCAAAACATTTTAATCATTAAATGCTATTTGATAAATGTATTTGGATCCAACCGACAGACGTATAATTCCTGTTTTTCCTCTACATAGCGCAGAAAAAAATTTCTGCAAGTCGTGTTTGTTAAAACATAGCATAAAAAATCCGCTGAGATGTAGTTTGATAAGTGTGATCGCTACAGAAAGCAAAGCGTCTGCACGCTCAAATTTGAATCACACATGGAAGCAGGCCGGTTGTTGTTCCGCTGACAAACACTAGAGGGCAACCCTTAGGCCTAAGTGCTTGACAGTTTCTCGAATACGCACCGCCCCCTGACTTCATCCTGCATGAGCGAAATGTCGCCATCATGTGGACACTAGTAACAAGGTCATCCTTTCCTAAACATTTTCTCTCATCACAATTTCAGATTTTTCCAGTGAATTCCTGAAATTGTGTTTAACTTTCAATGCATGTGCAAGTTCCAGTGTTACTAACATGATTTTTCACTTCTGACTGTGTACACTTATTTTGAATTTAGTTCAAACCACATTTGAAAAAAAAAAAAAAATATTCAAAAGTATTAACAGTCCCTGATGAACACTTAGTGCGGCCCCCTTGTGGCCCCTCCCCTGCTAAGTCAGCTCATCTCTTATTTCTACTCTTTCTGCTTTGAAGTGGCGTTCTCTCAGTTGATTTTATGTTGGATATTATCCTCATCATACATAATGCCAACCTTAAATTTCCTACACTTATTCAAATTTGATTTGAAACAAAAAAATTTCAAGATTAATGTGAATTAAGTCTCCTTCCCTGTGGGGAAGAGCTTTATGGCTTTACTTCTATATTTCCGGTCTCAAATTATTTTTAATAATTTTGATTTGATATGTTATGACCACAATTCTAGAAGTTACTTAACATCTATGCATACGCTCGATTTGAAGTGTATTTAAACCAGTTTGAATGCAATTCAAATCAAGTTCTCGGTCAGCCAGGTTGACCACTAGGAGTAAGTGACCCAAACCCCTTTGTGGCCCAAACGCGCCACTACTGCCTGTCTTCTCCCGGGTCCATCCTACTTTATTACTTTTAATTATTAATTTTTATTAATAGTAAAAGTAATAATAATAACAGGAATTTAATAAAAAAAAATTTTTTTTTTAGGAATTTTTTTTTTTTTTTTGGGTTAAGTTATTTTGATAATTAACATCATTTTCATAATTTCCTTTTTACCATTATTTAGGAAAACCTTTGCTTCTATTTTCTACATACATAATTACTCAATTCAGTTTAAACAAGAAAGCTTTCATTCACTGTTAAGCTTCACACTGTTCTGTATTTACATGTAGAAACCACTAAAGAGCTGCGGTGATTTGACAGTCATCCCTGCTTGGAGTCCAGCACGCTGGTTCATCTGACCTGCGTCACCAGCACTGACTGAGCGCGAGTCTCGGACTTTCCTGTATCTCTCCGTTAGTGCGGCCCGCAACACGACATCACCAATTTGGCACTGCCGGTTGTGATTCAAAGTCAGGTTGCGTGAGAGGGAGCACATCGGTACAGATACACGAAAGGCCCGGGACACTGCTGTCAAGCGTTTGGGGACGACAGAAAGACCAACCACGATGCTGACTCCAACCCACATGACCTCATTCCACCCCAGGCAAACTAAACAAAGGTATTAAACCCATCCACTTAATATTTGCTACAGAATCTAGAGATTCCCCCGGTTATTGAAGTGTTTGGCTCCCTCCTCCTCTCCGAGCCACAAACCGCAGGCTTAGGCCTCCTCTTCCCCTGTAACACTTCCTGTGTACTCTTAACGCCATTTCATTACAGACCTTCCCATCTTGGATGGTTGCATGTTACTTCAAACTCTGCTATCTTGCCACTGCTCTTGTCTGTCGTGCTCTGTTCTTTTCAGTTCACCTAGAAGACAGAACCTATCTGAGACAACAAGGAACGCTGAATAATAATTAGACAACAAGCCGCTAGCATCAACAGGTGACCCCCTAAGCTACCGCCCTGTTAAAATTTTATTCAGGCCCATGATGACCTAACCAAATTGTCCCACAGAATGATTTAACTGTCTGCATCAGTTAACCACAATTTGCATACGCGGCATAGCCCGTATTATAGCTCGTTAAACGTAGAACAACTTGCTTGGTCTCTCTGTGTGTGTTGTGTTCCTCTCGCCCACAGTCGAAACCAGTATGTTCCGGTCCTACAGTCCCACAACCGCTGGGACAACCTGGACACATGGCTGAGATTCATGACACCGCCATTCCTGCCCAAGGTCGCCAGTGACTCAGAGCTTCAAAGCCAAGAGCGACGTGGACAAGCTGATGGCGCACAAACCAAGCCAAAGCTCCCACGACAAAGACCGGCCAGACACGTCCAAAACCTCGCTTGCCAGCTCATCGCACCAGCACGTCTCCATGAAGTTGCAACGCTAAGGATGCAAGCCGAGGATGACAACGACCCCGAGCTACAGAAGGAAGTGAAAAGACTTCAACCTGCCCTGTCTGATCTTTTACACACAGACCGCAGAGAACAGTCAGAGAAAAGAGCCAGAGAGGAACCCAACGAGAAACTCCGACAAAAGTGAAGCCCCTTTGCAAAGAGCAGAGGCCGAACTTAAAGAGACTCGAAAGCCACGGCCTGAAAAAGAAAAAACTTGCAAGAGGCCCGTGCTACCAGCCACAAGCTCGTTCAGCAGAGACTGAACCCAAAGAAAGAGACATTAAAGCCACGGCTCTTGAAACCACTTACACACGGGCCGAGCTGAAATCCATGAACTTACTCAACAGAGACACGATCTCAAAGCCGAACTTGACATTGTTCCACAGAGTTGAAACACTCTTATAGACTACCAGCTGCTGCGGCAGGCCTTCATTAAAGAATTCTCTGATCCAGAATCCGAAAAGACTTTGAAAAACCCCACGATCTACTGTCTCTGAACACTACTCAGAGATGCCTCCAGAGGGCGCCCCATCACACCAGAGCCCTGTTCACAGAGAGTCGAGTCCGTTCCAGGCCACTGGTAAGCCCAAGTCTGAGCACGCATCAGACAAACACAATGCCGCCACGTCTGAGACAGCCGAGACCCTGAAGTCGCTGAAAAGCTTCTTCACAAAAGACTTTCCAAAAATTCAAGAGGTACAAGCTTTACATCCTATACCTGAGCGTAAGACCTACAGGTACACAGAACACTGCTCGTCAGCCACAGACACAGAGCAAACGGTCACATCACAAAGTGACAGCAGCACACAGCCACCACAGCTGACAGCTGCACAGCCTGAGTGAGACCGCACAGTTTCCCACAGCTGGGACCGAAACCCCAAAAGAACTGATCAAAAGGGGGTGGGCCCGGAAACTCTACCTACCCATCACTCTAGACAATGAGGTGAGCCTTGAAACACGGGAAAGTCACCGGCTCAGACCTCACATGTCAGCTCAACTCTTTGAAAGACTCAGTACTATAGCTAAGAGCGAAGATCGAACTCTTATACCCCACATGTGTGAGCTGAACGTGCAGTCGTACAACCAGAACGTACAACCGGCTAGAACAGAGAGCTCCCATTTACCTGACAATTGGTCCTTTTGAGGCCTACCCACCCAGTGTACATCTCACAAATGAGCACGCACCCCTTTCTGATTGGCAAAGACCTGCTAGAACGCTCTAAGCTTCATTAGACTTCAAACACCTGACCGTCTGGGCCCTCCAGTCACACTGGTCACCAGAGCCAGACTCCAAGGTCAGAGTTCCCAAGAACTCCAGCAGCCATCTAGGGGTACACAGCCTCAGCACCAAGTCAAAGTTCCAGTTCGCTACCCTGCACCTTCCAGCTCGCCAAAGACCACGCAATGCCCACTCAACGATGCGTGACCTAATGCAGAAGGCCTCTAACACAGAAGGCCTCCTCAGAAAGAATTCCTAAAACCCCACTGACTTTGAACTGCAAAACCAGAAGACACTGCACGAACACAGTGCAAGACTCTGCTAAAAGGGTCCCTGATCAGCATAGAACATAGAACTTTTAAAAGTAGATGAAAATGTCTGCCCAAAGAGTTGCAAGACTCTGCATTCGTAAAATTAGAATTTTACTGACTTAAAGAAAATCTTGAATGGACGTGGAAGCCTCACCTGCCAACAGACTATGCACGACTCTTTCGAACCAAGCATTTGCAACATGCTGGTTGAAATGACACTGCTAAACATTAGTTTCTATGACAATGAAGGGTTACAGGAAACGCTAGCTCCAAATAGGGCATACGTCACTGCGACGTCAGAGTTGAGTGAAACCACCTGAGCTTTAAACTACAGTTAACCTATGGGCGTGCATTTAATCGTTACGATCCAACTAAAACACAATGTGCAGCACGCATTTTTGATCGCTGGCTTGTCTAAATGCAGATAAACGATTGCTGAAATTGACATCTCTACTTTAAGTAAAATAGCCTTAGATTTCCAACTAAAATTAGCACGTTAAGCAGTAAAGCGTAAGTCTGTTTGATGAAGAAACCTCATCTCAACAGCCTGTAAACTGTACCGATGTTTATTCTGCTTTGCTTAAAAGAAATCCAAATTGCAGTATGACTAAACCTGTGTCTTAACAAAGAAAGCTCAGGACAAAGTTATATCTAGGTAGACCTGGGCGACGCTCCCCTTTCTACAAATGTAAAGGCCTTACAAATTATTGTTTGATTGATGTAATTCACCTAAACTTTAGCGGCATCTGCAAACAGAGAGCTACCTAGTGATCAAAACTGTTGTAATCGCTGAAAAGTCAGCAGTAGTGCACAAGAGGGATGTAACTATATATGCTTAGACAAGCTTTGACTCCCAGCAAATCTATTTCCTTACTCTGTAAACAAATAGAATAAGTTGCTTAAAATAAAGAGAAGAGTTCCATGAGTAAAATTAGCTAATGCCAAAACACATCTGCATTTTACTTCATGTAACACCGAGTCCTAGAAAGACTTAAAATAAAGTTGCACCCCGGTTAACCCGTTTAAACATGCATAATTCATGTAAAATGTACAGACAGCCTTTAGGGACTGTTTGAATTGTCTGACATGCTCTAGTTTCCATGACAACGACTTGTCACAGGAAGTGCTAACTTGTGATGTCACTTTGTAAACAAACCAGCCTAGGTGGCTACGCTAACCTAGCATCCTTCCAGCTCACGCTAAGCTAAACTAACATAGCATCTAGCTAGCTTACGCTACGCTAAGCTAACCTAGCATCCTTCCAGCTTACGCTAAGCTAAACCAACCTAGCCTCCAGCTAGCTTACGCTACGCTAACCTAACCTAACATCCATCCAGCCTAGGCTAAGCTAAATAATAACTTCTACAATTAGCAGTTAGCATAATTTACTTAAGCCCTTAATCACCGCTTGTGTTTACACAATGCAAAGTATTCTAAAATACTTTCCTTAACACCAGTTAGGGTTTCTAATCATTCACGTTCCGTGTTTGCAATTCTTCTTAGCTAAAGTTCACCTTTACTAGTTGAGGCATAGCCCTTGCTAACCGTCGAAGGCTAACTTTGAAGATACCCTGTTAATTAAACTTAAGTTAACTACATGTAAACTGTGTAGCTAGAGAAGAATTCATATAGCAATAGCCATCTTCATCGGCAGGTGACTAATCCTTTGATGGGACACACACGATGTGGCCTCGAACACGCAACCGTTGTAACCCACTATGAAGTGTTGGCCCAGGCAAATCAAAAGTTTAGTCACTAATGCCACTGATTATTCTCGCCTTCAGATCATTCCCGTTGTTTTGATCACTTTGTTTCTTTTTGCTTTTAATTTTAATTTTTGTTTTCTTTTGGCTCTTCTTTAATTTTTTTTCCCCATTTTATTTTATTTGACCTTGATATTAATAGCACTCAGCTATTCCCCTTACTTTTCGGTCATCTCTATGATTTAAAATTTATTTTATTCTTTGACCTGGATATTAATAGCACTCAGCTATCCCCTTTACTTTTCGGTCATCTATATGATTTAAAATTTATTTTATTTCCTCTCTTGTTCAAATGTGGTTCCATTTCCCATAGGGCCCAGAAAGGAAACAGAGACACCTTTATTTGTGATTTTGTTTTATTTTCAACAAGTGTACTCATTTTTGTGACCCTGCAACACAAGTAACTTCAACAATTTGCTAGGGCACAACTATAGTCCAGAGGATTGATAATAAGCATAATTTGAATAGGAAAGCTGTCCTTTTTCCCCATCATTCACTTCGTCAAGCCGTAGTGAACCACTAGTTAAGTCCAGAGAAATAATTTAGTCATAAGAACCATCTTAAGGCATTTATTTCATCTCGGCTATGCCCTTTCCATGGAATAATCTCGGAACCACACCTCTTAGCCTCCTAACATCCACAGCTAAGATAAGATACAAGACACACTTCACTAGCTAGCTACATGTGAAACACCTAGCTTTAAGCTACATACCTAGCGAACCAGTTAAACCATGGTTCTGAACTTTTAGGGTCATGCATTAGGCTCTCACTACAAGTATGACAACATGTCACAGAGCCCCTGCTTCACCTGACCTTAACCTTCCAGCTTACCAAAGACTATCACAAAACTATGGACACTATGAGAAACCACCTCTCATACCCCTCCAACCACCCACGAAAGTCGTGTGCACCCACCGACAACCGTGCCCCACACAACCTACGTCAACAAGCACATGCTGCGTGCACTGGACAACATTCAGCGTTCTGCACCTGATGCCATCACCGCGCCACAGCTTGTTCTGCCACAGTGCAAAAGGGGGGTAATGCCACAATGTATGCCCTATGCCCATGACGCACCATGTGCTGCAACCCGCAGCACCAGAGACACTTGCAAGACACCGAAGCAAGTGGCATACTGGCGCCCTCAAAGCGAAAAGACTGTCCTAGCCAACCAAGGACGATGTTCGCTGAAATTTTTCCTCCCTTTCTCTCTTTCTCTCTCCCTGTCACTTTTACCAGGATGCTGCTGTGCTTCCAGCCAACCAGAGGGCAGCCGCAATCGGACATCTCACCAGGTCCGGCACCAAGCACCATCCTAAGGGAACAACCAAGACTCCTTTTCTGCCGGACCCGCACTCAGAAAGTGCCTGTGCCACCTGATCCTCACAACGCCTACAGAACGCACTACCCCGGCGTAACGACACAATACAGCTGGGTAGGTGCCAACGGACAGAGGAGGCCCTCACGCACACTAAGGCCGATGTCGAACACATGCTCGACCAACTTGAGAAAATGACTGTCACGCTAGCGGAGCCAGGTGGCCACAACCGCCGCCACACTGCCGTCAGAACTCTGTTTGACACTTGTATGTCCGGCATGAATGCAGTAAACCTCGCCAACGTCGGACGGCATGCAGCCAAAATTCAGACTGAGATTCCACAGAGAACAGAGCCACTCACAACAGAGTGCATCCCTGCAGCCCATCGACAAGACAATAGGGAACTGTGGTAACTTTCAACACTCACAGCGTTCTGCCTACCCCGACAGTGAACTCCATGAAACAGCTGCTTACTGCCTTCCATAATGACTTTGCTCAAAATCAGCTGGTAACAGCCCTGATGACAAACCTGCTAAGGGGGGGGGTGAACTCCTCCATCGACAGCCTCGCCATGGGTAGAATCCCACCGCACCTGATACCCTTAGGCCTCATGCAAACCGTGCTGGCGTCCGCCATCACCACGCCAACTGACTCTTTAAAAATACACCTTGCCTACTCTCATGGGTAGTGCCATCCCACTCTGCATCACCACAAGCAGAGAAAATGGGACGTTCCCCTGAACTTACCCATCATAGTCAAGCCGAATCCACCGGCTCAAGAACATTGTCCATGTCAGATTTTGAGAGGCAGCACTCACATCAAGATCCGCATACCGTACGTGATTGCCTTGCATGACAGCGACACCAAGCTGTCCCCAGCTCCGAATCCACACATGTGCACATTGACCAAAGACATTTACTATCCCTGCCCTAACAAATCTTTCCTCAGAGACAACCCTGACGGAACCTGCGGGCTGCAGATCAGTGGCACAAGCTGCCCTGCTAAAGCCAAGCCTCGCACTCCAGTCACCGAGACCCAAGCAGAGATTGTAAGTGATCTGTGTCATCTTGCTCAGCCAGAGCCGCGCATCCAAGTGCCAAAAAGCCCCATCCTTCTTCAAGAACCACACTCTCACCCTAACTCCAGAAAGGGAATTGTGGTTTGCAAAAGGAGATCCCAGCTAATTGACATTACATCTATCAACTACACCCTGACACTCGACAGTCATCCTGCACAGGAGGCTCAACGAGATGCGAACATCTACAGCCAAGCCCACGGGACCCTCAGGAAGAGGGTACCACGCTGGAGGCTGCGTCGAACTTTATCAAGCTGAGCCCTCAGCCTCAGCCTAACAGCACCTCCTACCCAATCATCATGATTCACCTGCCATCCGCCAATGGTGATGATTTGTCGTCATATGATGTCCAACACACGGGGACATCATCCGACGAAAGGGGGGAAATATGTAGCGTATTTAGGGTGAATCTGAATAATTAAATATATTCTGGATAACTAAAATCCTAAGAGCCTTCAAAGGCCGGGAAGCTTCCAAACCAGCGTTCCCCACCCCCAGGACTCAAAATTAACACACCACACACACACACACATTCCACCAGCGTTCCCCACCCCCAGGAATGTGGAATGTGCCACAGGAAGTTAATGTTACAGAGAAAAGAAACTTCTCTTTTTAAAAGACATTGTAAACAGAAATATTCAATGTGTTTTATGTGTTTGTTTGTTCATGTTACATTGAAATAACTGAGTTTACCATTATGTATTTTTACATGTAACTGCGTATTCCCTAGAATTCTAACGAAGGAGAACTGAATTTTGCAGTCATATATATTCTATTATACTTCCCCTTTAGAATTGTAAGAACAATGTATCTAATCTCATGTTATGATTTGCCTTTTATGTGTTTGGTCTGTTTCTCGAAAACTGGGATAATGTTTCAAACCTTGCCAACTAATGTTTAACCAAATCCATTTGTGACAAGTTTGGAGTCTCTGAGTTCCAATCGTCGCGCCCCAGTTAGCCATTGATATCACATCTTGCTAAAACTTTGTTACACATATGACTATAATAATTAGGAAGATTCTGCTTTTAAACACCCGATGAAATTAGGGTTTCAAATGCCTTGCTTAAGAGAACAAAGGGATCATAAAAACCAGAAGTCCCGCCTGCGAGTTTCGACCTCTTGATTGGCCGAGTCAATGGGAAGAGGCTGGACTTCGCCGATGTGATAAATGTAGGAGCGCAGCTCTGCCCACTCTTCTTGCTTCGCCCGTCGTTACTGCTGCATCATGTAACCCGATCCGTGGTCTCCTTCGGAGACCCGATCCGATCTTTATATCTTTCCTTTGTAAGGCAAAGTTTTGTTTTCCATAGTCGACTCTGTTTACTTCCACGGAGTGAAACAAACGTAGCCGAGCTACTTTCATTGGTAATGCTACTCAAAGACTTTAAACCGCCGCGCCACCCGAGCGCTCAGAGACAACACGTGACGCTTACACACACAAAGGACTCCGCTCACGCACGCGGCCGGGACAGGCCTTCAGGAATGCGACAACACAGCGAGACCCATAACTTGTGCAAGTATCTCTTTATAACGCTTCTAAGGAGCATTAAGATGATGTTTCGTGTTGTAATCAGAAAGGTGAATGTCTTAGGAGGAAGTATGCCAATGTTCTCTCACTCTCTCTCTCCCTCTCTCTCTCTCTCTTACTCGCTAACGCGTGTAAGTCATCCATTGCCCAAAATTTACGCATTTCTCGTTCATCAATGTCTTAATGTGTTTCGTTCGTGTTAATGTTTGTAAATACATGTATTCCTGTAACGTAGTAAATATATATAAGTAGACATGCCTTTATTAAATCATTATATTCACTTGACTGATGGACTTCCTCTTTGCTCAATTTCGAGTCTCTTAAGTGCCAAGAAGATCTTTTATGCTACAAGCTTTACGAATTAATTAATTATTTCAATAATTAATAATTTAAAGAGTACTTATTATGGGGCAGGAAGCCCAATTCTTCTGGCCAGAGAATTGCGTTTCCTGCAATCCTATAAAGTAAGATGATATTGGGGAAAACCCCTCAATATTCTTCTGACAATTGAGCTAAATTAATTTTGCCTGATTTGTAAGACGTGATCTGTGTAATTGACTGCAATCAACTTGTTAAAATGAAAGGATTGCATGTATACATCCAGGTAAAATGACATTCTCCTTTAGAGGGAGATTTATTAACATGTAAGACTGATCTAATCCAAACATGTATGAATAATTATTAATTACCAATTATTAATTATGATATGCAAATTCCCCATGGATTAGACCCGCCTAAAGTCTTTACATAGGCGAGTCCGCAGAGTCACCATAGGCAAACGTTCACAATGATGGCATCCGCCGTCAGCGAGCGCGATGGCCGCGTGATCCTCACCCAGGCAGGACACGCAGATGACATGGCGGTCCTCATCGCTGAGTGGGGCTCGGCAAGAACCACAGGAAGGCATCTTTAAAAAGACGCCGCTCTTTTAGAGGGGTGGGAAAAAAGGCAGATAATGCAATCACACACACTCTAAGCAGAGGAAAGGATATGTACGCCGGAAAGCGCAGCAGGTACGGCGGCTGAAGGCGGCGAGGCCAGCGACTCCAGGCTCGATGGCACGTCCCGCTGAAGGCTACAGGTCGACGGCGCGGCTTCTCACTCTGGATCCAGCGATGCGGGAGGCTTCGCTGAAGAGATGAAAATCAACGTAAGAGCAGCTATCGAGCCTAGATATAGGGCGAGACCACGCCCTTTCTGGCGGGACGTGACGATATGGGCGCGAAAGGCCCCCATTCGTCGTGACGTCACGCAGAGCCTCTCTCGATAGGCTGCTGCTATTGCCGCAGGGCAGCCAATAGGCGCGCGAGCTGTCTCGCCTATGTCTGCTTGCTGCTGCAAAGCGTTTTACATTAATAAAAAATTAAGGATAATTTTTGGCTTCAATATCTCGTGGAAAAGAGTTTTTCCCATAGCGTAAGATATTACGCAGTACGAGAGATACTCTCGTAAGAGAACTGGTTTGCTTTAGTGCAGAAATACTGGTAAAACCAAGTAGTTCAAAATGAAAGTGAGCCAATAAGTGGTCTTCTATTGCCCTCTGCTGGCCATTATACTTATCAACACTCTTTTTACATGTGCTTTTGCATTCCTATATTTAGACACAAAAATCCCTTATATAACTATTATAACACAATCATATTTTGTCAGAGTTTATCACTTTATTTGTTCTGATGCTTCACATAATTGCTAGCAATGAGGTAAATAATGGTAAATAACGCTAGAAACATGGTAAATCATAGTAAATAAGGTAAATAATGCTAGAATCCTGGTAAATCATTCTAGAATGTGGTATCATGGTAAATCATCCTATAACATGGTACATCAAGGTAAACTAAGATAAATCGTGCTAGAATCATATTAAATTATACAATAATTGTCAGGAAAAGTTAAACTTCTGCATTTGGATGGCTGTAACAGGGTCATTTAGGAAATGTAACCTTGACCAAGTTCCCCGAAAGCCTATATCTCTTCAATGAATGTTCATATCTTCTTTAAAAACATCAATCTAAACAAGCATGACAAATTTCAGACAGATTCAGACAATTTGCCTGTATAACAGTTAAAAAAGGTGAAAATGATGTGAACATAATTGCATATTAAACCAATAAGTGGTATTTTACTGCCCCCTGCTGTCATTTCATCATACTCCCTAATATTGCTATATAATTCATATTTAGACTTTATAAAATCACTATTTCAACATTTACAATCACATTTTGTCAAAATGCATCTATTGGAGTATTATTATTGAAAATTGTGTCACAGGAAGCCTCAAAACGAAAGTGAAACTAAAACCGCTATTTAGGCCACGCCCCCAAGTACAAATTCACTCATAACTCGAAAACGGAAGGTCGCTGCGCGCTCAAATTTTGATGGTAAGGTCATCTCCTAGCTCTTAAACGAAATCTATTGCCCCGCGACCCCCCCCCCCCCCCCCCCCCCCCCCCCCCCCCCGGATCGCTAATCCATGAGACCACCAAATTGGAACGGCTCTAACTGCCGATCTAGACCACCCAGATCCATGTGGGATAGCTCGTTAGAAAGGTCTCGTCCTCATCTAGCTGTAATACGGGTTTGGTGCGATTTTGGCTAGGCATTCTTGAGATATAAGCCCCAAAAGATATGCCTTTGAACAGGTAACTCCCAGCCCCAAATGCCCACCAATACCGGGATGGTCTCGTTCCACAGGGTCCCTCGAGCACTATCTAAGCTCCGAGTTTCAGAATTTTTCGCCTTCTCATTTCTGAGATAAGTGAAAAAACAACTTTCAATTCATTCATTTAAACAGTATATATGCTGTAATACCACTGTTGTCCAATAGAGGGAGCAGCAGTATTAGACATGTTTAATCTTTTTTATCAGCTTTCAGCATTGGCTCTATCACCGATAAGACTTTGGCGGGACAAACATTTTATTGAACGAATAACACACGGATTTAAAACACATACAAAATAAAATACATGACCAGTCCTCTTCCGACATTGTGTAAGGATACTTTCCATCGATATAACTCAATTTCTCATCATATCTTGCCTTGCAAACATCGTCTAATGTGTCCGTGTAAATAACCTTCACCTTGTCGCCAGGTTTGGAGGAATTTGTCATCGTTATCTCAACACAAAAGAATCAAAAATACGTGGGTAAATGGCTGTAAACAAGAGCATGACAGCTTTGACACACAACATGGCGGTGCGCCGCAGAGGATAATGGGTAATTAGAGAAACGGAAACCCATCTATAGTGCTGCTCTCAGGGCAGGGGTACTCAATAGATTCAAATCGCTGTTATTTTAGTGTATTATGCGCTGCTCTCAGGGCAGGAGTACTCAATAGATTCAAATCGCTGTTATTTTAGTGTATTATGCGCTGCTCTCAGGGCAGGAATGCTCAATAGATTCAAATCGCTGTTATTTTAATGTATTATGCGCTGCTCTCAGGGCAGGAGTACTCAATAGATTCAAATCGCTGTTATTTTAGTGTATTATGCGCTGCTCTCAGGGAAGGAATGCTCAATAGATTCAAATCACTGTTATTTTAGTGTATTATGCGCTGCTCTCAGGGCAGGAGTACTAAATAGGTTCAAATCGCTGTTTTAGTGTATCACGCGCTGCTCTCAGGGCAGGAGTACTAAATTATAGGTTTAAATCGCTGTTGTTTTTAGTGTATTACACACTGCTCTCAGGGTAGGAATGCTCAATAGATTCAAATCGCTGTTTTTAGTGCATTACGCGCTGCTCTCAGGGCAGGAGTAATTAATAGATTCATATCGCTGTTATTTTAGTGTGTATTACATGCTGCTCTCAGGGCAGGAGTACTCAATAGGTCAAATCGCTGTTATTTTAGTGCATTACGTGCTGCTCTCAGGGCAGGAGTACTCAATAGATTCAATCGCTGTTATTTTAGAGTATTACGCGTCAGGCACGGCATTATAATTTCTTAAAAAATAATTATAAAAAAATCGCCAATAAGCTCATAATTTGTGCTAAAATTTTGATGTTTCTGCGCAAGTTCAGCAGACAGTGTTCGGGTTTGTTCCGATCAGAGCATGTGAGCGGAGAGCGAATTTCTGAATATTCCGCTCTGCTCGCTCATTCCACAGGGTCGCTCGCTCAACCCAGAATGGCCTGCTGGTTCGAACTTCGAAAATATGTGGAATAAGGCCTCCGACTATTTTCTATTTTTTTCCTAGTCGACTAGTTGGAAATATGAAATTAGCTTTCACTGTTATGCTGATGATACTCAGCTGTATATTTCTTCAAAACCTAACGAAACTTACCAATTTACAAAATTAACGGAATGCATAGCTGATATAAAAAATTGGATGACCAGTAATTTCCTACTACTAAATTCTGAAAAAACAGAGATTTTAATCTTTGGACAAAAAACTTCCACACATAATAAGCTAGAATACTGTCTAGCACTTGATGGCTGCTCTGTTAAGTCTTCGTCGTCAGTTAGGATGCTGGGTGTGCTCTTTGATACCAATCTTTCATTTGAAAGTCACGTGTCTAGTATCTGTAAAACCGCATTTTTCCATCTTAAAAGTATATCTAAATTACATCATATGCTCTCACTGACAAATGCGGAACAATTAGTTCATGCGTTCATGACCTCAAGGCTAGATTATTGTAATTCTCTACTGGGTGGTTGCCCTGCACGCTTAATAAACAAACTACAGCTAGTTCAAAACGCAGCAGCTCGAGTTCTTACCAGAACCAGGAAGTGTAACCATATTAGCCCGGTTCTGTCAACACTGCCTATTAAACATCGTATACATTTTAAAATATTTCTGATTACTTACAAAGCACTAAATGGTTTAGCTCCCCAGTACTTGAGCGAGCTCTTAACATATAGTCCTTCACGTCTTTTGCGATCTCAAAATTCTGGCCAGTTGATAATACCTAGAATTAGGTATGTAACGATTCACTCGCAACCGGTTGAAAATCGATACAAATGTGTGACGATTCAAATCGGTTGCAATGTTAAACGAATCGCGATACACATTTTAAACAACAGGGGCGTTTACTGTAGCCTATTGTGAAGTTGTGAACCTCGCTTGCGCGAAACTAGCGAGTGTTTTCACTTCATTCATGGAACTTGAGCTTGTGTGAGCCAAGCTCAACTTCCATAGGAATGAACTGAAAACGCTCGGTTTGCTCCGCTCGCGCCGCGCCAGTGTGCGCCATAATAGACTGTTGTGCACGCGCCGTCGAACACACGGCGACGGCAAGCGTAGATGTTGACGTTGACTCATTCAAATCGGAGGTGTGGCGGCATTTTGACTTTCCGTAGACTAATAATAATCACCACCGTGAGAAGCACAAGTCACCTCCGTTTTCATGTAAAAGGCATTAATAAGACAAGTGCGAGAGCCACGGAGATCACAAGGTGCATCAGTGTTTCCGTGGCAACCAGGTGTTGTATTTATTTTACTATCTCTTTCTCTAAATGTGTACATGGATATATATTTTTTATATGTATAATTTGTTGATGGTTATGGCATATTTTTCTAAATGTGTTTTTTTTTTTACTCTTGCTAGTGTAATGATACAAATTATAACAAAATTAAAACCCCTCTAAATGTGGTACTAATTTTACATAGTCTTTTACTGAGTGTGTGAAGGTACCAGTGTCCACCCTCTTGACCAGACAGACACAAAGACTGAGTTGAAACAACCTTGAAGGGATTTTTTTTAATTTCAGTGTAGTTTTTTTATTTGACAAATATATTTTAAAATTAAAAAGAAATGTGCAGCATTTTGTCTGAGAAATAATAAAAGGGACACTTTTTCATTTATAATTTCTTAAATTAATCACTTGTTAAAAAAAATCGTGAGAAAATCGTATCGTGAAACCAGTATCGTGAATCGTATCGCATCGTGAGTTGAGTGAATCGTTACATCCCTACCTAGAATATCAAAATCGACTGCTGGCGGTAGATCCTTTTCCTATTTAGCACCAAAACTTTGGAACAATCTTCCTAACATTGTTCTGGAAGCAGACACAGTCTGTCAGTTTAAATCTAGACTAAAAACACATCTCTTTGGCTTAGCATACACATAACACACTATAGACTTCTATAATTCAATGTTAGGCTGCGTAGTTTAGATCAGCCGGACTGGGGAACACTTCCCATAATTCCTGATGTACTTTGTACATCATAAGAAGGATGGTGTCTACGCTAATATTAGTCTCTCTGTTTATCCCGAGGTTTACCGCAAACTGCCGGATCCAGGCTATATCCAGATCTGAGGAAGGACCATCACCTGGACATGACGACAACGCATCCCTGAAGTGCCAGCCTCATCAACACTGAAGGCCTCATGGACACCTCAACAAACTCATCTCCACACTGGCGTGATGACTCCGACCCCAACCAGATGAACTGGATAAATATCGTGAAAGTTCTGATCACATCTGACTCCTGACATTATGCTGCCTAAATCATAATCATTCACTGTTTGTTCGTTGGCCAAAGGAGGACTGAGCCTGGGTTCTCCCAAAGTTTTTTTCTCCATTCTGTTTCTCCAAAAGATAATTGCGACTTTTTATCTCACAATTGCGAGTTTTCATCTCGCAATTTTGACTTTATTTCTCAGAATTGCGAGATATAAAATCAGAATTTCGTGAAATAAAGTCGCAATTGCGTGAAATAAAGCTGCAATTGCGTATTATAAAGTCAGAACTGCATGAAATAGTCGCAATTGCTTTTTTTTTACCTCAGAATAGTTTATATCTCACAATTCTGACTTTGTAACACGCAATTGTGACTTTATATCATGCAATTCTGCCTTTATATCTCCCAATTGCGTATTTTAAAGTCAAAATTGCAAGAAATAGCCTAAACATGCAATTCTGTGAAAAAAAAGTCAGAATTTCAAACTATATTTCTCGCACTTTATATCACGCAAGTTTGACTTAATAACATATAATTGCGACTTTATATCATGCAATTCTGACTTTATAGCTAACCTGCAATTGCCACTTTATATCACATAATTCTGAGATAAAAAGTCAGAATTGTGAGATTAAAAAAAACGCAATTACATTTTTTAATTTGCATGGGTCTAGTCTACTCTTAACATGTGTTTGTTTTAAGTTTGAATCAGGTCTTCTCAATTGGAGTAGAATTTGCCAGTGGCGCTGTCACAAAAAACTAGGGTCCTAGAAATGAGTTCAGGCATTGCAGGAATACAGTATTGGTACTGTGCTGCTATAATTTTGATAAACTAAGCTGAGCTCTAGAATAATTACATATTCTCAATTCTAATCATTGTTAATTCTTTAAAAAAAATACATATCACTCATAAAAACATTACATAGCTGTCAGCTCCCAGGGAATTGGAATTGGAATTGGAAAACTGTTGTAAAACTAAAGCAAAGTTGTAACACAATCCCATAATATACAGTGTACAAAATATTTCCCCCCTTATTTGTTCTATAGGTATCACTTTATTTTCCTGTTCTCTATGTTATGTACTTATAGACCGAAGCCCCCGCGCCTTTAAAATGTCTGAACGGCAATGGGACCTACTTTGCAAACTGTACATCCTGTACCAAGTACCTTCCATAGCCTTCATCCAATTTTTTTCGGAAGAAAACAAATGTGCTAGTCGTAGCACAAGGCCACTGCCACGGCCTGCCACCTTGTAGATTTTGCCTATGCTAATATGCATTGGATTATTTTCAGTTTCAAGATTCTCAGCCCCGCTATCATTATGATTATGAAAAGGCCTCGAAAAATCTCGAAACGATTTAGATACCCTATTAAATGATTCCAGCGTGGTCATATCCATTCTAAGGGTAATCCCAATTATCTTCTGCAAAATCTCTGGAGGGAGGTATGGCTGGTCCTGGTCCCTTTCTGTTGCAGCAGGTGAGACCACTGGTCCTTCAGTGTTGCTGAGAGATGGAGAGAGTTTAGCATATTGCCCTACATATTCAAATGTAGGTAAATCACAAACTAAGGATACAATGTGATACCTTTCAACAGTAAATGCCTGCAACACTTGCGCACACCACCACCTTCTGATAGTTGTCATGTCCGCCTGAAAATAATTGTGGTCAGCAATTCATATTGTGGTCAGCAACTTCCAAATAGGACGTGTAAATGACACAACATATAATATTTAATATTGTTCATCTGATCAAGAGTTGTGTGAAATGTCAAACATTCAAGAGTGACAACAGAAAACCAGCAGGAAAACTCCAACCAATCATCACGTCAAGACCTAATGAAATGCTTGGAGTAGACATAATGGGCCCACTACCGAAAAGCTCCAAACAACATGCATTCTTACTGGTATTTGTTGATTATTTCTCACGATGGGTAGAGCTATTTCCCATGCGACATGCTACTGCTCCAGCTATTGTTGAAATCCTGCGGAGAAAAGTGCTTACCCGATGGGGCGTGCCTGACTATGTTTTGTCAGACAGAGGATCACAGTTTGTCTCAGCTTTGTTCACTGAACTGTGTGAAAAATGGAGTATAACACACAAACTAACCACAGCTTACCATCCGCAGACTAATATGATGGAAAGAGTCAACCGTACTCTGAAGTCCATGATATCTGCTTTTGTGGAAGACAATCACAAAGGTTGGGATAACTACCTACCAGAACTCCGTTTCGCACTCAATACCGCAGTGCAGGAATCCATCGGAATGTCCCCTGTTGAGCTCCATCTGGGTAGGAAACTTCATAGCCCGTTGGATAAACTGTTGCATGGACGTCATCTGTCTCCTTCTGGTCCCTCATACGATGTTGTTCACTAGTTGTCCCAACTTCAAAGAAAGGCTAAGGAAAACTGTAAAAAAGCACAAACAAGACAATTGAGGAATTACAACAAAAAACAGACGAGATGTAGTATTCCAAGAGAAAGACAGAGTATGGATCCGAAATTTTCCGCAATCCAATGCCCAGCGTAATTTCAGTGATAAGTTGGCACCGACGTGGAAAGGACCATACCGCATTATCCACCAGTTAGGTCCATTAAACTATAGAGTTGCTCTAGAATCCACTGGAGAGGATGTGCGTAATGTCCATGTGTGCAATTTGAAACCCTGTTTTCCTACTGCGGAGGAATTAGAGTTGTGCAACAGGGAGAAACTAAAAGAGATCTTTAGGGAGACCTCCGATGAGGAAGAGGATTTCCTGGGATTTTAAAGTATCTCTTGGTCCAACAACTATGAGTTGTTGTTTTTTCCTGGGGGAGGGAGTGTGGCAGAACGGAACTCCGTAGCCACTTTATCATTATTATTTATTTTTTTCCCGCTGACCAATTGGAAGAGGCTGATCATTTGTGACGACCTATTTAAGGAGGGGAATTGTTTCGTCAAAAATGGCGGAAGTGAACTGGTGATGTGAGAGGTCTTGTTGCTTCGAAGATATGTGCTGACTGTTACGAGACGGTGTTGAGATGTTCCGTGTTCCGGTATGAGGAATGAGTTTGCTTCGTAGAGAAGAGTGAAGGAAGCGAGCAGTGTCCAGGAGGTGTGGTTTATGCTTACCTTGCATGACGTGACGGGCTGAACGAGGGTGCAGCTGTGAAACAGTGGCGGAGGCTCTCTATCGCGACTGCCGGTAAAGGTGCAGTGAAGTGAGATTTTCTTATCGACTGATGACTGTTTTCATGGAAACTTGTTGCAAACGAAGCTCCTGTTACTTAATTGCTACTCCAAACGAAGACAACGGTACCGGGTACGGTACGGACTTGATGCACTAACAGTTCATGCACACGACCCGCAAGTCGACACACACACACACATGCGCTCACACATACATACACGCACGAAAGCAATCGCGCTCTTTCTTGACTGTTTTGAACATATAAAACGTGTAAAAGTGGAAACTGAGTGGTAAATCGCATTCATTGATGGGTTTGCTCGGACACAGTTTGTTCGCTGTACCTAATATTGTTTTGAGGAGTGTACAAGATTGTTTGTGACTGTCTGTGAGTTCATAAATTGAGTAGCGCTTGCCATTGACGAATTGCCATTGTTGCCGCCTTATCTAAATCTGATTTTTTGTTTTTTTGTTTTGTTTTTCATTTGTTTTATTTTCTATTGTGTATACAGTATACGGTCTTATTCTGAGATGTCCAAACACGAGTGTCATGTTTCGCTGTGTTGAGTGTTACTTGTGCTAACTGTTTAAAATAAATTTGCAAATGAATTGATGGGTTTCCTACAAGTTTAATTTGATTATTTTTTCTTCAAGTCCTTCATATGTATCTGGTGGTTTTTTAAATAAGCTATCCGGAGTTTACTTATTGCCAGGATTAAATGCCTGGCTGGCGCCGAACAAATCAAAATAAATATAAAAGTAAAATAAATGTTTATTGATGGGCCACCATTGCTACAACTTTCGTGATTGGTTGCTGATAAAAAGGAAATGACCATATTTGGATCCAAAAACAATGTACAGGAGAGAGAGAGCTTTCCAACGGTGTATGTCATGACAGGGTGCAGATCGCGATCGCAGAGCAGCATGTTGATTTAGAACAACAAATGAATCAAATTTTTCATCAGGGAGACTACAAAGCACTCCCTGATGCGATACTGTAGTAGACGTTTGCATAGTTATAATTTTGTCCCTGATATTATCGATCTTATAAGTGAAGAAGTTCATAAAGTGCTGTTCACTGCTGTTTCTTGGAAACTTCTGGGCTTGAAGCTTTCTTTTTCACTAGCTTAGCCACTTTTTCAAATAAATACCTATGATTATATTTATTTTCTTCTAATAGGGTTGAAAAATAATCAGATCTAGCAGCTTTTAAAGCCTCTCTGTAAGCAATCGAGCTCTCCTTCCATGCAATCCGAAATACCTCTAGTTTTGTTTTCTTCGAGTTTCGCTCCATTTTTCTGGCTGCTCTCTTAAGGGCCCGGGTGTGCTCGTTGTACCACGGCATTGGACTATTTTCTTTAATCTTCTTTAAGCGCAGAGGAGCAACTGTGTCTAAAGTGCTGGAAAAGAGAGAGTTAAAAGTTTCTGTTGCAATATCAAGTTCTTCTAAGCTATCCGGGATGCTGAGATGATGAAACTGATTAGGAAGATTCTTGATAAATCAAGAATCTTGAAGCTTGAAGTCGGCTTTGCAGCCTCGGCTAAATGTAATTTACATGAGACTATATAATGATCTGAGATGTCGTCGCTCTGCTGTAGAATTTCAACGGCATCAACATCTATTCCATGTGATAGTATTAGATCTAGAGTATGATTACGACAATGAGTAGGTCCTGACACATGTTGTCTAACTCCAATTGACTTAATGTCTTTAAATGCCAATTCCAATGCATCTTTTCCATTATCTACATGTATATTAAAATCACCAACAATTAGGACTTTATTTGCAGCTGCAGCCAATACTAATTCTGATAGAAAGTCAGCAAATTCTTTGATAAAGTCTGCATGGTGCCCTGGTGGCCTGTATACAGTAGCCAGCAGAATTCTCAAACATGATTTATCGTTTACACTATATGTTTTTACATTAAGCACCAACACTTCAAAAGAAGTATATTTAAAACTAGATTTCTTAGTGGTTTTGAAAATATTGCTATAAATTACACAACACCAACACCTCCTTTGCCTTCAGACGAGGCTCATGTTTATAACAGTAATCTTGCGGGGTGGACTCATTTAAACAAATAAAGTAGTGTGAAGTCCGCACACTGAAAAATACTGCTCCAAAAGAATTTATTAAAAGCAACGTTTCGACCTTCAGGTCTTCACCAGGCACAATATCAATGTAGAGTGAAGTCATATTTAAATAGACACAGATGATCACCTTAATTAGGCACACACAAAATATCACATGACAAATGCAAGTAACATGACAAATAGAAGTCATGTGACAGTTACAATTCATGTACAAAAAAAAAAAATATATATATATATATTTATATATATATTTAGCCAACGTGTTGAGTTGTCTAAGAGATTAGAGCGATTAAACGTACAGAGTTTGCAAGAGACAGTGCTAACCTAACTTGGGCCTCTTCAACCTCATGTGATTCTGACTCTGATCATGTTGGACGACAGCGAAATGGTTCCAATTTTTTAGGCCGCACCCAGCCCGACAGTCAGCGAATGGATCGAAGGATAAACAGATCAAGAAGAGGTGCAGAAGGGGCAAGCGAAAAAGGCTTTTCCCTACCTCCACAGATGACAAGGAGCAACCAGGGGATACATTAATGAACTTCTCAGATAAGTCACTTTCAAATTATTATATGACTGCTCTGAGCAAGGGCCTTTCCTTTATTCCTACTACTGAAACTAATGATTTTGATACTATGATTGACTTCCAAAAAAATTTCAGAGCCCTGAGACTTCGGGAGTTCTTCGGCACAAATGAACAGTCGTTTCCATCTAATGAAGTTTTGCCTGCTACCACACAGGGCAGTGCTACTCTTGAACAATCCATTACTTGTCTTCCTTTCAAAAGAAAATCTACCTTTATTCCACCTAAGAATAGAAATTCATCTCTAGATACTTACTGTAGACTTGTGGAATTTGATGTAAAAAATGCACTTAAGAATTAAAGGCAATATAAAGTCTACAATAACTGTCGAAAATGGAGAGGGATGCTTTACTTGATCTTAGCAAAGACAATACGGTGATAGTGCGTCCTGCAGATAAGGGTGGAGCGATTGTACTTCAACGAGCTTCAAATTATGAAAAAGAAATTCACAGACAGTTGAATGATCACACTTTTTATGAATCCTTACCTGCTGATCCTACTAACAAATTAAAAGCGTGTATTGATTCTAAGTTACCGTCACATTTTGAAAATGGTGAGTTCAGTAAAAATGAATATGAATTCCTTAAAGTAGATTTTCCAATCACACCCATTATATACACTTTGCCTAAGGTCCACAAAGGACTACAGGTAGATACCCCTTTGAAAGGTCGTCCTATTGTGAGCGGTATTGGTAGTCTCACTGAGAACATTTCTTCTATATGTGGATTTTTATATCAAACCATTTGTACCCATGCTGTCATCTTATGTAAGAGATTCTGTGGATTTTATTGAATCATTATATAGTGTTGACTTTGCTGTTGATGATGTGCTTCTTGCTACTTTTGATGTTCATAGTTCATATACCAACATCCCTGTAACACTTATGTCAGATGATCACGTCCGCCATTTTTGATTACATTACTGAGACTGCAGCTTGTCGCTACAAAACAAAGCCCCAGTCTTCCAATCAGAGACCATTGTGCCATTGATGAACATATCACGGGACAATTAATGATTTTCTCAAGATAAAGAAGAGTCTGTCGCACCTCATGTACCTCAGCACATGCGCGTGCGGTCTGTGTTTGTGTTTGGAGCTCCGTCGAATTGATTCATTAATCCTTGATTTTCTTCTTTACCACTCAATTATAAACAGGCACTTTCTATTTTTATATCATGTGAACTTATCCTCGATACTATTCCTTATAAAAAATAAAAAAAACAATCGGATTGCTTTGATATCGCTACTTAGATCCAACTTTCCGAATCTCGGCTACTAGCCTTTAGCCCGCTAGCATTTCACGCGTGGCCTCGCGCCTATCGAGCGTCTCATTTTACACCCGTTTCTCTGAAAGGATACGGGTTATATCCATCATTTCAGTCCTAAAATAGTAGTGATATTGGTAGTATCACTACTAATTTAATGTTCATCTGTTATAATGGCGAACATATCGGATGTGTGTCTAATGTTACCTCTGAGTGCAGGTGAGGACACATTCGAGCTGATTTCGGTACGATTGGAGCTGGAGTCGGTGGAGAAGCAGATTCGTGTTCTGCTGGAGAAGCAAGCCGAGCTGCGAGATCGGCGATCAGCGCTTGAAACATCACGCGCCGATGCTCACAAGTCAGTGGTTAGTAACTTTTTGACTTTGACTGCGACTTCGTCTACTCCGTGCATTTCTCTGCCCAGGAGGACGCGATCATCTCTGCCTTCAATCACTCCTGCACCCTGGGTCACGACACGAGCCAGGACCAGAGCAAGAACCTCTCCGCCCCTCCCGGTCTTCGAGATCTCCACCCGGAACCGCTTCTCCCCTCTTCGCGAGTCGGAACGCGACGACGCCGTGATCATCGGCACTTCCATGGTCCGCCATGTCCGTGCTACCTCGGGTAAAGGTAAGGTGCGCACTCACTGCTTTCCTGGTGCTCGTGTTCTTGATGTCGCTGCGCAGGTTCCCGAGATCCTGAACGGTGACGAGCGCGTCGGAGCTGTCGTGCTGCACGCGGGGACGAATGACATCAGGCTGTGGCAGACGGAGGTTCTGAAGAAGGACTACAGGAGCCTGATCGAGACGGTACGCAGCACATCGCCTAGAGCAACGATCGTCGTGTCTGGACCGCTTCCCACGTACCGACTTGGACAAGAAAGGTTCAGTAGATTATTTGCTTTAAATTAATGGTTAATGTCATGGTGTAATGAACAGAAACTGCTCTTTGTAAATAATTGGAATCTGTTTTGGGAGCGACCTAGGCTCTTCCGTCCTGATGGTCTGCACCCCAGCAGAGTCGGAGCGGCTGTTCTGTCGGACAACATCTCCAAGACGCTACACACCATCTGACTAGTAAGTCAAAGTCCAAATCACAGTCTTTGCTGTCCCAACTTAATTGATATAAGTATCAATGTAGAACATTATATAGAAACTGTGTCTATTCCTCGCTTAGTGAAGCCAAACAACAAATCTACTGTAAGATCTAGCAAGAATATTATTGTAATTAAACCAGAAAATCTAAATATCAGTGAACAAAAACAATTTCTAAAGCTAGGTCTTCTAAACATTAGATCGCTCACACCTAAGGCGGTTATTGTAAATGAAATGGTCACAGATAATAATTTCGATGTTCTGTGCCTTACTGAAACCTGGCTTAAACCAAATGATTATTTCGGTCTAAATGAGTCTACTCCACCAGGATACTGTTATAAGCATGAGCCCCGTCTGATCGGTCGTGGCGGCGGTGTTGCAACAATCTATAGAGATATTCTTAATGTTACTCAGAAAACTTGTCATAGGTTTAATTCGTTTGAAGTACTTGTGCTAAATGTTACGCTCTTAGATGTAAGAAAGAAATCCGTATTATCTATAGCCTTGGCTACCGTATATAGACCTCCAGGGCCATATGCTGATTTCCTAAAAGATTTTGCAGACTTTCTCTCAGACCTATTGGTCAACGTCGATAAAGCAATAATTGTTGGCGACTTTAACATACACGTAGATAATACAAATGATGCGTTAGGGGCTGCGTTTACAGATCTATTAAACTCTTTTGTGGTGAAGCAAAACGTCAGTGGTCCCACTCATCGTCTAAATCATACACTAGATTTAATTATATCATATGGAACCGATCCAACCGATATAGATATTATACCGCAAAGTGACGATCTCACTGATCATTACATGGTAACTTGCATAATACGCACTGCTGAAATTTGTCATGTTGCACCACGTTATCGACCAGGCAGAACAATCCTTCCAACCACTATAAATAGATTCTCAAATAGCTTACCTGATCTATCTCAGCTGCTCAGTAAACCCAAACAATCAGATGAACTAGAGGAAATGACTAGCAGTATGAGCAACATTTTCTCTAGTACACTAGATATTGTTGCACCAATTAGATTAAAAAAGGTTAGAGAGAAAACTAAAGCACCATGGTACAACAGTGCTACGCATGCTATCAAGAGAGAAACTCGTAACTTAGAGCGTAAATGGAAACAAACTAATTTAGAGGTCTTCAGAATCGCGTGGAAAGACAGTATGTCACGTTATAAAAGGGCTCTAAAATCAGCCAGGGCTGAGCATATCCGCAAACTAATAGAAAATAACCAAAATAATCCAAGGTTTTTATTTAACACCGTGGCTAGACTAACAAATAATCAGACATCTCCAGAGCAAAATATTCCGTTACAATATAGTAGTAATGATTTTATGAATTACTTCAATGAGAAAATAGAAAGCATCCGAAACACAATTGTAAATGTACAATCCTCTATGGTGTCTTATGACTCGGCCTCAATTATGGCCCCTCTAGAACAACTACACCGCTTTGCAACTATAGGACAGGAAGAACTAAATAAACTTATCATTGCATCTAAACCAACAACATGTTTATTAGATCCAATACCCACTAAACTACTTAAAGAAGTGTTACCTGTAGTGGAAGAGCCTCTTCTCAATATTATTAACTCGTCTTTATTTTTAGGTCATGTTCCAAAAATATTCAAGCTGGCAGTAATAAAACCTCTCATTAAGAAACCGCAATTAGATCCAAATAACCTAGCAAATTACAGACCCATCTCAAATCTTCCATTTATGTCTAAAATACTAGAAAAAATTGTGTCCGCTCAATTGTGTTCTTTCTTGCAAGAAAATGATATCTATGAAAAATTTCAGTCGGGATTCAGACCGCATCATAGCACAGAAACTGCGCTAGTTAAAATTACAAATGATTTACTCTTAGCCTCTGACCAAGGCTGTATCTCAATACTAGTTCTACTTGATCTTAGTGCTGCGTTCGACACTATAGATCATAAAATACTCTTAGATCGACTACAAAACTACACTGGTGTCCAGGGACAGGCATTAAGCTGGTTTAGATCGTACTTATCAGACCGTTACCATTTTGTCTGTTTAAATGGGGAAAAATCGAAGATAACATCAGTAGACTATGGAGTGCCGCAAGGATCGGTGTTAGGCCCTCTGCTATTCTCAATATATATGCTGCCACTTGGTAATATTATAAGAAAACATGGAATTAATTTTCACTGTTATGCTGATGACACTCAATTATAGATCTCATCACGACCAGATGAAAACACTAACTTATCTAACTTGACAGAGTGTCTAAAAGATATAAAATGCTGGATGACGTGTAATTTCCTGCTATTTAATTCAGATAAAACGGAGGTATTACTTATTGGTCCAAAAAACTACCCACAAAATCCCTTACAATACAACTTTAATTTAGAAGGATGTCCTGTTACTTTATCCACTACAGTAAAAGACCTGGGTGTTATACTAGACCGCAACTTGACTTTCGAAAATCATATTTCATATGTTACAAGAACAGCCTTTTTCCACCTTAGAAACATTGCTAAGCTACGTAACATGCTATCTGTTTCAGATGCAGAAAAGTTAGTTCATGCATTCATGACCTCGAGACTAGATTACTGTAATGCTTTATTAGCTGGTTGTCCTGCATCCTCAATAAACAAGCTACAGTTAGTGCAAAATGCAGCCGCTAGAGTTCTTACTAGATCAAGAAAATATGATCATATAACACCAATTTTATCATCTCTACACTGGTTACCTATTAAGTTCCGTATCAACTACAAAGTATTACTATTGACTTATAAAGCTCTAAATGGTTTAGCTCCTGTGTATTTAACAGACCTTCTATCGCCCTACAATCCATCGCGCTCTTTAAGATCACAAAATTCGAGGCTTCTGGTCGTTCCTAGGATATCTAAGTCTACTAAAGGAGGGAGGGAGTTCTCACATTTATCTCCTAAACTCTGGAATAGCCTTCCTGATATTGTTCGAGACTCAGACTCGCTGTCCCAGACGACTAAACGCCTGTGGAGAGACGACTCGACGCCTGTGAAGAGACGACTAAACACCGGCGACATGTTATGCCTAAATTTATACATGATTAACTAACTGTATTTTTCTTTGTACATTTCTGAAATGCACTTTCTGTAAAGCTGCTTTGAGACAATGTGTATTGTGAAAAGCGCTATACAAATAAACTTGAATTGAATTGAATTGAATTGAATGTGACAAACGGCCACCAACCGATCTAGAGATCCTGTGAGGGCATCTCATGATCCCGCATGACCAGGATAGACATTTCACTAACAAAACAGACTTTGTACCCCATGTTAAACGCATCAAAATTCATCAATACGCATACACATCTACTTCCCCGGAGGCGGAGTGAGCGCGAGTTCACCACACTGTTGAACGTTGAACGAACCCCACACACACACACACACACACACACCACACACACACACACACACACACACACACACACACACACACACACACACACACACACACACACACACACACACACACCCCACACACACACACACACACACACACGCAACTCTCCATCGGTCCTTGGTCTTTGAATCTCCGTCGCTGAAAGACTCTACCCCTGTGTGAGGATAGCTTTGGTGAATGCTAGATCATTAGCCAACAAGTCCTTTATTTTGAATGACTTTTTTACTTACAAAGACCTGGATATGTTGTGTGTGACTGAGACTTGGGTCGGGGCTGGTGAGTTGAGTGTATTTTCCGTTGAACTGCACCTATTTTTACTCTCCACGGCTTACCGGACGCGGAGGTGGAGTAGCAACTATTTTTAAAGAACACTTAAACTGTAGGCATTTGCCGGCTTTCTCTTACTCCAGCTTTGAACTTAATGTTTTCGAACTTGATCTGAATCATCCTGTATTGTGCACTGTGGTCTATCGCCCACCTTCTTATAACAAAGATTTTATTGATGATTTCTCTTATTATTTAGCCAGTGTCATGATCAAATATGACCGAGTCTTAATTGTAGGGGGATTTTAATATCCATGTGTGCTGTCCTGAAAAGCCTCTAGTCAAAGCTTTTTTAAACCTTGTGGAGTCTTTTAATTTAACTCAGTCTGTTGTTTGTCTGACCCATATATGTGGGCATACATTAGATTTGCTCCTGACATACGGCTTGCCTATTAGTAACATCAATGTTTGTGATTCCACTTTTTCCGACCATTTGCCTGTCCTATTTGAGATATGTACTTCTCGAGATTATAAAGTGACTGCTCCAAAACGTCTTCGTCGGATAATAAAACCCACAACTTCACATTTATTTTCTGAGGCTTTTAACTCAATTGAGCTGGATTACTTGATGTCACCACGGGGACTAACTACTGAAGAATTAACTTCATCGTTCTTTTTAGCATGCCAAAGCATTTTGGATACTGTTGCCCCTTTCAGGACAGTTCGAGATGGATGTAGAGGTCAACCATGGCTAAATACTACTACTAGAGCTATAAGACTCGAATGCAGAAAGGCTGAACGACGCTGGAAGAAAGATAAGTTACAGATCTCACTTGACATTCTTTGCTACAATTTGTCTAAATATCAAAAATGTGTGAGATTGGAGAAATCAAAATACCTATCGAACATAATCAGTAGTAACTCCCATAAGCCTTCTGTACTGTTTAGCACCATAAATAGTGTTTTGAATACTCCGCAAGCTGCTTGCCTAGAACCCTCTGCTGAACTATGTGAAAATTTTTTAAACTTTTTTATTGATAAAATTGATGAAATTAGATCGAATATAGTATCTTCTTTGACTGTCCAACCTATTGTTGTTGAGCACTCAGCTGTCCTGAACCAGTTTGTGCCGGTGTCTCTTACTTCATTGAGGGAGATTTTTGACAAAATGAAATTATCTACTTGTTGCACAGACATTGTTCCTCCACGACTATTAAAGGATTCATTTGAAGCTATTAGCTCGTCGGTCCTTGCTATTATTAACAGTAGTCTGGCTACAGGAGTTGTACCCAAATCTTTTAAGCATGCAGTGGTGGAACCGGTTATTAAGAAATCTAATCTGGATCCATCACTTCCTGCAAATTTTAGACCGATCTCTAAACTTTCATTTTTGTCGAAATTGCTCGAAAAGGTTGTATTTGAACAGTTAAATGCATTTTTAAATTTAAATGGTATCCATGAAGTTTTCCAGTCTGGTTTCAAGTCTCTTCATAGTACAGAAACTGCATTGCTGCGGGTGTCAAATGATCTATTACTCACTACGGACTCAGGAAATTGTGCGATTTTATTATTACTGGATCTTTCAGCTGCATTCGATACCTTAGACCATGGGATCTTAATCTCACGTCTGGAAGAATGTGTTGGCATCGAGGGTATTGTGTTGGCTTGGTTTAAGTCGTACTTGTCCGAAAGAACTTTTTCAGTTCGCATTGGAGAATTTGTCTCCTCAGCGGCTTCTCTCACGTCTGGCGTCCCCCAGGGCTCCATTTTGGGGCCTATGTTGTTCGCATTATATGTATTGCCCCTGGGTCACATTTTTAGGAAATTTGGAATATTGTTTCATATGTATGCTGATGACACCCAGATTTACCTGCCTCTGAATAGAAAAGACACTTGTACGTTAGCGCCTTTACTACAGTGTCTTGAGGAAATTAAGGCCTGGATGGCAAAAAATCTCTTATGTTTTAATGAAAACAAAATAGAGGTTATACTTTTTACCCCCAGAGGCACTTATGAATCGAGAAATTTTGATCTTGTTGAGTTGAATCCATTAGTGAAGTCCCATGTCAAAAATCTAGGTTTCACTATGGATTGTGATTTTAAACTGGACAAACAGATTAACTTGGTAGTTAAATCGAGTTTTTTCCAGTTGAGACAGCTCACCAAGCTGAAATCATTTCTGTCTTCCAGAGACTTTCAAAAACTCCTCCATATTTTCATCTCATCGCGTCTAGATTATTGTAATGGCCTTTACATAGGCATTAGTCAAGCCTCTCTCTCTAGACTGCAGAGGGTCCAGAATGCTGCAGCTCGCTTGCTGACAGGTACACGAAAGCGAGAACATATTACACCTGTTCTTTCCACGCTTCACTGGTTACCAGTTTCTTTTAGAATTAATTTCAAAATCTTGATGTTTGTATTTAAATCACTTCACGGCCTCGCTCCCAGGTACATGACGGAACTGATTAAGCAGTACGCTCCATCAAGAGCGCTTAGGTCCGCTGACCATTTGCGTTTAGTAGTCCCGCGTGTGAGACTGAAAACCAGGGGTGAAAGAGCATTTTCAGTGGCTGGACCGAAGTTGTGGAATAGTTTGCCCCTGTACATCAGGCAATCTCAAACCATTACTATTTTTAAATCGAATCTAAAAACTTATTATTACAGTTTGGCATTTGACGCCGTGTGAGAGTTTGTTTTGTTCTTTTATTGTTTTATTGTTCTTCTGTATTTTGGTCATGTTGGTTTGAGTGCATAGGTATGTTTGTGTACAGCACTTTGTTAAACGCTTGCTGTTTTTGAAAAGTGCTATATAAATAAACTTTGACTTGACTTGACTTGACACACACACACATAGAAACCCTCAGTTTCCCGATGTGTGATCAAAATACTGTTGTAAATGTGTGAAATCCTTTTCTTGTGATGTTTCATGATTCCCAAGTGACAAATTGCCATGACCAAAGCTTTATGATATGTAATCAGACTTGATGTGCTTCTAATCATGAAGAATCAGGTATCGTCCTCTTACCAGCTCACAGGAATGCCGCGCTTGGTATTATTGTAACCAGCGAAATCGAATAAGATCGAATAACTAACCCAAAATGCGATATGATGCATGTTTTTATTAATACCAATTTAGAAGTGTATTTTTACTAAAGTTTTATCCTCTCCGCACATGACCCGGAGGGTGTGTATTTTTGCAAACACAGAAGTTTGCTGCCACTCCTCCTCTCAAACGATTGGATCAGGCCCGTAAGAAGGCGTGTCTCTAGCTTCTTCAAAACCTGGAGCGCGACGTCGTTCTGGGCAAGCAGGTCTTCGCCAGAGAGATTCAACCTTCTTCAATAAGAACTCAACCGAGTTCTTCGTTTTCTTTCTAACTTTCGTTTTAACCTAAGTTTTCTTTCTATTGATCTAACTCAGTTGATAGTTTTCCTTCGTTCCTACGAACGAAACGACTCTAAGAATTAATCGTCGTTTGCCCGAGCTGACAGATACCATCTGCGTCCGAGCGAAACTCCGAACACATTCGGCCGACGCTTCCTTTCAAACAACCGCACAAACGGGCCTTGTCAAAGCAATTATAAATCTAAAAGGAAATGCTGTTTTAAGGTTGTCTATAACATCTAATTAAGCCTTTTTGGGGTCTCATGATTGAACTGTTTGAACTGTCCTGAGAAGATCATCTCTCTCATCTCATCTCCATCTCTCTCACACTCCCTCATCTCTCTCTCTCTCTCTCTCTCTCCTCTCTCTCTCTCTCTCCTCTCTCTCTCTCTCTCTCTCTCTCTCTCTCTCTCTCTCTCTCTCTCTAATATTTCGTATTGCAATCGTTTTTGTTAATTGTTTGTTTTGCTATGCATATTTACTCCTGCGTGATTTAAGTAGTTCATGTAATCTTTAGTTTGCTTTATTAAACTCTATAATCTTTTGAATTGAATCTGTCTCATTGTTCTATAAACTTGGAGTCAATGAAAATGCCGATCTTATGTTACAAAGCTCTACTTGATTTATATTAAAATATCTAAAGTGCCTTACACGAAAATATCATTTCTGGTGGCCACAGGAAGGATAATTTTGATGTTTACAGGCCAGGTAAACGGACAGTGCATAACAATTAAATTTGAATCACTTGAAAATTTACCCTAATAACTGATAAGATTTTGCCGACCTATATTAATAATTACTACGAAAAATCGTGTTAATTATTCATATACGGCGAGGTCTAGCCTATTCCTTATTTGGTATAGTTTAATTTGTGTAGCCGTAATGCATAGTCATCAGCTGATGAATATTATTCCCCATTTAAGCTAATAATTTCCCCAAACATAGTCATTTTCGCTACATATTATGGTGGAGAATGCAGGCATTTTCAAACTTCATTTTTGAACAATATTCAGATTCATATTCATGTGTGTTTTGGAGTTTATTGTGTACAAGCGTTTGCATTGTGTAGTGATAAATCGATTTAAAAACTGAGCAAGGCCAAAAGCCGTGCCTGAGAAAAACTGCAGTTACAGTATTTGTGGACGGCCCAGCTTAGAGAAAAATAAATTTGCTTTTGTTTTTCTCTTTGCTCGACTGTGATACATTTTTAATACTGTTCGAAGACCTGTTTAAACGAAGAAATCTTCACTCAGGCATATTACCACTACAGTTATACACTGTAGGAGCAAGATTCCTCCTGCCAGTAAAAAGATCTTTATTTTGTATCGTTAGCAACGATAACTTCGGGTGTTCAAACACTGGATTAGCTACCCGGTGAAAATCCCGTTCATTTTCTGTGTAGGTTGAACACAGAGAGATCCACCGTGATCTCCCAAAATATATTGTTTTCATGTTTAAAAGAAATTTGTGCGCATAGAAACTTTTGTGTCCTGAACCAGGTTTACAAGCGCTATCAGTTTCAAATTACCACGCGCGTGAGTTTGGTTCGCGTGAACGCGACATCGCCATCGCGTAGGGCAATAGCAGATAAGACCTGCAATTCATTGGCTTCTCGTTTGAGTTTTACTCTAAATTCACTGCGATGATTATCGAATAAGCTGCCTAAATACATATTTACATTTACAGCTTGCTAGTTCGTAAAACAAGCCTCCTGTTTTGAACTGAGACATTTTATTTTGAGTTCCATTCACAGAAGTGAATCAGAGTTTAAGTCATAGAATTTCTCAGTCCAAATCAATGATAGTTTCACGTGGAGAGAGAGACAGACGCCCCTAGCGGCGGCACTCCTCCAGGTCAGCTACCATTCTTCTGCTCAATTCATTTTCACTCTACTTTGCTTTCATTTCTACCTGTCTCGGTGACTGTTTTGTTTTATTTTATTTTCATAATCATTGCTAATAACTGCAGTGGTATGGTGATTATTATAAGAAATCATTCTGATTCCTTTAAATTTCCCCAGTGTATCTAGATTTGATTCAAATTGGAACAATATTTTATTTTTAATTTTTTTTTTGAAAAAATGATTTTAATTTTTAAGATTTAATTTTTCACTACAAATTTCTAAATTTCAGTCATTGATAGGCCTTTGAGAAAAAAAACCCTTTCTCAAGCCAGCTATCAACCTTCTGCTGAACGTATTCTGTATGAAATCATTTTCATTTATGCTTTTCCCGACGATTCTTTTATAATCATTAAAAATAACTTAAGTGTTGTTGCAATTATTATAAGAAATCAGTGTAATTCTCTATCAACTTCCCCCAGGCTTATTTTGATTTGAGTTAAACCAATTTGAATTTAAATGTACATTGTGTCAAACAGCCAAGGTGAACCACAGAGAGGAAGTGCGCCCCCTTGAGGCTCCAAAACCCACTACAGCGGCTTACCGCTCCACTTTCCTGGCCTCCACCTGCATTGAGTTATTGCTAACTTCCAAACGGGTTAGGATATTTTCAATAACTACCATCCGTATCTAATTTCTCTCTGCTATCATTAGGTGGCAAAGCCGTTCATCTCTTAATTTGGTTTGTCCTTTCCAGTTTAAAATTAATTTTCTCTTCAAAGTTATTTTTGTTTACTACTTTATCCCTTTTAAGGTTTATTGTAGTTTCAGTTTATTTCAATATACCTAAATTACTCCATTTTGTTTAAGCAAGAACATCTTGATTCACTTTAAGCTGATTGAACCTTGTTCATTCCATTTTGCCTGTCATATGGGTAAAACCAAATCTCTTTATCTGCGGTGGACCGTGGGAGTACCTGGTTGATCTCGTTGGGCGGGTCTGCCGACTGGCATCGCCGGCACTGACTGTGCAGTGACTCTTGTCCGCTTCAATCTCTGCCACTGGTTGCGGCACGCAGTAAGTGACATCAGCAATTTGGTGCTTCGAAGGTTCAACCACCAAGCCGACGTGCAAGTCAATTGTTGGGACCCGGGGCACAATCCGTAGGCGGCTGCGCCACTCCAGTTCGCTGGAGGGTTCTGGGCCTTGCCCACTTTTGCAGTACGATCGGCCGGTTGATACCTCGGAGATTACCAGGTTGTGTTTACAGTCACACGCTGTTTGAGTGGGCGTAACCGTGACACAGAGCAACGAGGAGCCCGGAGTCATGGCGGCCGAGTGTTTGGTGGCACCGGAAAGCTGACCACACTTGCTGGGGCCAGCTGGGTTCGACCTCAGTTCACCTCAGGTAAAAACTGAATTTGATAAAACCCTGCCATTTAATATAAGCCATAGAATGTCAGATAGTCCCCCGGATATACTTTCTTAGTGTTTGGTTTACCTCCTTTCCCCTAACACACACCCTCTGAGTTAGTAGTGATTACACTATAGCGCAGGTCAATTCACTTAGGTGTTATTTTCACTGTGATACTTTTGTTTTGTTTTCCCCTCTTGATTTTCTCTTCCTTTTTTGTTGTTTTGTCCTGTTGTGATTTGTTTCTTGCAGTTCAACAAGAGACCCCAAGGAAGCTAAATAATAGAGTGACAACCGAGCAGCCTCTAGTTCGGGTCCCACGCTGACCCGCGTAAATTGGCCCGCCTAACTGTCTACATCAGTTAGACAAAATTTCTATAGACGGCACGGCCGTACTACAGCTCGTCAGCCTCTAAACAAAGCTTGCATTGGCCCTTTTTGTGTGTGTTGTGTTTCTCTCGCCCCCAGTGAGCCAGAATGTCACGCGCTTCCAGTCCCGAGGACCATTGGAGCAATCTGGATGCTTGGTTAAGAGCCATGACAACCGGCTGCCTGCCCAAGGACACTGGCGACCCAAAACCCCTGACATGACAGGAACTGGACGCCGACGTAGACCAGCTAATGTCCAACGACCCCACGCAGGCCTACAGCTCAAAAGACTGGAGCCGGATCATCGGAAGCCTCGCTCACAACCTGGTGGCACAGGCACGCTTGGCAGAGGAGGACAACGCCCATCTGGAAAAGGAAATCGCAGGACTAAAGACTCAACTGGAGGAGGCCCGCACACAAAAGGACCGCAATGGCCCCGGAATTACAAAAGGAAGTGGAAACACTGCAAAAGACCCTGGAGGATCTGCGCACGGACACAGACAAGAGAGTACAGGCGGAGAAGCGTACAACGGAGGAACTCCGCGACAAACAGCTACGTGGCGAAGCTCTGTTGAAAAGAGCAGAGATTGAATTAAAAGACAGAGAGAACAGAGCCAAGGCCTCTGAAAAACATTTGCAAGCAGCTCGAGCTGAAATTAACGAGCTTGTCCAACAGAGACATGATCTAAAACAGTGGTGTCAAACTCAATTCCTGGAGGGCCACAGCTCTGCACAGTTTAGCTCCAACCAGCTCAAACTCACACCTGCAAGGAAGTTTCTAGCAATCCTGAAGACCTTGATTAGCTGGATCAGGTGTGTTTGATTAGGGTTGGAGCAAAACTGTGCAGAGCTCTGGCCCTCCAGGAATTGAGTTTGACACCACTGATCTAAAACATGAACTTGACCTTGTCCACCGTGAACTGAAACATTCTTACAGACTGCAGGGCAACCTGGAAGGGGGAACGCCCATCACTCCGTTTCCCCTCACCAGCGAGCCTGCACTTCTCAGCCAACCCCCCAAAGCTGAAGGGGGGGGGACAAGCCCACGGCGCGACACCACCCTAGCCAGCCCGGTGGGTCGGGCCAGCAGCCATCACACGGCCCCTAAAGAACTAGACAAGCTGGCGAGAAACATCCCGACCTTTACTCCCAATCCAGCGGGAGGTCACGATGTTCACTCTTATTTACAAGACATTGACTTTCACTTACAAACTGTGGCCAACGTCACTACTTGGGATAAGTTGTATCTTCTGAGGATTACTTCAAGCCGGGATGTGCGAAGCTTCCTAGACCGTCAGCCAGAAAGCATCAAGACGGACCATCCGCAATTGCGGCAAGCGCTGATTCGTGAATTCTCCGATCCAGAATCAGACCAAGGTATCAATGGTAGCATGTACAGAGTGAATAGCAGCGGTCCTAGTACTGAGCCTTGTGGTACGCCATACTGAACTTGTGATCGATAAGACATCTCTTCATTTACTGCTACAAACTGATATCGGTCAGATAAGTATGATTTAAACCATGCTAGTGCAATTCCGCTAATGCCAACATAGTTTTCTAGTCTATTTAAAAGAATGTTGTGGTCGATAGTATCAAATGCAGCACTAAGATCAAGTAACACTAATAGAGAGATACAACCACGATCGGATGATAGGAGCAAATCATTTGTGACTTTAATGAGAGCAGTCTCAGTACTATGGTACGGTCTAAATCCGGACTGAAAATCCTCGCAGATATTATTTCTTTCTAAGAAGGAACACAGTTGTGAGGATACTGCTTTTTCTAGTATCTTTGACAGAAAAGGCAGATTCGAGATCGGCCTGTAATTGACTAATTCTGTAGGATCAAGTTGCGGTTTTTTAACAAGCGGTTTAATCATAGCCAACTTAAAGGTTTTTGGTACGTATCCTAATGACAAAGATGAATTAATGATATTTAGAAGAGGATCTATGACCTCTGGAAGCATCTCTTTCAGTAGCTTAGTCAGTATAGGGTCTAGCATACAAGTTGTCGATTTAGATGAATTAACAATTTTGCAAAATTCTTCCTCTCCTATAGCAACAAATGAATCAAAATGTTCCTCACAGAGACTACAATATACTCCCTGATGCGATACTGTAGTAGACGGTTGCATAGTTATAATTTTGTCCCTGATATTATCAATCTTATAAGTGAAGAAGTTCATAAAGTCATTACTGCTGTGTTTCTTATAAACTTCTGGGCTTGAAGCTTTCTTTTTCGTTAGTTTAGTCACTTGTTCAAATAAATACCTAGGATTATGTTTATTTTCTTCTAATAGGGTTGAAAAATAATTAGTTCTAGCATCTTTGAAGGCCTCTCTGTAAGCAATCGAGCTCTCCTTCCATGAAATCCGAAATACCTCTAGTTTTGTTTTCTTCCAGTTTCGCTCCATTTTTCTGGCTGCTCTCTTAAGGGCCCGGGTGTGCTCATTGTACCACGGCGTTGGACTATTTTCTTTGATCTTCTTTAAGCGCAGCGGAGCAACTGTGTCTAAAGTGCTGGAAAAGAGAGAGTTAAAAGTTTCTGTTGCAATATCAAGTTCTTCTAAGCTATCTGGGATGCTGAGATTATGAAACTGATTTGGAAGATTATTGATAAAGCAATCTTTAGTGGCAGAAGTGATAGGTCTAACATATTTATAACACGGAGTCGGCTTTGCAGCCTTGGCTAAATGTAATTTACACGAGACTAGATAGTGATCGGAGATGTCGTCGCTCTGCTGCAGAATTTCAACGCCATCAACATCTATTCCATGTGATAGTATTAGATCAAGAGTATGATTACGACAATGAGTAGGTCCTGACACGTGTTGTCTCACTCCAATTGAGTTTATAATGTCTTTAAATGTCAATCCCAATGCATCTTTTTCATTATCTACATGTATATTAAAATCACCAACAATTAGGACTTTATCTGCAGCCAATACTAATTCTGATAGAAAGTCAGCAATTTCTTTGAGAAAATCTTTATGGTGCCCTGGTGGCCTGTATACAGTAGCCAGCAGAATTCTCAAACGTGATTTATTGTTTACACTATAAATTTTTACATTAAGCACCAACACTTCAAAAGAAGTATATTTAAAACTAGATTTCTTAGTGGTTTTCAGAATATTACTATAAATTACAGCAACACCTCCCCCTTTGCCTTTCGGACGAGGCTCATGTTTATAACAATAATCTTGCGGAGTGGACTCATTTAAAGTAATGTAATCGTTTGGTTTTAGCCAGGTTTCTGTCAAACACAGCACATCTAGGTTATAGTCTGTAATCTTATCATTAACTATGAGCGATTTTGAATTAAGGGATCGAATATTCAGCAACCCAAGCTTTATCGTTTGCTCATCTGTATTATATCTGTTTTTTATTTGTTGAACATCAATTAGATTTTTAACCTTAGAAAGGTTTGGCAGTTTTTTGGATTTCCAAATTCGGGGAACAGACACAGTCTCTATATGATGATATCTAGGTGAAAGAGTCTCTATGTGATGGGATTTATCTGACCTTGGTGACGTGAGGCCGCTAGCAGACGGTCGGTTTAGCCAGTTTGTCTGCTTCCTGACCTGAGCCCCAGATTGTCATGTTTTATCTCTAAGACTATGAGCCAAATTACTAGAGAGAAGAGCAGCACCATCCCAGGTGGGATGAATACCATCTCTTTTCAACAGGTCAGGCTTGCCCCAAAAACTTTTCCAATTGTCTATGAATTCTATATTATGTTGCGGACACCAATTAGACAACCAGCCATTGAGTGAACACAATCTACTAACTATCTCATCACTCCTTCGAACAGGAAGGGGGCCAGAGCAGATTACAGTGCCTGACATCGTACTTGCGAGTTCAAACACCTCTTTAATATTAATTTTGGTGATCTCCGACTGGCGAAGTCGAACATCATTAGTGCCGACGTGAATAACAATCTTAGAGAATTTACGATTAGCATTAGCCAGCACTTTTAAATTTGATTTGATGTCAGGCGCTCTGGCTCCCGGCAAACATGTGACTATGGTGGCTGGTGTCTCTATTTTCACGTTCCGTGTAATAGAATCGCCAATTACCAGGGCACAATCAACAGCATTCTCAGTGGGTGTTTCACTGAGAGGGGCAAATCGATTTGTTATGGTAACCGGAACAGAAGAGTGGTTTTTTGATCCACGACTAGAGCGATTTCTCACCGTCACCCATCTGCCTGGCTGCACAGGCAATAACTCAGCCGGAACCGAATCATGTAAATGGTTCACTATGCTAGGCGCATCCAAAGTAGTATCTAAAGCTCGAGCACACTTACTATCCTCAATTAAAGTTTGGATGCGTGTCTCTAATTCTGAAATCTTCTCCGTCAGCCTGACTGTCTCCTTGCATTTATCACATATAAACCCTATGCCGACGGGGAAGGCTATGGTAAACATATGGCATGATGTGCAAGTGACAATAACAGGACAAGACATTACTCACCGTGTTTGTTGACTGATTCTTAATCACCTGGGCTTTTTATGAACTCAGATGTGCGGGCGCGCACGAGAAAAATAAATAAATAACTGAGCGCACGGGTGGCGCCTTAACAGGCTAGCGAGATACTAGCGTGTTGTGCTAACAATAACGGAAGCTAGCGATGTTAGGTAAACTGTAATTAGTAGTATAAACAACTAGAAATGATAGTAAACGATGGTTCAAAACAGAAAGAAATGCGAGGCTTAGACGGAGCTAACAGCCTCGGAGCAAACACACTCACACACAACAGCAGGCAGCGAGGCAGACAGGAGCCCGGCATGTAAGCCGGCATGGAAGAAGACTGGAACTTCAAAACTCTGTTCCTGCGGAATCTCCATCCTACTCTCTCGCATCATCTCGGGGTGTTAGCCGAGCCACGGACTATGTCAATCCAACAACTGCGTGACTTAGCTCACAAAGCATACATCAAACAAAGGGCAATCTCTGAAAAGACTGTAAAAAACCCCACAATCTGCCCCGTCTCTGAGCACCGCTCAGAGCTCTCCCTAGAGGGTGCACAGCACCCCAGTTACAAACCTGTCAACAGAGAGTCAAGACCGTTCCAGGCCAGCAGAGGTCAGCGTGGTCGTGGAGGTGCCCGCCCAAGGCAGCAGAGCAACCGCTCTGGAGAATTCTGGGACCGGCCTCGCCCCTCCCACAACCAAACGGGAGGGGGCACCTGGGAAGCCGGCCGGCGACCCAGAAGGAGCCGACCTCCATCTCCCAGAACACTAAGCCCCGAGAACCAGCAGAGGGACCCCCTTCGACGTGACACTGATCAGCTGAAGTTGGAGTCAAAATCCAACAAAGACAACACAGCCACGGTTGAAGCTGCAGAACTTCTGAGCGTGCTGAGAGAGTTCCTTCAAAAGAAATCTCGCAAGGAAGACAAAGATAAACCAGACACTGCATGACTAAACCTTAGGCCTGAAGCCAATTCCACTCCCAACGTTTCTCCCGCTGACAAGCCCCCAGAGACTGTCAAACCACAGACTATAGAACTTGCTGTTACACCACTAAGTGACAGCGCCACTCACTTCCCCCAACTGACAGCCCCCCAGAACACTGGTTGTCAGCCACAGACTACTGAACTCATTGTTGCATCACCAACTGACAACACCTTTCACCCACTCCAGCTGCCGACTGCATTTCCTGAACCAAACACCACACTTCTTGAACAAGACTGCAGCAGCGCTCACCCAAAGGTACCAGACAGTGCTGTGTTGGTGATCTGCACCCACAACGAGCCACACGAAACGTACCCGAACTGTTTATCGATCAACGCACAAGACCCCACACCAAACTTCTGGGGAATCTGATCGAGCGAGAAGTGGCACGCAAACTCTACCTAACAATCACTTTGAAAAAGGAGGTGAGACTCGAAGCGCTTGTGGACACAGGCTCCGATCTCACGCTCATATCAGCTGAACTCTTTGAAAAACTCAAATTCCAAGTTAAAAAACAAAACCGAACTCTTAACTTCCACACTTGTGAGCTGAATGTGCAGTCATACAGCCAAAATGACATCCAGCTAAGAAACGTAGCCCCCATTCACCTGGCTATCGGTCCGATGAGCCTAGTACATCCAGTCTACGTCTCACCAATGAACATTTACCCATTTCTCATAGGCAAAGATCTGCTGGATCGATTCGAGCCGTTACTGGACTTCAAACACCTGCAAGTTTGGGCTCAAGTCCGTGCACCCCTCCCCCTCCAGCCACACAAATCTGCTGAGCCAGACTGTCAGGTCACAGGGTCACGGGAACTCCCTCAGCCAGTCATGGCGATCCAGTCTCAACAGCTGACCAGGGGTCAAGTTCACTGCTCTGTACCTTCAAAACCAGTCAAGGCTCTGATATCTACTGCCCCCAGGTCAGGACTGACCTGCAACTGCAGGATATAACCACAACAGACATTGTTCTGGCATTATGGGCGGACAACTCCGCCATAAGCCTCTCGCTATTCAATCAAATCATTGACAACACACCGGACATTCCCTATACCAGCAAACTCACACGCTTCCCTCTCAACTCACATCCATCCTCCATGATATCTGCAAAAGGGATCTGTGCTTTGCAATTAAAGTGGAACCACCGATGTCTGACCCATTACTTCCTGATCCTTCCAGACCCAGTCCACGATGTCTACATGGGAGCAGACATTTTGATTCACCTCAAAGCGCACGTGGACATGTCAACGGAGTGGTATGGGCCTCACTGACTTTACAGCCACCTGTTCCCATCAATCATGACAATCTACTGTCGGGGCAGACCATCCCAGAAGTCTGCACTCTAATCAACGAACAAGTCACAGTGGTACCCGCTTACACTAAAGGGGTCACTGTACGACTCAACATGCGACGTGGCCAAACCTTAAACCACACGTTAGGTTTCTTCCAACCTTCGCCTGAATGTGCGGACCTCGGACTCACACTCGAAGCCACACCCCTCACAGAAGTGTCATCTCGGGTAGTCTACATTCTGTTCAACAACTGCACAGCAACTGACATCAACATCCCCAAGGCCTACAGGCTAGGCTGGCTAGTGAGCCATGACTTTCATGACTTTGAACTTGTATTACCCACCATCGGGCCCATCCCACATGCACTGATACATGAGAGCCACACAGACAACATGGTGCTCACGGTAGAGGTCTTCACAGTGCACCCAAGACCCGTCGACCCAGGACCCGACCCGGGACCCGTACGGGTTCGGGTCTAAATTTTAAATGATCGGCCGGGTCCGGGTCGGGTCCGAATTTATTACTTCGGGTCCCGGGTCTGTTTAAAATTGTGTGTAATACCCGTGCGATCGGACTCGATCAGAGCCAGAATGAGTCAGATCAGCACTGCTTGTGTTTTTTTGCAACTTGTAAAAGTAGGTAAAGAAAAGAGAAATAATTAAAAAAAAAGCGATCTCTCTCTCTCTCTCTCTCTCTCTCTCTCTCTCTCCTCCTCTCTCTCTCTCTCTCTCTCTCTCTCTCTCTCTCTCTCTCTCTCCTCTCTCTCTCTCTGCCGTTAGAAGCAGAGTGCGCGGCCGCGCCCAGACTCCGTCAGAGAGAGATAATGCAACTGCACGCACGGTAATGATGGATACCTTTGTGTGCAGTGGGGAAACAGATCTTTACTATATTTAAGTTTATTTTATTTCTATATTTTATTTTATGTTTTTCTTGGTAGTAATTATTGATATGTAGGTAGGCTACTATGTATAAGTGTCATTTTGAGTTCGTGTTCCTATTATGTGACATAGTAAATGGTTCAAATCTCAAAAATGCTTGCAGACTTGAGTTACACACTCATATTTAAATATATTTCAAATCAGCAACAAAATCTGAGGTGAATTGTCACATAAATGTTTTCTATGACTCTCAAATTCGTTAAAAAAAACCCAACATTTTAGGCTGATCCAGCTAGCGCGCATGTGCAGTCTCAAGTTTTTCGCATGTCATGTTTCTTTGGCAACCGGAGCTTCCAGCAGAGAGCACATATGATAGCAAATAAATAATGTCAGCGGCAATGGCACTGAACGAGCAATTGTTATTATAAGTTAGTTCAAAAGGACAAACGGTTAAGTTAGTTATTATGCGAGTTAACTCGAGTCAGAATGCACATGTGCAAAGTTGCATTTCTCATCCATCACCGTGACATCAAGTGGACTTTTAAAGCTGAAATACTGAGTGGATTAAGCTTGGAATAACGAGAGAAATAACATGGATAGAACTTTCTTGTCGGTGGATTGCAATGCATCACAGTCAGTCAGGTAACGTTATAAGAAAGTGAGACGACGACTACTAAAATTATGTAAGACAAAAAGTTTTATTTTTCGCAACTTGTGTGAAATAATATGTGACAATCGGGTCCAGTCGGGTTTGTGTCTTCCCGTCGGGTTCGGGTCCAGTTTTCAAATAATAAACGGGTCCAGGTCGGGTCCGGGCACGGCGTTTCTCGGATCTGCACGGGTCCGGGTCCAACTTTTGAAATAATAGACGGGTCCGGGTCGGTTCGGTTTAGCACATTACGGGTCTCTTCCGGGTCGGGCATGAATTTTTGGACCCGTGAAGACCTCTAGCTCACGGTACCCTTCCAACTCATTGCCATCACATCTGTCATGTCAGTGGCCAAAGACTATGTGTGCAGAACTGAACTGACAGAGGACCAACACCTCACGGTGTACACAGTCTCCCACCAGCCTGTCAGTAAGACTAATGCACCTGCCATGCCTTTAAAACTCAACCCGTCTAATGACACACAGACAGAAGAGCCGTATCAAGGTTTCGAATCTCAAGTGCAGCAAATCCTCCAAGATGCTGATGCGCTTCAGAACGACGCAGACCGCCAAAGACTAACACAAGTCCTTTATAAGTTCAAAGAATCCTTTGCCAAAGACTCATTAGACTGTGGCCTTACCCACCTCCACACGGTGCGCATCCCCACGCATCCCGACGCTCCTCCCACTTTCGTCAAGCAGTACAAAATCCCCATCGCCTCGCACGAACCAGTGCAGGAAATAATCGAATCCATGCTTGAGAAAGGCGTCATCCGGCCCTGTAACAGCACCTACTCTGCCCCCATATGGCCCATTCTCAAACCAAATGGGAAATGGCGGCCCACCATTGACTACCGCAAGCTGAATCGACAGGTGCCGTTGTCACGATGGCCCATGACCCAGCTGGAACAAGAAATACCCCGAATCAGAGGAGCCACCATCTTCTCTACACTCGATGAGGCCTCTGGCTTTTGGACTATCCCGGTCCATCCAGAAGACCAGCACAAGCTGGCATTCACATTTGGTAACCGACAGTTCACCTTCAACAGATGTCCGTTCGGGTATGCCAACTCACCAGCTGAGTTTAACATCTTCCTGAACAAAGCCTGCCCAGACGCAAGAATGAGAGGCAACCTGATTTACGTCGACGATGTTCTCATGAAGAGCACAACGGTGCCGACCACCTGACAGAAATATACTATGTTTTGAATCAGTTGTCCGCTGCCGGCGCCAAAATAGCCCTGCACAAAGGACAGTGGTGTCATACAAAGGTCAACTACGTGGGACTGCTCATTGGACCCCACAGCATCGAACCACAATCCAGTCGTATCCACGCCATTCAAAACATCAAGCCTCCCACCAACGTCTCTGAACTGCAAAGTTTTCTAGGGGTATGCAATTACTCCCGACAGTTCATCGAGAACTATTCAGACATCGCCAGGCCCCTCACAGCTCTGCTGAAAAAGGATTGCCCTTTCGTCTGGTCAGACGCTCAAGAACACGCCATGGCGGCACTAAAAAGACATTTATGCTCAGCTCCCTGTCTTGCCTACCCCGATCCTCAAAAGGAATTCTATCTGGAAGCTGGATTATCTGACCAATGTCTCAGTGCTGGCCTATACCAACGACACGACCAAGATAAGAAGGTGGTCGCATATGCCAGCAAGACACTTCTTCCTCCAGAATGTAAATTCTCTGACTGCGAAAAAGCTTTGCTCTGTACAGTATGGGCCATACAGCGTTTCTCCAACTACATTGGAGCACAGAAAGTCATCATAGACACTTGCCACCAGCCCGTAATGTTCCTCAACAGCCAACACATCCGAGATGGCGTAGTAACCAATGCACGCATAGCCACATGGTTAATGGCTCTCCAAGGACGAGATGTCGAGGCCCGATACGCACAGAATCACAAGTCGGTGTTGGGAAACGGCCTGGCTGCATGTCAAAACTACTCTGACAACTCACCTGCTGCAATGCCGGACACACCAGAGCCCCAACAGCCACAACTGACCTGTCACAGGTACTTTGACAACAATGTGTGCGAAGACATTGACAACCACCCATGCCCACCACAACACTTCAAACTGGGCCCCCAATCATCACAGTATGCAGAAATAGCAGCCATCCTCATTACTCTGCAAATCGCATCAGCCCATAACATCAAAGAACTTCTCATCTGCACAGACTCTAACTATGCCAGACTCAGTTTTTGTGCCATCTCCCGGTCTGGAAATAAAATGGTTTCAAAACAGCAAACAACAAGCCTGTCAAACACCAACACTTGTTCCAGGAATGTGATAACATCACAAGCCCACACGATATCACCGTGTACTGGAAGAAGGTAAAAGGACATTCTAAACTGCCTGGCCAAGACAAAGACTTTAATGACCACACCGATGCCCTTGCCAAAACGGGCGCCCTCCACGGTGAGCTGTGGTCTCCCCCAAACCCCACACCCAACCCCCAGGTGGCGGTCCTAACCCGCAGCAAACGGACCTTGCCTGCTACGGCGCCAGCTTCAGAGCAGCTATCACTACGTCCGCAAATCTCCAACAATGATATCGCGGATATGCAAGCCACAGACACTGCCATAAAGACAATTCTTGACCACCTCTCAGACCCCGCCTGCCACCCTATCGCACCATCAGACCTCGATGCTGACTCACACCTCAGACACTTACATTACTCCAGACATATGCTGCGTGTGCGGGACAACATTCTATGGTTCGACCCTGATGACACCACATCGCCTAGGCTCGTGGTGCAATCGTGTCAGAGGGGGTGATGCTAATGCACGCCCACAACACACCCTATGCTGGACACCACGGTACCAGAGCCACGTATGAGACACTCAGACAGGTGGCATACTGGCCAGGCATGCAGCAAGATGTGGCAGAGTATGTGAGAGAATGCTTGGTCTGCTGCCAGTTCTCACCAACAAACCCAAATCACAGAGCCCTATTGCAACGCAGAGGAATCACGTTCCCATGGTCAGACCTCCAAATTGACTGGGTAGGACCGCTGCCCAGATCAACAAGAGGCAACAAGTACTTTCTCACGGTGGTGTGTCAGTTTACCAAGTGGGTAGAGTGTTTGCCAGCACCTAACGACACCGCCCAAACAATGGCATATCTCCTGATGAACCACATCTTCTCCCGGTTCGAATTGCCACTAAAAGTCAACTCAGACAGAGGGACCCACTTCACTGCCGAGATCATGCAAAAGATCTGGAAATGCCTAGGGGTACAAGCCAAACTCGACATTAGTCGGCATCCAATCGCATCCGGGCAGGTGGAGAGGTCTAACAGGACGGTGGTCGGCATGTTAAGGAAGTACGTATCGGCTAATCAGAAAGACTGGGACGTGAAACTCCCCCTTGTACTGATGGCCATCAGAGCCACCCCGCAGGAATCCACACGGGTGTCCCCGTTTGAACTCATGACCGGGAGGCAGATGACCCTGCCCTTACACCTGCTGTAGCAACCAGGAGACCACAAGCTTGTCACCACCTACACCACGTCCCAGTATCTGGACGAGCTTCACAAACACTTGAAAACAACTTTCGCTTTCGCCCAGCAACACCTGCAAAACAGCGCTGAAGGCCAGAAAGCATATTATGACCGAAAGGCATCACACCAGGAACTCAACGTGGGCGACAAAGTCCTGTATTACAGTTTCGCCCTGCCACCCAAGCAGCTGTCAAAGAAGTTCCTGCCCCACTGGACGGGACCTCACGAAATTGTGAACAAACTCTCCCCTGTTGCGTACCAAATCCAGCTAAAATGGGGACCGAGAGAACCAGTTCTCAAATGGGTCCACCGCAATCAGATTAAGAGACATGTGGCCACTAGCAGGGACAGAAAGGAAGGGGCCAATGAAAACTAAACTCAACCGCCGTCATCGCAACGAAAAGACTGTCCCACACAACCCGGGACAAACCTCACTGACCTGTGCCTTCTCTCTGCCCCCTTTTCCTCCATACCTCTCTCTCTCACCTGTAACAGGATGCTGCTGTGGATTATCCTCGTGTGCTTTCAGTCAACCAGAGGCCAGCCGCCAGCAGACGTCATCTCACCAGGACCGGCCTCGGGCATTGTGCTGAGGGATCAACCTGGACTGCTGATTACCAATTGCTGAACGCACACGCAGAATGTGTACGTGCGACTCGACCCTCGAAAATTCTACCTTGCGCACTACCCAGACTGAACTTCCACAGCTAAAAGAACAACTCACCACACAAAGCGCATCCCTGCAAACCATTGGCAAGACACTGAGAGGAACCGTGACAATCCTCAACACTCATAGCGTCATGTTGAATCAGACTGTGAGCTCCATGAAACAGCTCTTCACAGTTTTCCAGAATGACTTTGCCCAACCACAGTTGGTCACAGCACTAATGACCGACATGCTCCGGGAAGTAAGTTCCTCCATAGACAGCCTAGCCATGGGTAGGATTCCACCATACCTGATACTCCTAAGCCTAGTGCAGACCGTGCTGGCTTCCGCCATAACAACACCCACTGACCCGTTACAAATCCACCTTGCCTATTCTTTGGGCAGTGCCATTCTACTGTACGTTGACCCTGCACAGCGAGAGGTCGGCTTCCTCTTAAACCTACCCATCATAGAATCAAGCCGAATCTACCGACTCAAAGATATCGTCAACGTGGGATTTTGGCAGAGCAATACTTACTTTAGGGTACGGACACCCAAGGTGGTAGCTTACCACGACAGCAACACCCAGCTGTACTTAGCCCCGAACCTGCACATGTGTACCCTCACCAAAGACATTCACTATCTCTGCCCTAGCAAACCGTTCCTCAGAGACAACACTGATGGAATTTGCGGCCTGCAACAGTTGGCCAGCGACACACGTTGCCCGGCGGATGCTAAGCCCCGCAGCCAAGTCACCGAGACGCAAGCCGAGATAGTGGGGAACCGGTGGCTCGTTAACACTCCAGTACGGTCGGCGACACTGACCTATGACCAACACGACACCGCTACCCGCGTCAGCCTGCTGAATCAGACCATGTGGATTCAAGTCCCGCGAGGAGCCATCCTCCACCTGGACGACCTAGCCTTGTACCACCTTCCGAGTGAAGAATACCAATCCGAGCTAGAGATTCCGTCCTTCTTTAGGGATCGCAACTTCACTTTCGATCCGGAACTGGAGAAATGGATTGAGGAAGGGGGGTCACAGATCATCGACATCGTTCCCCTTGACACGGCCCTCCAAGCATTGTCCAGGATGCCCATCCTGAATGCTTCACCTGTCGTCCAAGCATGGACCGCCGCTGACACTGCCTTGTGCATTTCAACAATCATCGGCCACGCTCTAACCTTAGGCCTGGCCTACGTCCTGTACCGACGAATCAACGAGATGCGAGCCTCTACAGCCAGGCTCACCCAAGCCGTGTCTGGAGGGTTCCGGAGGGGCCTTCGGAAAGAAGCCCCCCCGCTAGAGAACGTGGAAAACCTCATCGAGCTGAGCCCTCAATCCTAACAACCATTCACAGCACCCTACCTTCATGATACACCTGCCATCTGACCAGTGTGACCGTGATGGGTCAACAAGGCCCATCCACACGGGTCCTGTCGACTCATCAAGGGGGGAAATGTAACACTTATGTCAGATGATCACGTCCGCCATTTTTGATTACATTAATGAGACGGCAGCTTGTCGCTACAAAACAAAGCCCCAGTCTTCCAATCAGAGACCATTGTGCCATTGATGAACATATCACGGGACAATTAATGATTTTCTCAAGATAAAGAAGAGTCTGTCGCACCTCATGTGACAAATGGCCACCAACCGATCTAGAGATCCCGTGAGGGCATCTCATGATCCCGCATGACCAGGATAGACATGTCACTAACAAAACAGACTTTGTACCCCATGTTAAACACATCAAAATTCATCAATATGCACACACATCTACTTCCCCGGAGGCGGAGTGAGCGCGAGTTCACCACACTGTTGAACGTTGAACGAACCCCACACACACACACACACACACACACACACACACCACACACACACACACACACACACACCACACACACACACACACACACACACACACACACACACACACACACACACACACACACACATAGAAACCCTCAGTTTCCCGATGTGTGATCAAAATACTGTTGTAAATGTGTGAAATGCTTTTCATGTGATGTTTCATGATTCCCAAGTGACAAATTGCCATGACCAAAGCTTTATGATATGTAATCAGACTTGATGTGCGTCTAATCATGAAGAATCAGGTATCGTCCTCTTACCAGCTCACAGGAATGCCGCGCTTGGTATGATTCTAACCAGCGAAATCGAATAAGATCGAATAACTAACCCAAAATGCGATATGATGCATGTTTTTATTAATACCAATTTAGAAGTGTATTTTTACTAAAGTTTTATCCTCTCCGCTCATGACCCGGAGGGTGTGTATTTTTGCAAACACAGAAGTTTGCTGCCACTCCTCCTCCCAAACGATTGGATCAGGCCCGTAAGAAGGCGTGTCTCTAGCTTCTTCAAAACCTGGAGCGCGACGTCGTTCTGGGTAAGCAGGTCTTTGCCAGAGAGATTCAACCTTCTTCAATAAGAACTCAACCGAGTTCTTCGTTTTCTTTCTAACTTTCGTTTTAACCTAAGTTTTCTTTGTATTGATCTAACTCAGTTAATAGTTTTCCTTCGTTCCTACGAACGAAACGACTCTAAGAATTAATCGTCGTTTGCCCGAGCTGACAGATACCATCTGCGTCCGAGCGAAACTCCGGAGACATTCGGCCGACGCTTCCTTTCAAACAACCGCACAAACGGGCCTTGTCAAAGCAAGTATAAATCTAAAAAGAAATGCTGTTTTAAGGTTGTCTATAACATCTAATTAAGCCTTTTTGGGGTATCATGATTGAACTGTTTGAACTGTCATGAGAAGATCATCTCTCTCATCTCATCTCCATCTCTCTCACACTCCCTCATCTCTCTCTCTCTCTCTCTCTCTCTCTCTCTCTCTCTCTCTCTCTCTCTCTCTCTCTCTCTCTCTCTCTCTCTCTAATATTTCGTATTGCAATCGTTTTTGTTAATTGTTTGTTTTGCTATGCATATTTACTCCTGCGTGATTTAAGTAGTTCATGTAATCTTTAGTTTGCTTTATTAAACTCTATAATCTTTTGAATTGAATCTTTCTCATTGTTCTATAAACTTGGAGTCAATGAAAATGCCAATCTTATGTTACAAAGCTCTACTTGATTTATATTAAAATATCTAAAGTGCCTTACACGAAAATATCATTTCTGGTGGCCACAGGAAGGATAATTTTGATGTTTACAGGCCAGGTAAACGGACAGTGCATAACAATTAAATTTGAATCACTTGAAAATTTACCCTAATAACTGATAATATTTTGCCGACCTATATTAATAATTACTACAAAAAATCGTGTTAATTATTCATATACGGCGAGGTCTAGCCTATTCCTTATTTGGTATAGTTTAATTTGTGTAGCCGTAATGCATAGTCATCAGCTGATGAATATTATTCCCCATTTAAGCTAATAATTTCCCCAAACATAGTCATTTTCGCTACATCCCTCATACTGAAGGTTTATTTGCTTTAGAACAATTTTTAACACAAAGATCTGTGGATGTAAAACCTAGTAGGCTACCGCATGTTTATTGGATTTAGCAAGTATTGTCTTAACTAACAACTTTTTTAGTTTTCAGGACGATTTTTATTTACAAGTGAAAGGTACTGCAATGGATAGTAAAAAGGCACCTAATTATGCTTGCTTGTATATGGGAATTTTTGAAAATGAGTTTATTCTAAATTAGTCATTCCTTTTTTCCTAAGATTTTGCTTTACAAGCGGTATATTGATTACATTTTCATGATCACTTAGGCCACATCTGCAGAGATATTGATGTTTTTGAATTATCTTAACTCAAGGACTGAGCATGTGAATTTCACTACGGAATGTGATCCAGTAAGCATTCATTTTCTTGATGTTAGAGTATACATATGTGATGGGAAACTCCATACCGATCTGTACCGAAAATCAACGGATCGCAACACTATTTTAAAGGATAATTCCGGTATTTAGCACTTTGAGTCTATTTTCTAGTTTGTTTTGGATGAACTAGAGTGGTGGACTTAGAAATTTTGACGATGTGGAGTGGCTGTCTACGAGCATACTGAAACATGTCCTTAAAACAACCCTTAACATTAGTTTTCAAAACTGTGCAACTCACCGAGTGGTTAGTTGTGTTCGTTGATGATTAAAAACAAATATATCGGCGCAATGCATGCTTTCAATCCGTGTTATTTACTATAGTGGAACTATTTTTTCAGATACCTCACAACCGCGTATAAACTTCCGCTGGATATTTGAGTCTGAAACGTTAGCACACTCCCGACCACTTGATGGCGACAACCACTTTGCCGCAGTTGCTCTGCTCACGCTAGCCTGACTGAGAGACTGAGAACCGAGCAAAAAGACTACAACCAAATGTAAACAGACACCTTTCGGTATCCGGTAGCGCAGTAATATCAACGAGCACTGAGTCCTTCAACAGATATGAATGGAATTTTAAAAAATGGCAAATAAAACAACAGAAACTGTATTTCGCTACGCTACTTGTTTGGAACATCAACGAACACCACTAACCACTCGGTGAGTTGCACAGTTTTGAAAACTAATGTTAAGGGTTGTTTTAAGGACATGTTTCAGTATGCTCGTAGACAGCCACTCAGTAAATCAGTCAATTTAAGTGAGTGCGTAGAGTTTGTAGCACGGATGAATCTTATACTCATCAATCCAATGATTTAACTAAAAGATTCTTGAATCGTGGTTACCTTACAGAATGGATAGAAAATGCCAAAAAGAAATTCAACGAGACATCTCAAATGCAATGTTTGCGTACAAAACATAATAATAAAACGCAAGTTCTTAATGGTCCCATTTGCACAACGAAGTACTCAACATTGGGTGCGGAGTTTCATAGAGTCTTTTTTTTTTTGTTTGCTCAAACTTTTTAATTAAAACAAATGATATTACAACACAATAGATTACAAATTATTGACACTTTTCTTTTTTACATTACAAAGTACACAAGTACACTTTTACAAAGTACACAAACTGAGAAAAAAAGTAAATAAAAATAATAATAATAATTAAATAAAAATAAATAAATAACAATAAATAACAATAAAAAAAATAAAAAAAATTACATATACACATACATGCGCACACCTATATACACCATACATACATACACATACATATATATATATATATATATATATATATATATATATATATATATATTAGGGGTGGAACGGTACATGTATTCGTATCGAACCGAAACGGTACGGGCGTCACGGTTCGGTGCACGAATTTGCACGTAGAATACACGGTACAAAAACGAGAGAGAGAGAGAGAGAAGAGAGAGAGAGAGAGAGAGAGAGAGAGAGAGAGAGAGAGAGAGAGAGAGAGAGAGAGAGAGAGAGAGAGAGAGAGAGAGGAGAGAGAGAGAGAGAGAGAGAGAGAGAGAGAGAGGAGAGAGAGAGAGAGAGAGAGAGAGAGAGAGAGAGGCGCGATGAACATTGTGTGTGTCTGCGCGCGCGTGTGCGAGAGAGGCGCGATGAACAGTCAGTGTGTCTGTGTGTGTGTGTGTGTGTGTGTGTGTGTGTGTGTGTGTGTGTGTGTGTGTTTTGCGCGCGTGCAAGAGAGATCTCTCGTGCGCGATCCAACAGTGGAAACATACTCCGTCATTTTTTCATACAGGACATCATTAAAACTGCAAAGTGTTTACTGTTTACTTTTGTGTACACTTGCAATAAAACCAACGCAGTCTCATGAAAGTGCGTATATCAATACCACGAATGTCATTTCTCGTGGCATTTACACGCCAAAAGTGATTTTTGCGTGCATATGCTACGCACTGAAAATCACTTGGGTAGGATTAGGGGGAGGGGGGGGATGGGGGTGCGTGCGTATTACACGCCATAAAGTGCGTATCATATGCACGCGAAAACTGCGTATCATATACACGCAAAAACTGATTTTGGCGTATAAATGCCACGAGAAATGACATTCGTGGTATTGATACGCACTTTCATGAGATCGGGCTCAATAAAACACAACATTGTGCTTTTGTCACACTCTAAACTCTTGTCAAACTGTAACCTACAAATGTTAACAAAAGTTTTTAAAGGTAGTATTATTTTATACGGAAATCAATTATTTATAATTCAGATGAGAATAAAGTTTGGGTTAACTAAAAATGAAGGAAAACAAATATATTGATCTGAAAGAGCAAATTAATTTTAAATTCATTCAGGTACAATTACCAAACATATCTCAAGGTCTTTTCATCTTTTTAATAATTTAATAAATAAACTAATTATATAAAACTCCTGTCAGTGCACTACAAGTAAACTGGTTCTATGCCTTTATTAATAAAACTTATTTAAAAAATACAAGGCTTAAGACATTTATAAAAATGCCTTCTGCATTTTTGTTTTGCTTTTCACTCCACTGTACCGAAATCGTACCGAACCGTGACGTCTGAACCGAGGTATGAACCGAACCGTGACTTATGTGTACCGTTCCACCCCTAATATATATATGTGACCCTGGATGACAAAACCAGTCTTATGGGTCATTTTTTTGAAATTGAGATTTATACATCACATGAAAGCTGAATAAATAAGCTTTCCATTGATGTATGGTTTGTTAGGATAGGACAATATTTGGCCGAGATACTACTATTTGAAGATCTGGAATCTGAGGGTGCAAAAAAATCGAAACATTGAGAAAATCGCCTTTAAAGTTGTGCTTTTATGTTCATGATTGTGCTGCATTCACTCACAAAAATACATGTTTTTTACATTTACGGTAGGAAATTTACAAAATATCTTCACGGAACATGATCTTTACTTAATATCCTAATGATTTTTGGCATAAAAGAAAAATTTATAATTTTGACCCATACAATGTATTCTTGGCTATTCCCACAAATATACCCGTGCTACTTAAGACTGGTTTTGTGATCCAGGGTCACATATATATATATATATATATATATATATATATATATATATATATATATATATATATATATATATATATATATATATATATATATATATATACGCGTGCGTACCCACATTTAGTCATTTAGTCATGTACTAACCAGGAGGTAGGGTTTTAAGAGAATTGAAGTAAGCTATAAAGGGATGCCATTTACTGAAGGGGCTACTCTTTCGAGAACTTCTTACTTTTTCCAGGTTCAGAAAATACATGGTATCCACTAACCATTGGGAGGTTGTTGGAGGCTTATTAGATTTCCAGTGGAGCAAAATACGGCGCCTAGCTAACAAGGAGGTAAAAGATATAACGTCCAGTTGTTTGGAATTAAACTGAGACCAGATTTTTGGTACACCAAAAATTGCTATGGTGGGGCAAACATGAATTCTAATTTTTAACACTTTAGACATACAGTGGTGTGGATAAGTGTTGGCACCCATGCTAAAGTTGCCTAAAAAGAGGAATAAAAAATCATCTTTTGGATATTGATCTTAATGCCTTAATTAGAAAAATGAGGAAAACTCCAACCTTTAAGGACACAAATTTTCTTTGTGAATGAATAATGTATCATAAATAAATAAATGTTTTTCCTTAAAATACAGGGTGCATAAGTCAGTGCCCCCCTATGTTAAATTCCCATAGAGTCAGGCAGATTTTTATTTTTAAAAGCCAGTTATTTCATGAGATTGGTATTTTCCTAGAGATTGGCATGGGGTACTTTCCATAAGATCATCTTTCAATGCAAATCAAACCAGCTATTAGGCTAACTGAATAAAAAACATGCCAATCTCTAGGCATGGTGAATGGTGTGTGATGATGTGGGGATATTTTAATTCCAAAGGCCAAGGGAACTTTATGAGGATGCCTATTATCCTGGATCCATGAAATAACTGGCTTTTAAAAATAAAAATCTGCCTGACTATGGGAATTTAACATAGGGGGGCACTGACTTATGCACCCTGTATTTTAAGGAAAAACATTTATTTATTTATGATACATTATTCATTCACAAAGACAATTTGTGTCCTTAAAGGTTGGAGTTTTCCTCATTTTTCTAATTAGGGCCCAAGCCCTAAGGGGGAAGGCCCTATTGTTTTCCTAAGGATTATTATTTAGTATTATTATTATTAGGGCCCAAGCCCAAAGGGCGAAGGCCCTATTGTTTTCCTTAGGATTATTAGGGCCCAAGCCCTAAGGGCGAAGGCCCTATTGTTTTCCTAAGGATTATTTATTCTTCTTCTTATTCACGGAGACTTCAGATGCCCCAACACCTGTGATGAGACGACTAAACGCCTGTGGAGAGACGACTCGACGCCTGTGAAGAGACGACTAAACACCGGCGATATGTTATGCCTAAATTTATACATGATTAACTAACTGTATTTTTCTTTGTACATTTCTGAAATGCACTTTCTGTAAAGCTGCTTTGAGACAATGTGTATTGTGAAAAGCGCTATACAAATAAACTTGAATTGAAACTTGAATTGAATTGAATTGAATTGAATTCTTCTTCTTCTTCTTCTTCTAATTATTTTTTTACTACCTTTTGGACACTTTTGGAGGCCTTAACATGCTCAAAAACTCTTGAAACTTTGCACACGTGTCAGAACCGGCGGCCATCAGGGCCGGGCTGAAGATGGTACCCGGGCGTGGCAGGGGGGCTCGACAGCGCCCCCTGGAACGGGGTCCGAAAACATGGTCCATAAATCAAACACGCTTGCATGTAATAATATGAAACTCGGTACACATGTAGATCTCATCGTTTCATATATACTTCACACTCTTACTTTTTACCCCAGCCCAACAGGAAGTGGGCTATTTAGGGTTGTTGGTAAAACACACGCAATGGAATGTGAAGTACTCCTCCTAGAGAATTCAAACACACGGCACGAAACTCGGTCAGCGTGAAGTCAAGACATTGAGGATGAAAGTTTGCGAGGGGATTTTTGATATCTCGAACGGTTTGTCCGTGGCGAGGAAACGAAATTATGGCGAGAAACGTGAAACGGGAAGTGTGTTATAACTTCTGCATACATTAACTAATCTTGATGAAACTTCAGCAGTGTGTTCGTTGTAAGAGCCCGATCACATGGATGTGACAATTGTGAGTCAAAGTTATAGCGCCACCAACTGGCAGCAGGAAGTGTGTCACTTTCAAAATGCTTTGAAATCACCCTCTTATTTTTACCCGATTTACTTCAAACTTGATGTGTATAATGTAGACACACGCCAGATGTAGACCTGTGAAAGGATTAGTGATATCTTAGATACTGTTGCCGTGGCAACGCATCAAACTTTAATATTCTTGTTTGATGCTTTTGAGACTCTTAGCATGCCTGAAATTGCTAGAAATTGCATGAAACTCGACATACATGTCACATTTATTAGCCAGTAGACATGTGCAAAGTTTTAGAAACGAACGTGGTGCAAGGGCTCAGTAGCGCCACCTTTGACAAAAAGTGGGGGGTTGGTTTCATCTACAGTTAGAAAAATCGGTGTTTATATAGTTCTGCTCAAGCTGGACAACTTTCTAATTTATACTCATTATCGCCAACCTACAGGAAGTCAGATATTTTGGTTTGAATATGGTAATTTCTCTCTGAGCCTACGTCTCTGTGCCTGCTGTCTGTGTGTGTCTGTGAGAGTGGGGAGGGGGAGGGGAAGTGGGAGGGGGAGTGGGGCTAGATTAACCATTTCACTGCAGTGTGTTTTGGCCTGCATTAAAAAAGAAAATAAATGTCTTAAGCCTTGTATTTTTTAAATACGTTTTTTTTTTTTAATAAAGTAAAGGCATATAACCAGTTTAATTGTAGTGCATTGACAATAGTTTTATATAATTAGTTATTAATTAAATTAACTTGGTCCATAAACGTGGTCTCTCTCTGTCCTACTATTTTCCCCTCCGCTCTCTCTCTCTCTCTCTCTCTCTCTCTCTCTCTCTCTCTCTCTCTCTCTCTCTCTCTCTCTCTCTCTCTCTCTCTCTCTCTCTCTCTCTTTTCTCTCTTGCTCGCTCGCTCAAGGAAAAACATGATTCAAAATATGCATTGCCAGGATAGTGTACTGTTGTTTAAAGGGATACTCCACTTTTTTTGGAAATAGGCTAATTTTACAACTCCCCCAAAGTTAAACAGTTGGGTTTGACCATTTTCGAATCCATTCAGCCGATTTTCTGATATTTAGAAGAATAACAGTAACCAGACAGTTTCTGGTCTCATTGACTTCCATAGTAGGAAAAAAATATATACTATGGAAGTCAATGAGGCCAGAAACTGTCTGATTAAATCAACAAAATATTCATATAACCCATATATTTTAAATTTTATATATTTGAAATTGTTGCTTTAAATTAAATTAAGAGTGGCATGTTTAGTCATTTGAACCTGAATGCGTTTAAAATTAATGTGGTATATTTCAGATCAATATTTATTTTTCCCTTCAAATTTGAACTAATACTAACTTTATTCTCATCTGAATTATAAATAATTTATTTCTGTATAAAATAATACTAAAACTAAAAACACATTTCATGTTTCTTTTTTAATCAATATAGAATGTGTAACTTAAAAATAAACAAATTAGTGCTCTGTTTGAGGACAAGAAATTAAAACCAATGCAATATGATGAATGTCCGATGACACCGACAGACTGTTTTAAACGAGGTTGGATAAATATTTCTTGCATTTAAACAGTGTACGTGTGTGTGTGTGTGTGTGTGTGTGTGTGTGTGTGTGTGTGTGTGTGTGTGTGTGTGTGTGTGTGTGTGTGTGTGTGTGTGTGTGTGTGTGTGTGTGTGTGTGTGTGTGTGTGTGTGCAATCAATCCCAGGTAAGAGGCATGAATGATGGGAATTGGACTTCTGGGAGTGAGGTTAATGTATTACAATTTCATCTGTGCTTTATTTGGGTAATGTGTGCTTGCATATAAAGTAAGTGATTATTGTCTGTATTTCCTGTTCATTAATCTGCAATGTCAATTAAATAAAATAAAAATACCTTACATGCTATTTTTTTTTATGTAGGCTAGAACTCAAATAGAGGAACAATATATAAGGCCAGGCAGATATGACTAAACATCAATTTTAATAAATAAATAAATAAATAAAATAAATTACAATAAAAAAAAATTAAATTCATAATAGTAATATTAAGAATGTATTTCCTGAAGAAAATGTAATTAGTATCTCACGCTTGAATGGTTTAAAGTCATATTGATATGCTTACAAAGAAATTGATAAGAGGAATGGACATTTTTATTTTAAAACCAGTATCCGAAACCTGACATTAACTAAGGTGATGAACAAAGAATTTCACACACTTGGAAAAATGCTCTTTTTTTTTAATTGATCTGCAATGTCAATTAAATCAAATAAAAATACCTTACATGCTGTTTTTTTTATGTAGGCTAGAACTCAAATAGAGGAACAATATATAAGGCCAGGCAGATAGGACTAAACAACAATTTTAATAAATAAAACAACACTAACTTTATTCTCATCTGAATTATAAATAACTTATTTATGTATAAAACAAAAAATCCCAAATAATCCAAACCAACCAGAGCGCACTATTTCTACAACATCATCAGTGCTGAAGCGGAACTACTAGAGCCGGTGGGCAGATAGCGAGCAGATATTTAGATTTTAGATATTTTGTGTCACGTCGTGCACAATAACCCTAAAGGCACCAGGGTGGCGGTGCCACCCGCTTTATATATATATATATATATATATATATATATATATATATAAATATAGCTGCGAGCAGCGATGGAGGGCCAAAGCCGGCGGCACCGCCACTCTGGTGCCTTTAGGTTACTAAAGGCACCGGGGTTGCGGTGCCACCGGCTTGGGCCCGTAATCGCTGCTCGCAGCTATATTTTCTTCTTCTTCTTCTTCTTCTTCTTCTTCTTCTAATTATTTTTTTACTACCTTTTGAACACTTTTGGAGGCCTTAACATGCTCAAAAACTCCTGAAACTTTGCACACATGTCAGAACCCGCGGCCATCAGGGCCGGGCTGAAGATGGTACCCGGGCGTGGCAGGGGGGCTCGACAGCGCCCCCTGGAACGGGGTCGGAAAACATGGTCCATAAATCAAACACGCTTGCATGTAATAATATGAAACTCGGAACACATGTAGATCTCATCGTTTTATATATACTTCGCACTCTTACTTTTTACCCCAGCCCAACAGGAAGTCAGCTATTAAGGGTTGTTGGTAAAACACACGCAATGGAATGTGAAGTACTCCTCCTAGAGAATTCAAACACATGGCACGAAACTCGGTCAGCGTGAAGTCAAGACATTGAGGATGAAAGTTTGCGAGGGGATTTTTGATATCTTGAACGGTTTGGCCGTGGCGAGGAAACGAAATTATGGCGAGAAACGTGAAACGGGAAGTGTGTTATAACTTCAGCATACATTAACTGATCTTGATGAAACTTCAGCAGTGTGTTTGTTGTAAGAGCCCGATCACATGGATGTGACTATTGTGAGTCAAAGTTATAGCGCCACCAACTGGCAGCAGGAAGTGTGTCACTTCCAAAATGCTTTGAAATCACCCTCTTATTTTTACCCGATTTGCTTCAAACTTTATGTGTATAATGTAGACACACGGCAGATGTAGACCTGAGAAAGGATTATTGATATCTTAGATACTGTTGTTGTGACAACGCATCAAACTTTAATATTATTTTTGGATGCTTTTGAGACTCTCAGCGCACTTTTGGGGCCCTTAACGTGCTCAAAAACTCTTGAAACTTTGCACACGGGTCAGAACACGTGGCCATCAGGGCCGGGCTGAAGCTGGTATCCGGGCGTGCCAGGGGGGCTCGACAGCGCCCCCTGGAACGGGGTCCAAAATATTGGTCCATAAATCAAACACGCTTGCATGTAATAATATGAAACTCGGTACACATATAGATCTCATCGGTTCATATATCCTTTGTACTTTTACTTTTTACCCCAGCCCAACAGGAAGTCGGCTATTATCGTTTGTTTGGAAGCGTATACCCCTGGAATTCGATATACTAATCCTAGAGAATTCAACCAATCGCCACGAAACTCGGTGAGCATGAAGTCAAGACATTGAGGATGAAAAATTGCCAGGGGATTTTTGATATCTCGAACGGTTTGGCCGTATATATATATACACTCACCGGCCACTTTATTAGGTACCCCATGCTAGTAACGGGTTGGACCCCCTTTTGCCTTCAGAACTGCCTCAATTCTTCGTGGCATAGATTCAACAAGGTGCTGGAAGCATTCCTCAGGGAGTTTGGTCCATATTGACATGATGGCATCACACAGTTGCCGCAGATTTGTCGGCTGCACATCCATGATGCGAATCTCCCGTTCCACCACATCCCAAAGATGCTCTATTGGATTGAGATCTGGTGACTGTGGAGGCCATTTGAGTACAGCGAACTCATTGTCATGTTCAAGAAACCAGTCTGAGATGATTCCAGGTTTATGACATGGCGCATTATCCTGCTGAAAGTAGCCATCAGAAGTTGGGTACATTGTGGTCATAAAGGGATGGACATGGTCAGCAACAATACTCAGGTAGGCTGTGGCGTTGCAACGATGCTCAATTGGTACCAAGGGGCCCAAAGAGTGCCAAGAAAATATTCCCCACACCATGACACCACCACCACCAGCCTGAACCGTTGATACAAGGCAGGATGGATCCATGCTTTCATGTTGTAGACGCCAAATTCTGACCCTACCATCCGAATGTCGCAGCAGAAATCGAGACTCATCAGACCAGGCAACATTTTTCCAATCTTCTATTGTCCAATTTCGATGAGCTTGTGCAAATTGTAGCCTCAGTTTCCTGTTCTTAGCTGAAAGGAGTGGCACCCGGTGTGGTCTTCTGCTGCTGTAGCCCATCTGCCTCAAAGTTCGACGTACTGTGCGTTCAGAGATGCTCTTCTGCCCACCTTGGTTGTAACGGGTGGTTATTTGAGTCACTGTTGCCCTTCTATCAGATCGAACCAGTCTGGCCATTCTCCTCTGACCTCTGGCATCAACAAGGCATTTCCGCCCACAGAACTGCCGCTCACTGGATGTTTTTTCTTTTTCGGACCATTCTCTGTAAACCCTAGAGATGGTTGTGCGTGAAAATCCCAGTAGATTAGCAGTTTCTGAAATACTCAGACCAGCCCTTCTGGCACCAACAATCATGCCACGTTCAAAGTCACTCAAATCACCTTTCTTCCCCATACTGATGCTCGGTTTGAACTGCAGGAGATTGTCTTGACCATGTCTACATGCCTAAATGCACTGAGTTGCCGCCATGTGATTGGCTGCTTAGAAATTAAGTGTTAACGAGCAGTTGGACAGGTGTACCTAATAAAGTGGCCGGTGAGTGTATATATATATATATATATATATAGCTGCGAGCAGCGATTACGGGCCAAAGCCGGCGGTACCGCCACCCTGGTGCACCAGGGTTGCGGTGCCATCGGCTTGGGCCCGTAATCGCTGCTCGCAGCTATATTTATTATTATTTTACTACCTTTTGGGCACTTTTGGGGGCCTTAACGTGCTCGAAAACTCTTGAAACTTTGCACACATCTCAGAACCCGCGGCCCGTGGTAGAGGTGTTAGAGAGGCCAGCAGGGGGTGCTATCCCTGTGGTCTGTGTGGGTCCTAACACCCCAGTATAGTGATGGGGACACCATAATGTCAAAATAGCACCGTCCTTCGGATGAGACGTTAAACCGAGGCCCTGACTCTCTGTGGTCACAAAAAATCCCAGGATGTCCTTCGAAAGAGTAGGGGTGTAACCCCGGCATCCTGGCCAAATTTGCCCCTTGGCCTCTGTCCATCATGGCCTCCTAATCATCCCCATATACTGATTGGCTTCATCACGGTCTCCTCTCCACCAGTAAGCTGGTGTGTGGTGGGCGTTCTGGCGCAATATGGCTGCCGTCGCATCATCCAAGTGGATGCTGCACACTGGTGGCGGTTGAGGAGATTCCCCCCCTTCTATGTAAAGCGCTTTGAGTGTCCAGAAAAGCGCTATATAAATGTAATAAATTATTATTATTATTATCAGGGCTGGGCTGAAGCTGGTACCCGGGCGTGGCAGGGGGGCTCGACAGCGCCCCCTGGAACGGGGTTTGAACACTTGGTCCATAAATCAAACACGCTTGCATGTAATAATATGAAACTCAGTACACATATAGATCTCATCGGTTCATATATACTTCATGCTCTTACTTTTTACCCCAGCCCAACAGGAAGTCAGCTATTAAGGGTTGTTTGGAAAACGCATGCAATGGAATGTGAAATACTCCTCCTAGAGAATTCAAACACACGGCACGAAACTCAGTCAGCATGAAGTAGAGACACTGAGGATGAAAAATTGCCAGGGGATTTTTGATATCTCGAACGGTTTGGCCGTGGCGAGGAAACGAAATTATGGCGAGAAACGTGAAACAGGAAGTGTGTTATAACTACTGCATACATTAATTAATCTTGATGAAACTTCAGCAGTGTGTTCGTTGTAAGAGCCCGATCACATGGATGTGACTATTGTGAGTCAAAGTTATAGCGCCACCAACTGGCAGCAGGAAGTGAGTCACTTTCAAAATGCTTTTAAATCACCCTCTTATTTTTACCCGATTTGCTTCAAACTTCATGTGCATAATGTAGACACATGCCAGATGTAGACCTGTGAAAGGATTATTGATATCTTAGACACTGTTGCCATGGCAATGCATCAAACATTAATATTCCTTTTTTAAGCTTTTTCATGCTTTTTTATGCTTTCGGGCACTTTTGGGGTTCTTAACGTGCTCGAAAACTCTTGAAACTTTGCACACGGGACAAAACCCCCGGCCATCAGGGCCAGGCTGAAGCTGGTACCCGGGCGTGGCAGGGGGGCTCGACAGCGCCCCCTTGAACGGGTCCGACAATTTGGTCCATATATCCAACACGCTTTACCCGATTTGCTTCAGACTTGATGTGTATAATGTAGACACAAGCCAGATGTAGACCTGTGAAAGGATTGTTGATATCTTAGATGCTGTTGCCGTGACAACGCATCAAACTTTAATATTCTTTTTGGATACTTTTGAGATTCTTAGCGCACTTTTGGGGCCCTTAACATGCTCAAAAACTCTTGAAACTTTGCACACGGGTCAGAAACCGCGGCCATCAGGGCCGGGCTGAAGCTGGTACCCGGGCGTGGCAGGGGGGCTCGACAGCGCCCCCTGGAACGGGGTCCGAAAACTTGGTCCATAAATCAAACAGGCTTTACCCGATTTACTTCAAACTTGATGTGTATAATGTAGACACAAGCCAGATGTAGACCTGTGAAATGATTGTTGATATCTTAGATGCTGTTGCCGTGACAATGCATCAAACTTTAATATTCTTTTTGGATACTTTTGAGATTCTTAGCGCACTTTTGGGGCCCTTAACATGCTCAAAAACTCTTGAAACTTTGCACACGTGTCAGAACCGGCGGCCATCAGGGCCAGGCTGAAGATGGTACCCGGGCGTGGCAGGGGGGCTTGACAGCGCCCCCTGGAACGGGGTCCGAAAACATGGTCCATAAATCAAACACGCTTGCATGTAATAATATGAAACTCGGTACACATATAGATCTCATCGTTTCATATATACTTCGCACTCTTACTTTTTACCCCAGCCGAACAGGAAGTGGGCTATTTAGGGTTGTTGGTAAAACACACGCAATGGAATTTGAAGTACTCCTCCTAGAGAATTCAAACACATGGCACGAAACTCGGTCAGCGTGAAGTCAAGACATTGAGGATGAAAGTTTGCGAGGGGATTTTTGATATCTCGAACGGTTTGGCCGTGGCGAGGAAACAAAATTATGGCGAGAAACGTGAAACAGGAAGTGTGTCATAACTACTGCATACATTAACTGATCTTGATGAAACTTCAACAGTGTGTTCGTTGTAAGAGTCCGATCATATGGATGTGACAATTGTGAGTCAAAGTTATAGCACCACCAACTGGCAGCAGGAAGTGTGTCACTTTCAAAATGCTTTGAAATCACCCTCTTATTTTTACCCGATTTGCTTCAAACTTGATGTGTATAATGTAAACACATGCCAGATATAGACCTGTGAAAGGATTGTTGATATCTTAGATACTGTTGCCATGGCAACGCATCAAACTTTAATATTCTTTTTGGATGCTTTTGAGACTCTCAGCGCACTTTTGGGCCCCTTAACGTGCTCAAAAACTCTTGAAATTTTGCACACGGGTCAGAACATGGGCCATCAGGGCCGGGCTGAAGCTGGTACCTGGGCTTTGCAGGGGGGCTCGACAGCGCCCCCTGGAACGGGGTCCGAATACTTGGTCCATAAATCAAACATGCTTGCATGTAATAATATGAAACTCGTTACACATGTAGATCTCATCGATTCATATATCCTTTGTACTTTTACTTTTTACCCCAGCCCAACAGGAAGTCGGCTATTTTGGTCTGAATGTGGATGTTTTGCAAACCAGCTTCTACATTTTTACTCACTCCTCTTAAGTGGTTTATTTTATTCCCACCAAACTTTTTCAAAATGATGAAAATACATTAAAGATGCTAAATTGTGAACGGATATTGAATATCTCAAATGGTTTTGCTATGGTGAGGGATTAAAGTAATGTCAAAAAGAATCAGGAAACGTCTCATATCATTTTCAAATGTAATTATACACCATTTAGTTTTATATAAAATTATACAAATATTAGAACCAAACCCATTTTAATCTTTTTTTTCAATTCAAGAAGTATGAAAAAGTTTAAAACAGGCTATTTAGTGCTATCTGGTCAACAAAAAATCATTCATAGGGCTATACTGCCCTCTTGTGTCTAAAATGGTATCATCATAGTACATAAAACTATTTTATCAGGTATGCCTATTGTATTTATATATAAATATATTAGGTATGTAGCTGTGAGGATATTTTCTGACCACTTAACCGACGTGTGACACCAGCGAGGGCTTTTAAATCGCTAATATAAAAGTGAAAGTAAGTTCGGATGTCTGCACAGACATTATGGTGGCGCTCGCAGTGCGCTCGAATGAATTCCTATGAACAGGGTTTCCGCGGGGTCATAAAAAGTCATAAAACGTCTTAAATTTAATAATAAGAATTTTAGGCCATAAAAAGTCATAAAAACGTCCGGCTTTTCCATACAAGGTCATAAATTACATTACATTTTTTAATTTACATTTAATTTTTTTAATGTAATTTACATTTTAGTCTTAAATTGATATGCTCATTCATTCATTATCGCGATATATTTTTTTCTCTATAAAACGATATCAAGAGTTCTATAAATGTTAGATCATGTTTATGCTCCAAAAGCAGAACGAAACTCATTTGAACCGCGCGCGCCTCACGGACTGTTTATCCGCTCGGCTCAAAGTCCAAACGGCAGCGCAGCGCAGCGCGAGCTCACTAGAGCAGAAGCGTTATTTTACTGTCTATGGTTAACTCTGATCAGTCTCGATCACGAGATCCAGTGAGAAGCACTTGAATTCAGCGAAGAACACAAATGTCTCAGTGATTTAAACCAGTTTAAAGGCAGATGAAACAGCGCTGAGGAACAGGAGAAACACTGTGCGCAACTATACAGTCAGAAAGATTTTCCATCAACAAATTCCCATCATTTAGCATGGTTTTACTGTAACGTTAGCCTAGTAATATGAACTGCACCATGAAATGTGGGATATACATATTGAATTGTATTATATTATTAATGTAGACAATGTATTAAAGGACTAATGGAATAATTACAGTATTTATGTATTTAGGCTATAGCCTACTGTTTTTCATACATTTCATAAAGATACGTGCCATCAAAGTCAGGCAACACAAACCTCTTTCAAGACTTGAAACAATATCCCCCATTAGCACATGCAGAAACTAAGAAATTAATTTTGAAATTAAGATATTATTTTTGTTAAGGAAAAATTACAAATGTTTGAATGTTCTACCTCAGATTTGTGAAATGTTCTGTTTGGCAAGTGTTTGTCATGATATGTTCTGACAGTAAAGAGTAGCTTAAAAACACAATTAACGCTCTGGTTTCTACAACTTTCAGTTAGAAACAAAAATCTGCCTTTAAAGTTGAAAGAAAAAAAGATTTGACATTTATGGTCATAATTATCGATATTGACTGATATATTATCGTGATAATTGTTAAGTGTTGTTCCTGTGTTATTGATACTTAGGAAAAGGGAGCCTTCAGTTTGTTACTCTTAAGAAAATGGAACCTTTAAATAATGAAACGTATTACTTTTAATGAAAGTCAATAAAAAAAAGACTTTTGAAAGGAAGTTATTTTTCGTAATTCAAGTAGGTCATAAATTTAAATCATATTGGTCATAAAAAGGTCTTAAAAGGTCTTAAATTTGACTGACTAAACCCTGCAGAAACCCTGTATGAAAGTAGAAATTAACTAAATAACGTTCGCTCTGTTCTGCTCACTCCTCGCGTTGGACGCGCACTGTTATGAAGGCCTGGGGGGGGGGGGGGTATTGCTTGAATTTATTTGACAAAAACATGTGCTATAATTCAGATCAATATATTTGTTTTCCTTAAAATTATTCTCATCTGAATAACAAATCATTTATTTCTGTATAAAATAATACTATATGACTAAAAACGCATTTGATGTTTCTTTTCTTTTTTAATCAATAACTTAAAAATAAACAGATTAGTGCTCTGTTTGAGGTCAAGAAATTAAAACCAATGCAATATGATGAATGTTTAAAAGATGGCACCGACAGACTGTTTTAAACAGGTTAGATAAATATTTCTTGCTTTTAAACAGTGTGTGTGTGTGTGTGTGCGTGTGTGTGTGTGTGTGTGTGTGTGTGTGTGTGTGTGTGTGTGTGTGTGTGTGTGTGTGTGTGAGAGAGAGAGAGAGAGAGAGAGAGAGAGAGAGAGAGAAAATGTGCATATTACAACCCATATATTTTAAATGCATTGTTTGCTTTAAATTAAATTAAGATTGTATGTTTGGTAATTGAACCTAAATACGTTTAAAATTAATGTGCTATATTTCAGATCAATATATTTGTTTTCCTTCATTTTAATCAACACTAACTTTATTCTCATCTGAATTATAAATAAATAATTTCTGTATAAAATAAAAAATCCCGAATAATCCAGACCAACCAGAGCGCACTATTTCTTTTCTACAACATCATCAGTGCTGAAGCGGAACTACCAGAGCCGTTCGGCAGATACCGAGCAGATATTTTGATATTTTGTGTCACGTCGTGCACAATAACCCTAAAGGCACCAGGGTGGCGATGCCACCTGCTTTATAGCGATGAAGGGCCAAAGCCGGCGGCACCGCCACCCCGGTGCCTTTAGGTAACTAAAGGAACCGGGGTTGCGGTGCCACCGGCTCTGCTCGCAGCTATATTTAAGGCATTAAGATCAATATCCAAAAGATGATTTTTTATTCCTCTTTTTAGGCAACTTTAGCATGGGTGCCAACACTTATTCACACCACTGTAATTGTAAAATAACTGACCCAAAAATTTTGCAACCTAGGACAAGTAAAAAACATATGACTCAAATTGCACAAAGGTGCATGACATCTGTCAAATCTGTCTTCAACATTAGGGGATATTTCAGATAGCCTGGCCTTAGAAAAATGAATTCTGTATAGTACTTTAAATTGTATGAGACCAAGACGTGCACAAATTGTACTAGAACGTATTCTGTCTAGAGCGCCTGCCCACCAGTCCTCTTCAAAACTTTCCCCCAACTCCCCCTCCCACGCTCTTTTAATTCTCTCAATAGAACAATCACTTAGACCCAAAAGACAACCATAAATTCTTGAAATTTGTGACTTGTGATACGGATTGAGTTGCAGAAACTCTTCCCAAACTAGCAACGGGGGCAAAGATGGGAACCCAGAAAATAAGGTAGCAGAACAGTGTCTAATCTGCAAAAAACGATAGTGGGACTCTAACAACTTCAAATCAGAGGATAACTGTACATAACTACAAAATGTACCATCTCTGTACAGGTCTCGAAAACATCTCAAGCCTTTTGCATGCCACTGCTTAAATACTGGATCAGAAAGAGATGGAGGAAATATATGATTTTCCAATAGTGGCATCAATGTTGAGGCAGAATTGAATTTAAAGTGTCGCCTAAATTGGGACTAGATACGAAGTGTAGATACAACAACTGGGTTATTTTTCAGTGACGCCGAAGAAACATTACAGGATAAGGGTGAAGTAAGCAAAGCCAATGGATCTGCACCATGTTGTATGGATGAACTAAGCCAAAATGTAATCTTGTGAATGTTTACTGACCAATAATAAAACATAAAATTAGGTAAAGAGAGCCCACCATTCAGATGACATCTTTGAAGCAACAATTTCCGAATTCGGGGCACTTTACCACCCCACAAGAATTCAGTCACAATCTGGTCAATAGATTTAAAAAACTTTTTAGGAAGAAACAGAGGAATGCACTGAAAAGCGAAAAGAAACTTAGGCAACACGTTCATTTTCACTACATTAATCCGACCTATCAATGATAGAGGCAGATTGCTCCACCGCTGAAAATCAGACTTGGCCTGTTCTAACAGAGGGGTGAAATTACCAGATACAAGAGAGGACATAGAATGAGTGACATTGATGCCAAGGTATCTAAATCCTGTTCTGCTTAGTTTAAATGGAACATCTGACTGCAAAAGACCCTTAGCCAATGCATTAATCGGGAAACACTCACTTTTGTGGAGATTTATTTTATATCCAGAAAAAGAGCCAAATTTTTGCAACGTGGATAAAATAACTGGAAAATTTGGAATTGGATTGGAGACATATAATAATAGATCATCAGCATATAGTGATAATTTTATTTCAATGCCTGACCTCACCACTCCCTACAATAACGGGGAGGACCTCAAAGCAATCGACAGCGGTTCAATGGCCAGGGCAAAAGGCAAAGGGGAAAGCGGGCACCCTTGTCGTGTTCCACGTCCAAGCCTAAAATAGGTGGATCTATTGTCATTGGTGTGCACACTCGCCTGAGGCGAAGCATATAAAAGACGTATCCAATTTATAAATTTATCTCCAAATCCAAATTTTTGAAGCACAGTGAAAAGATACTCCCACTCTACACGATCAAATGCTTTTTCAGCATCAAGAGAAATAACAACCTCAGGTGTCTTGGCAGAATGTTTAAGATTAATTATATTTTAAAGAGTACGGACATTAAAAAATAACTGTCTCCCCCTGATGAACCCTGTTTGCGTCTCAGATATAATCTTTGGAAGTATGTTTTCAATACGAGATGCCAACACTTTGGCCAAGATCTTGGCATCCACATTCTGTAAGGAAAGGGGCCTGTAAGAACCACATAGCTTAGGATCCTTATCCCTTTTAAGCAACAGAATTATGGACGCTTGTGTAAGTGTTTCTGGTAGGAAACCACGCTCTAAAGATTCCGTATACACTGACAGAAGTAATGGGGATAATTTGTTCTGAATTTTTTTAAAAAACTCGACCGGAAAACCATCGGGCCCAGGAGCTTTATTACCTTGCATCCTTTTAATTGCCTGATTAATTTAGTTTGCGTCGATAGGTGCTTCGACATCCCCAGCGACAGCTGAATCGATCGTAATAAAATTTAAGTTCTGCAAAAAGGCATTCATATCATGGGCATCAGACGGAGATTCAGAAGTATATAACAATGAATAAAAAGACTTGAAGGTGGCATTAATACCTTCAGGTTCAGATATCAAATTACCAGATAGGTCCTGAATCTGTGGAATCAAACGGCTAGCTGCTTGACGACTTAACTTATGAGCTAAGAGGCGACCATCTTTATCACCATGTTCATAATAAGTACTACGAGAATGCAAATGAAGCCGCTCAGCATCTTCAGTCTGAACGAGATCAAGTTCAGCTTGTAAATCGAGACGTTGTTTGAATTTATCTTGTGAAGGAGAATTGGCAAGCAGCTGATCAATTTGAAAAATATTTGAAGTGAGTTCACGTATCCTTATGTTGCGAACTCTCCTTGAGTGTGCGGAGTAAGAAATAATCTGTCCCCGAAGGTAAGCTTTAAGTGTTTCCCACAGCAATGAGTAAGTAACCCCATCTTGATTTGTAGCCAAAAAATTGTCAATGGAAGTTGAAATAAAATCAATGAATTTTCCATCAGACAACAGAAGAGTATTCAACCTCCATAGTGATGAATATCTAGGCTGCACAGAGAACTGTATATCAACCGTAAGAGGGGCATGGTCAGATATAACAATAGCATGGTAAGAAACCGATTTTACTTTAGATATCAGAGAGCTGTCTATAAAAAAATAATCAATACGGGAATATGACTGATGGGCTTGCGAGAAGAAAGAAAATTCCTTATCTTGAGGATTATAAAATCTCCATGGGTCAACACAACCATTTTTGGACATAAACTCCACTATTGATTTAGACATCCCCCTGCGCAAAGTTACCTCCAGATGACGTAGTTTCAACGGTGTGCTTGTCCGTCCTATGTCGGTATCAGGAGGGTGCAGACTGTGACGCCAATCAACGTATTTTTCCGCCGTCTACCGAACTTCCTGTATCGACTTCCACAGGACTTCTGTTTAAGGGCTAAATGTAGTCCAGATATGGTCGTTGTGGACGTCTCATTTTGGTCCCCTATGGGTGCAGACTGTAACGCCAGACGACGTCTTAAGATCAATATCTAAAAGATGATTTTTTATTCCTCTTTTTAGGCAACTTTAGCATGGGTGCCAACACTTATTCACACCACTGTAATTGTAAAATAACTGACCCAAAAATTTTGCAACCTAGGACAAGTAAAAAACATATGACTCAAATTGCACAAAGGTGCATGACATCTGTCAAATCTGTCTTCAACATTAGGGAATATTTCAGATAGCCTGGCCTTAGAAAAATGAATTCTGTATAGTACTTTAAATTGTATGAGACCAAGACGTGCACAAATTGTACTAGAACGTATTCTGTCTAGAGCGCCTGCCCACCAGTCCTCTTCAAAACTTTCCCCCAACTCCCCCTCCCACGCTCTTTTAATTCTCTCAATAGAACAATCACTTAGACCCAAAAGACAACCATAAATTCTTGAAATTTGTGACTTGTGATACGGATTGAGTTGCAGAAACTCTTCCCAAACTAGCAACGGGGGCAAAGATGGGAACCCAGAAAATAAGGTAGCAGAACAGTGTCTAATCTGCAAAAAACGATAGTGGGACTCTAACAACTCCAAATCAGAGGATAACTGTACATAACTACAAAATGTACCATCTCTGTACAGGTCTCGAAAACATCTCAAGCCTTTTGCATGCCACTGCTTAAATACTGGATCAGAAAGAGATGGAGGAAATATATGATTTTCCAATAGTGGCATCAATGTTGAGGCAGAATTGAATTTAAAGTGTCGCCTAAATTGGGACCAGATACGAAGTGTAGATACAACAACTGGGTTATTTTAATATGGGCTTGCGAGAAGAAAGAAAATTCCTTATCTTGAGGATTATAAAATCTCCATGGGTCAACACAACCATTTTTGGACATAAACTCCACTATTGATTTAGACATCCCCCTGCGCAAAGTTACCTCCAGATGACGTAGTTTCAACGGTGTGCTTGTCCGTCCTATGTCGGTATCAGGAGGGTGCAGACTGTGACGCCAATCAACGTATTTTTCCGCCGTCTACCGAACTTCCTGTATCGACTTCCACAGGACTTCTGTTTAAGGGCTAAATGTAGTCCAGATATGGTCGTTGTGGACGTCTCATTTTGGTCCCCTATGGGTGCAGACTGTAACGCCAGACGACGTCTTTTTTTGTCGTCTAATGATCGTCCTGTACTAACGACCAGAGGACCTCTGTGTAAGGGCTAATTGTACTCCAAATGTGGTCATCCCACTGCGCAATGTGACGTTAGAGTGACGTCTTTTCTTTAATATTGACGTCGGTGGGACCAAATGTGGTCGTTTGTGGACGTCTTTTTTAACATCAAATTTAGTATATTCTATAACTTCTATAACTGTAGTCCCATGTTTAAAGGTAGAGGACATTTTTAAAGGATGTTATCTGTACCATGTATTTACATTTATGCATTTGGCAGACGCTTTTATCCACAGTGACTTACATTGCATTACACATTTACATTGCATTACACATTTACATTGGCATTACACTTTTACATTCCTGCTTTCCCTGGGAATCGAACCCATGATCTAGGCGTTGCACTAGGTGGCCGTTACACAAGCGCTAACACTCTACTGTTTGAGCTACAGAAATACACCTTTGCATGCTTGAGACAATCAAATGCAGTTTTTGGAAAACTATCTTAAATAATTATAAATAATCTGTAGCCTATTCATATGTATTAATCATGTTGATAACAACAATGTTGATATTTGTAAATAAAAAAAATATTGATTATTAATCATGTAAATTTCCTGTACCTGTAATAGACATCCAAATGAGGTCCAAAAACATGACCCAGTTCAACGGTCAAATGTTGAACGATAGCATGACGTCCAAGTTGGGTCATGGTTGGACGTCCAAATAGTGGACCTAGTTTGGACGTCGAATAGATGTCCAGAATTGGTCATGGACTGACGGACCCAATATAGACATGATCTGCATTTTGACGTCTATCCGACGTCCAATGTTTAGTGGGATTGTGGACATCCCATTTTGATACCTTAAAGGTGCAGACTGTGACGCCAAATTACGTCTTATTAGTCGTCCAACAAACGTCCTGTATTAACGTCCATAGAATTTCTGCATAAGGGCTAATTATACTTCAAATGTGGTCATTGTGGACGTCCCATTTTGATACCTTAAAGGTGCAGACTATGACGCCAAATTACATCTTATTAATCGTCCAACAAACGTCCTGTATTAACGTCCAAAGGACCTGAGGAGGTGCAGACAGTGCTTTTATACTGCACTGTTCATAACCTTTGTCTCATTTCAACTGTTCCAGTTAATTTTTCTGTTGCCTTATTTGATTGCCTTTCCACCACATAAACTAAGCCAAACAAAGCTACAGGAAATTTAACTGGTACAGAAAACAGGCCCTCCACCTTCTGGAAAGGGCATTAATCAGCATGTCAATGATTAATGCCTCAGTCAATCAAACATTTCCCTACATTCATTGTTCATGTCAATTTCCTGCACCTGAGACGTCCACATGGCGTCAAAGTCTGCACCTTCAGGGAACCAAAATCTGACTTGCAAACATGACATAGAAAATACCTCATTTGGAGGTAACTTTTCAAACCTATATCATGTCAATTTCCTGCACCTGTCTTAGACGTCCACATGGCGTCACAGTCCGCACCTTCCAGGAACCAAAATCTGACTTCCAAACATGACGTAGAAAATACCTCATATGGAGGTAACTTTGCAAACCTAGATCTTGTCAATTTCCTGCACCGGTCTTAGACGTCCACATAACATCCAGAAAATTACCTATTCCGGCGTTCAAATATTGAACATTATATTGACGTCCAGGTGGGGTCATAGTTAGATGTCCAAATAGCGGACCTAGATTGCACGTTACATAAAGGTCAGAAATTGGTCTTGGACCGACTGACGCAATATAGACACGATCTGCCTGTCCAATAGACGTCTGATGTTTAGTGGGATAGATGATGGAGTCATTGTTCTGGAACTAGAACGGTCCAAAGCAGGATCGATTACACAATTAAGATCACCAGCGAAAATAAGTAGATGACTATTTAATGAGGGGAGGATCTCAAATAACTTGTTTATGAAACCTGGATCATCAAAATTTGGTGCATATACATTGACAAGAATCACAGGATTTTGTAGTATAGTGCCAACAACAATCAAATATCTCCCATTTTTATCAGATATTACCTTAGTAGAAGAAAACTGAACCCTTTTATTAATCATTATCGCAACCCCTCTGGCTTTTGAATTGAAATCAGAGTGAAAAACTTCCCCTATCCATGTACACTTAAGCTTCAGCTGATCTTGGTTTCTCAAATGTGTCTCCTGTAAGAAAACAATATCTGTATTTAACCTTTTCAAATGTGCATATATCTTTGACTTTTTGATGGGGCTTCCCATGCCATTAATGTTCCAAGTTACAAATCTTATTGCAGAACTGACTGGATGTGGCAAATTACCATGATAATTAGTCATCTACTTTGCTAAACTAAAACAGTACCCTTGAGGGTAAAAACCTCCTGTAAGACAAAGAGAGGAAAAAAAAGAAAGAAAGAGAAATGGAAAATGTAAAGAATTAAAGAAAAATGAAAGGGGAAATTCAACCCTCAGAACATTCCCACCCACCCACGCACATTCACTATCCGCGGACCCATGTGCAGACTCCAACAGGAGCCAATCCAACGATTCACTGTTCACGATTATAGATAAACAAAAAGAAAAAAAAGCTGACCTGCAGAATATGACATTCAAAATTGCAAACGCACATTAGAACAGATTTAAAAGATAACCCAAATCAATTCAGCTTCGGTAGCAAATAATATTGCACTGTCCTTAAAACAATTGAATAAAAACAAAATTCAAAACAAAAGTATGGCTGGTAATTAGACAGCAAACATATATAAAAAAATCTTTGCATTTGAGACACTATGCCAAGCTCAAAAATAAAATAAAAAAAGTAACAAGTAACAGTCACATTTGGGTGTCATACAGTGTCTCGTAATACCATGGGTTAACTTACCCAACACAACTCACATGCCTAAGCGTACACATTCATGCATCACTTGATACATTCTGACGAGGCTGTAAAGAGTTGATATATGATTTAGCCAGCTCCGGTGAGTTGAACTGTCTTTCGACACCGTTGAAAGTAACACGTAGCTTAGCTGGATGAAGAAAACCAAACTTGACTCCAGGTATTGAGCGAAGTAGCTGACGAACCTCATTGAAGGCAGACCGGGCACGAGCAGTCTTTGCTGTGAAATCCGGGAAGATGGATATACTCATATCACCAACTTTGAGCTGTGTCTTCTCACGTGCCCGCTTTAAGACCTCGAGACAGTCAGAATGATAATGCAGTCTTGCCACAATAGCTCGCGGACGCTCCCCCGGTTTTGGCCTGGGTTGCAATGTGCGATGTGATCTATCAATAATGATGTCCCTCTCGATGTTAAGTGCCTCCTTGAGTTGCTTGGAAATCGCCGCGGTTGTAGATGGATTTTCTTCTGGAACTCCTATTATCCTTATATTGTTACGACGGGATCTAGCTTCCAGATCTTCACACTTGTCTTCTAGTTTAACCACAACGGCCGAAAGAGACTCTACCTTTTCCCGAAGTTCGGCGACGTCATCCGAACAGGTAGAAAGGGAGTGTTCCATGTCCTTCACTGTGCCTTTCAGTGCCGCCATGTCCATCTGCATCGAAACCATACTATTAGAAAACTCCGCTTTAACTGCCTGAAGCTCGCTCTTGATGGTCGCCAAGTCATCGCCCAACATGGACTGCAACTCGGAGCGAAATATTCCGGCCAGATCTTTGCGCAACGAAGTTAGTATCTCCGTTTTAAGAGACTGCATATCGTCTGAAGTTGTCCCAAGCTTAATGCCCGCCTCCGGTCTGTCTGAATCACGCTCTGCCGTGGATGCACTAGCGGTAGGCCGCTGTGGCGATGCCTGCGCGTGACTACCTTTTCTGCCTTTATTTTTCATTTTTGTTGCAAGAAATGAAAAAGCATACAACGCTAATAACAAATGAAACGCATAGACACAAAGTATTAAATTGAAATGTGCGTAAGAAATGAAATATGCAAGAATTCTGCAGGAGCTACCGTGATCACGACTCACTCCACAGTCTACCTAACCGGAAGTTCGTTTCATAGAGTCTTAAATAAACACTGGCATATTATTTCAAGTGATCCTAAATTATCAGGTGTCTTTAAAAATGGTCCGAAATTAGTATTTAAACGTCAAAACAATCTTCGTGACTTGATTTTAAAATCTGAATATCCTTCACGTACAAAACAAGGTATTCCAACTCTTCCTCCAGGTAATTATAGGTGTGGTAATTGCGCCCAGTGTGCTTTTACACACAAATGTAAATCGTTTAGTCATCCACGTACTGGTCGTGATATTCCGATATGGGGTACTAATACCTGTGCTTTCACTCATGTGATTTATCTAATTCGTTGTCCTTGTGGTCTTGCATACGTGGGTAAAACATTCAGACAATTACCCACTCGTATTAGTGAACATCGTGATAACGTTATAACTGGAGATATGCGCAGTCCTATAGCGTCTCATTTTAGACAAGCAGGCCATAATATCAGCGCTTTGCAGTATATCGATATAGAAAAAGGGTAACACTTTATTTGTAGGGGTGTGCATAAGACTGACATGACACTGTCATAAACATGACATAACACCTGTCATGAACATGAAGGAGACTTTATGAATGTTTATGACTGTTGTCATTAAGTGTCATTCGGTAAATTATGACACTTTTAATGCAAAGTTGACATTGTTTAAAATGTCTTTGTTATGACAACCTGACATTAACAAAGACAAAAAATGTCTTTGTTATGACAACTTAACATTACCCAAGACAAAAATGTCTTGATTATGCATTATGCATTGATTAACACATTGAATCGTGACAGTACCTCCCCCCTCCCCAAAGGCGCGTCCTCGCGCCGTATAACATCCAAAGGGGTGGGAGGGTGGGCGCCCTGGAGGCTGACGAGGGCATGGTGCAGGTCCAGGAAGCCTCCAGGGCGGAGCAGGCTGTGGGCGTGGCCAAGGCGGTGCAGGCTGTGGGTGTGGCCACGACGGTGCAGGCTGTGGGCGTGGCCACGACGGTGCAGGCTGTGGGCGTGGCCACGACGTTGCAGGCTGTGGGCGTGGCCACGACGGTGCAGGCTGTGGGCGTGGCCACGACGGTGCAGGCTGTGGGCGTGGCCAGGGCAGAGCAGGGTGTGGGCGTGGCCACGGCGGAGCTGTGGGACCCTCGGGCGTCCAGGGCGGAGCTGTGGGACCCTCGGGCGTCCAGGGCGGAGCAGTCGGACCCTCGGGCGTCCATGGTGGTGAGGACCCTTCGGGTGGCCATGGCGGTGAGGACCCTTCGGGTGGCCATGGCGGTGAGGACCCTTCGGGTGGCCATGGCGGTGAGGACCCCTCGGGTGGCCATGGCGGTGAGGACCCCTCGGGTGGCCATGGCGGTGAGGACCCCTCGGGTGGCCATGGCGGTGAGGACCCTTCGGGTGGCCATGGCGGTGAGGACCCTTCGGGTGAGCGCCCCCCCAAAATTTTAATGTGGAAATTGACAGGAAAGAGGGGATCCGGCAGCAACGAGGATCTTGGGCTGGGCAGGACCAGCGGTGAAGAATCAGTGGGCTCTGGTGCATCTGGTGCAGGATCAGTGGGCTCTGGTGCATCTGGTGCAGGATCAGTGGGCTCTGGTGCATCTGGTGCAGGATCAGTGGGCTCTGGTGCATCTGGTGCAGGATCAGTGGGCTCTGGTGCATCTGGTGCAGGATCAGTGGGCTCTGGTGCATCTGGTGCAGGATCAGTGGGCTCTGGCGCTGGGTCAACGGGCTCTGGCTCTGGCGCTGGGTCAACGGGCTCTGGCTCTGGCGCTGGGTCAACGGGCTCTGGCTCTGGCGCTGGGTCAACGGGCTCTGGCTCTGGCGCTGGGTCAACGGGCTCTGGCTCTGGCGCTGGGTCAACGGGCTCTGGCTCTGGCGCTGGGTCAACGGGCTCTGGCTCTGGCGCTGGGTCAACGGGCTCTGGCTCTGGCGCTGGGTCAACGGCTCTGGCTCTGGCGCTGGTAACGGCTCTGGCTCTGGCGTGGTCAACGGGCTCTGGCTCTGGGTCAACGGGCTCTGGCTCTGGGTCAACGGGCTCCGTGCTGGATTGGACCAGCATATCAGGAAACTCGGGGCTGGACGGGACCAGCATATCAGGAAACTCGGGACTGGACGGGACCAGCATATCAGGAAACTCGGGACTGGACGGGACCAGCATATCAGGAAACTCGGGGCTGGACTCATGGACCATAATCGAGTGTGCTGCCCACACACACAGAAGAGCAGTAGACACCACAATCAGCGCTGTGTCCTCTTGTGTGGACTCTCGTGCGGTGTGCTCAGTCTCTGGTGGGCAGGCGACGGGCTCAGGCTCTGGCGGGCAGGCGACGGGCTCAGGCTCTACTTGGTGTGGAACGGGTTGGAGTGGGAGTACCTGATACGGTACCTGTTTCAACGTGAAAAACAACTCACAGCTGTTTGTGATGACTTACAAAACAGGTTGAGGAGAAATAACCTCCGAATATTTCAAATACCAGAGGAAAGTGAACAGAGAGATGCGGTGGAGTTTGTGAAAGCCCTGCTTCCCAAAGTACTGACACTACCACCTAATTTGGACATTAAAATCGAAAGAGCGCACCGCTCACTTCAGTCCAAACCGACAGATCCAGCGGCTCCCCCCAGATCAATCATCGTGAGATTTCTCGACGCAGTGGTGAAAGATATTGTTTTGCAGCAAGCATGGAGTCAAGGAAAGGTGATGTTTCAAGACAAGAGGATTTTCTTCGATCAAGATTACTCTCCCGAGCTACAAAAGAAGCGAGCTAAGGTTCACGCAGTCGTCAAACAGTTAAAGCAGAGGGGCATTCAGGCAAAATGCCTGTATCCAGCACGACTGAAAGTCAAGATGGACTCGGGAGAAAAAACTTTCCCCTCGCTGACAAACGCCGCGGAATCTTTGAGAGAGATGGGTGTAGAGGTGCAGTGCGGGGAGAAAGAGCGCATCGAAGAGAAACTAACTGGAGGATGGAACATCAGCACGAAGAGGAGGGGAACCAACATGTTGGTGACAGCGGACTTAAAGGCTATGATTCAGGAGGAAGACGAGGATGAGTGAGTAGTCGGAGGTATAACACCTACAATTTATTTCAACGTTAAAGGGATGCTAAAGGTACACTTAACGTTGAGTGCATATGAACAATGTATAGACTGAAAGCAATAAAAGAATAAAAAAAATAAACAATAAAAAATAAAAAAAAAAGTTGTCACAAAGGGTTTAAAAAAAAAAAAAAAAAGGAAATAGTTCTGACGGACTCTTGACGTCTACATGAGTGGTTTACACTCACTAAGACCTTTTTTGCATGTTAGTGTAATACTGGTCATTATTGCACACTGGGTGCTTTTCACCACAGAGGGATTAGGTCACCACTCTCTGTCCCATTATCATCGGGGGTCAGACATGGTTATAGTTTACTTTCTGTGTCTGACTGGAAATGTGGAAGTTCTGGTCTATGTTTATAATGTTATTGTTTTGTTTTATCTGAAGCAGGTTGCACTTTATTTTTTGTACAATGATGGCATTACTTAACATAATTACCTACAACATAAAAGGAATAAACAACCCAATTAAAAGAAAAAAGATACTGGGACAGTTGAAGAAAATGCAGTGCTCTATAGCCTTACTTCAAGAAACCCACCTCACAGAAACAGAACACCAAAATTAAAAAGAGAATGGGTGGATCAGGTTTACAGTAGCTCTTATGGGAAATGGAAAAAGAGAGGGGTAGCTATATTATTCGGCAGGTCTGTGTATTTTCATTGCGAAAAGGTTTTCCAGGACACAGAGGGTCGATATGTTATGGTCATAGTGTCAGGGTTGTGTGCAGGTAGCTGAAGACGAGGACACGGAAACTGCAGTTTTCGAGATTTATTTAACAAAATGAAACTTCAAAAAACAAACAGGAACAAAACTCCAGGACTTCAGGGGAAACACAACCATACATAGACGACGACCAACAAACACTGAGGGAAAACACAGGGCTTAAATGAACTGAACCAAACGAGATAATTAACTGAAAACCGGTGAAGAAACTGAACAAACGAGGAGCGGGAAAACTTAACAGGACTAAACCAAAAATCACAAAGACAGGGGAAAACAAGATCTCAAAACAGAACTAAACACATTGAATCGTGACACATAGGAAGTATTGCTGGCTTTAAATTAACTTTTTTGAATGCTTATGCACCAAATGAAGATTGTCCGCAATTTTTCAAAAAGCTTGCACATTTGGTAGCAGATCATGGAGAAGGTTTTTTTTTAATGGCGGGGGACTTAAATTGTGTAATAAATAATAGAATGGATAAATTACCATCATCCTCAAAACCTCAAAGCAGAATGTCGAAAAGTCTAATGAATATTATGAAGGAACTAGGGTTGATAGATGCTTGGCGCTACCTTCATCCAAAAGAGAGAGACTTCACCTTTATGTCACAAGTGCATGGAACCTACTCACGTCTGGATCACTTTTTGGTGTCCAAAAAAGACATATACAGAGTTAAAAATTGTGTTATTGAGCCAATAACCATTTCAGATCATAGCCCAGTACAAATGACACTTGATTTGGGATTGGAGCCGTGTATGAAGTATTGGAGAATTAATGTTTCATTATTGACAGATATTAATATAAGAGAAGAAATAAGGTCAGCAATAATGGAATATTTTGCTTTGAAATACAATGGAATGGTCTCACCTACGGTTTTATGGGAAGCAGGAAAAGCCACAATAAGGGGAAAAATAATATCTATAGGATCAAAGTTAAAGAAAGAAAGACTTAAAAAACAAGTAGAATTAGAAACTGAAATTAAAAGATTGGAAAATGAACATAAGCAAAAGGGAAAACAAGAAGTATTTAATAAACTTAAAGACAATAGAGCCAAGCTAGATGAGATTCTGACCTATAAGGCAGAGGGTGCCCTTAGGTTTATCGATAGAAAATATTATGAATTGGGAAATAAGGCTAGCAGGATATTATCATTTCAACTACAGAAAGCACAAGCTAGTCGAACAATTTCTAAAATTAAACAACCTCACCCCAACAAAGTCGAAACTAGTCCAAAAGCAGTAGCGAATACCTTTGCCAAATATTATGAACAATTATATAAGGGTCAACATCAGGAATTGAAAGAAGAAAAAATACATGATTTTTTAAAAAAATCTTAAATTAGACAAGCTGACGGCAGAGGAAGCCTCAGTTTTAGTAGAGCCAATTAGAGAAAAGGAGGTGAAAGAAATAATTATTAAATTAAAAAATAACAAAACGCCAGGAATAGACGGGTTTTCAGGAGAATATTATAAAGTGTTTGTTGATGACCTCACTCCGGTATTAAGTAAGTTATATAATTATGTGTTGAATTCAGGGAATCCCCCAGAGTCATGGTCTGAGGCTATCATCACAGTCCTGCATAAGGAAGGAAAAGATCCACTGCAGTGTTCTAGTTATCGTCCTATTAGCCTCCTGTGTGTGGATGTGACGACCTCTGCTGTTGGTCTTGAGCATTGCAGTTTGGTACCTGAGCCCACTAATTGCCTCAATTGGCAGTCAACTGGAAACACCTGTGACCGTGCCTTAGAAGCTTCTTAAGAGATCACCATCTGAGCCAAAGGAGGATCTTGGTTTTGGATTTTGCTTTGGTGTTTGCTTGCGTTGTATTTTGTTGCTTTTTGCATTTACATTTCAAACTTCAACATTGCATTACATTTTCAACCATGCACCTTGCTTTACACACTGATCTTGCTGATTAATACAGAAACATTCTTATTTTCTTTAATTGTTTTCATTTTATTATTTGTCTTGTCTTAGCATTTGTAGTTAAATAAACATTATTTTTGAGCTTATAATTGGGTTTGCGTGTGTCCCTTGTTTTTGTTGCTTCCCTTGAGCCAAGGGTCGTAACAAATTGGGGGCTCGTCCGTACTTAGGTTATTTGATTGCGTTAAATTTTTGGACGCTTAGTTTGATAGATTATTTATTGGACACACGAAAATGTTTTTGTGCCAAAGTCAATTTGTTCACCGTGTGAAATCACCAGTTGGTAAGTAAATGTGCAATACTGTTTTTTGAACGTGAGTTTTCTCTGATAGGTATAGCGGCATGTTTCCTTTGAGACGTGTCGGATTTGTTATTTTTGTGTAGTGTTGCGGTGAAAGTGGGTAGTAGTAATTATCTCGGGAGCACATCCGTGGTGTTGAAGGCGTCGCTGGTTTGACCAGTTGCGTTTTTCACCCAGCGGGCTACAGTGCATAAATACCCCCCACCGGTAATCGCATGAAGACTAGGGTTGAGTTAGGTAGAGAAGCACTGGGTAGGTAAGTAGAGGGAAGACTCTCGTTATTTGATTGCACTGTGTTGATTATACTTGTTCTGGTGATTTTAGCATGGCTGATATTGATAAGTTTGTTAGTGCACCTTCTCATGAATTTTTGAACAGGTGTACTAAAGAGCAATTATTAAGTATTGCTGAATATTTTGAAATTGTGATTAAAGATAAAAGGCTCAAAGAAAATGTTAAAGTAGCTTTGAAAATTGAGTTGATTGAAAGAGGTTTCTTAGACACCGAGATGGAGGAAGATGTACCAGTTACATCTGAATTAAAATGTAATTTGTCTTTTGAACAGCAAAAAGAGCTGCTACTTTTAAAGATGGACCACGAGAAGATAAAACTGCGTTCTGAACAAGGTAAAATCGAATTAGAGAAGGCAAAGTTGGATGTGGAGGTTCTCAAGCTCAACCTAATGAAAGAAGGTAAGCTTTCTAGTTCTGGTCAGGAACAGAGTGTGTTTTTTTCAATCAATTCAAACCTAAAACTTGTTCCCAAATTCAACGAAGATCCTTATACTTTCTTTACTCTTTTTGAACGCATGGCAGAATTAAGGAACTGGTCTGATGATAATCGTGTTGCACTGCTACAGTGTGTGTTAACTGGGAAAGCAAAAGTAGCTTTTTCTTCATTGTCGGTTGACGATTGTAAAGATTGACAAATTTAAATCTCTAATTTTAAAAGCATATGAATGTGTACCCGAAGCATACAGACAGCGCTTTCGATGGCAGAAAAAAGACCAGTTACAAACAAACTTAGAATTTGTGCGTGATCTGAGAAAACACTTTAATCATTGGTGTTCAGCATTAGACATTAAAACACTAGAGGATTTAACTCATTTGATGGTGTTGGAACAATTTAAAAATTCAGTCCCAAGCCGTATAGCTATGTATATTGGTGAGCATAATGTTAAAACAGAGGAAGCGGCTATGTTGGCCGATGATTTTGTACTGACGCACAAAACCACTTTTGTTGATTGGCATGCTCGTGATGCTCAGTATATAAAGTCTCCCTCTAACCCTAACCGTGTTTTCACAGGAAATTTTGACCCAAACAAGATTTGCAATTACTGTCATGAGAAAGGACATTGGAAAGCAGATTGTCCTGTCCTTAAAAAGAAATCGAAACACAATGCACAAAGTTCACATGCTAAGCCTTCTGCTCTTGCGGCACCAGTCCTGTCTTCAGGGAGTGAAATTGTTGAAGATCAAAAGCTTGATGTTGATTTCTCTTCTTACTCGCCTTTTATTACAGAGGGGCGTGTATCCCTGGTTGGAGAGAAAGAGGAAATCCCTGTTAAAATCTTGCGGGATACTGGCACAATGGATTCATTTATCTTGGAATCAGTATTGCCTTTTTCCTCACAGTCTCATACTGGTGAGTGTGTTAATTCGTGGAATAGGACTAAATACTCTGTCTGTGCCTCTTCATAAGGTAATGCTTCAGTCTGATTTGATTCAAGGTGAGGTTGTAGTGGGAGTACGACCAGCTTTGCCAGTTGAGGGGATCCATATAATTTTAGGGAATGGACTGGTAGGTGAACGTGTGTGGGCTGACACTTCAGTGTTTCCTATAGTGATCACTGATAATAAAATTGAAACTGAACTGAGTTCTTTGTGTCAGGATTCAGCGTGTGTCGTGACTCGTGCAATGAAATGTGTCAAGGATGAAGTTTCTGATCAAAAAGAGATTAAATCTGATAGTCTGCACAAAGTTGTTTATGCCTGATTTGTCTGCCTTGTCTTTTCCTGTTTCTGCAGAGGAATTAGGAAAGGAACAGCGGGCTGATTCCTCTTTGGATGAACTCTTCCAGAGTGCTGTTCTTCCAGTAGAAGAGTGTAACATTTCCCGTGGATATTTCGTAAACAATGGAGTGTTGTTGAGAAAATGGAGTCCTCACAAAAATTTTGTTGGGGATCCTGTGTTCCAGGTTGTTGTTCCTACTAAATTTCAACAAATGATGATCGAAATTGCGCATGATCAATCAGGTCACCAGGGGGTGCGTAAGACTTATGATCGCCTGTTGCGATATTTCTTTTGGCCGCGTTTAAAACGAGACCTCTCTGCTTATATTAAGAGATGCAAAACCTGCCAATTAACGAGTAAACCAAACCAGGTGTTGAAGCCTGCTCCGCTGAAACCAATTCAGTCTACTGGTGAACCTTTCGAGCATCTTATTGTCGATTGTGTAGGGCCACTTCCCCGTTCGAAGTCTGGTAGCAGTTATTTATTCACTGTGATGTGTTCGAACACACGTTTTCCTGCGGCATATCCACTGCGTACCATTACGTCTCATTCTATTGTGAAAGCTTTAACTCAGTTTATATCTGTTTTTGGGATTCCAAAAATCATCCAAAGTGATCCAGGTTCAAATCTCACTTCGCATCTCTTCCAGCAGGTGTTAAAACAGCTGCACATTAAGCATAATCAATCTACGGCGTATCATGCACAAAGTCAGGGTGCATTGGAGAGATTCCACCAGTCGTTAAAGTCACTTCTCCGTGCGTACTGTGTGCAGCTGGATAGAGATTGGGAAGAGGGTTTGCCATGGATGATGTTAGCTGCACGTGAAGTAGTACAGGAAAGTACGGGTTTCAGCCCTAACGACTTAGTCTTTGGCCATAATGTTCGTGGACTGCTGTCTGTATTTCAGCAGGTTGGTAAAGCTGTAGAGCCTCCTAAAAACTTGGCGTCATATGTTTTAGGTTTTAAAAACCAACTCATCCAGGCTAGAGAACTAGCTAATTTAAATCTGGGAAAACATCAGAAAAACATGAAGCAACTGTATGACCGTACGGTTGAACATCGAGTGTTTGTACCAGGCGACCAAGTTCTTGTCTTACGGCCTATTGTATCTTCTCCTTTTGAAGCCAAATTTGATGGCCCATTTGTGGTACAACGAAAATTGACTGATGAAAATTATGACGTCTCAATGCCATCACGGAAAAAGTCAGTTAAACGGTGCCATGTAAATCTATTAAAACCTTATTATGAAAAGGAAACCAAACCTGTAGAAAATGTGACCTCTTTGCATCCAGCACTTCCGGCCATTTCTGTTGGTAGTGGTAATGTTGTGAATTTTTTTTCGCGGCCGTTTGAATAATTCTGAGTCATTGCACAACTTGGAATTTACTCTCCGTCATTTATCTCCTGTAAGATGTCAGGAGTTATGTGATGTCTTGCGTAGTTTTCCCGAATTATTTGATGTGCCATCGCGTACAGATTGGGTTGAACATGATATCGATGTTGGGGACGCAAAGCCTATTAAACAGCGTTTTTACCGTGTTGCACCTGAGAAACGAGAATTGATGGAGAGGGAAATTAAGTATATGCAGGATCACGATATTGCAGTACCTTTTTCTGATTGGGCTTCCCCGTGCATTTTAGTTGGAAAGTCAGACTGTACTGTAAGATTTTGTACAGATTTCCGTAAAGTTAACGCCTTAACAAAACCAGACTGTTTTCCTTTGCCCCGAGTCGAGGATTGTGTGGACCAGGTTGGTTCAGCCAAGTTCGTCAGCAAGTTTGACTTGCTGAAGGGCTATTGGCAAGTTCCTTTGACCAAGAGAGCACAAGAAATTTCATCTTTTGTCACCCCGTCAGGATACATTCTTACCGGGTCATGAGTTTTGGCCTGCGAAATGCTCCGGCGACTTTTCAACGCCTCATGAACCGGGTAATTTGTGGTCTTGAGGGTTGTGCCGTCTATTTGGACGATTTAGTCGTTTTTAGTGATAGTTGGGAGTCTCACTTAAAACGGTTGCGTTCGGTGTTGAAACGTTTGTCTGATGCTCGACTTACCGTGAATTTGGCCAAATGCGAGTTTGCGAAGGCGACCGTGACGTATCTCGGGAAGGTGGTGGGAAATGGAGAAGTGCGTCCGATACAGGCTAAAGTGCAAGCCATCCAGAATTTTCCTTCCCCAACGACCAAGAAAGAGCTTATGAGGTTTTTAGGGTTGGTAGGATATTATCGATCTTTTTGTCGCAATTTCTCTACTGTGGTAGCACCACTGACAGACCTGTTAAAGGGTAAGACAAAGTTTTTATGGTCCTACAGTTGCGAATTGGCTTTTGAGAACGTAAAATCTCTGCTGTGTTCAGCTCCCGTGCTTATGGCTCCGTGCTTTGACAAACCCTTCACGTTGCACGTTGATGCCAGTAATGTTGGAGCTGGAGCTGTCCTTCAGCAATCTGATGTGGACGGAGTAGACCATCCAGTTAGTTTCTTTTCGAGAAAGTTTAACACATACCAACGTAACTATTCTGTGGTCGAAAGGGAAGCGTTAGCCCTGATTTGTGCCTTGGAGCATTTTGCTGTTTACCTTAGTTCCTGCGCACCTATTGTGATATATACGGATCATAATCCATTAACCTTTCTCAATTCTTTGCAGTGTCCTAATCAGAGGTTGGTTCGGTGGTCTTTGTTTTTGCAATCCTTCTGTCTGGATATTCGACACATACGAGGATCGGAAAATGTGGTAGCTGATGCGCTGTCATGCGCTCCTGATGCATTTTAATCTACTGGATTCATATTTATTGTTCCCTTTGGCGTTTTTGGGAGCTGTCTTTGGTCCTGAACTTTGGTGTATACTATGCCTGTTTATTGAGATTTGTTTGTTTTGTTACAGGGATCTTTGTGGGAGTCCCTGTCTTTATGGGGAGGGGTGTGACGACCTCTGCTATTGGTCTTGAGCATTGCAGTTTGGTACCTGAGCCCACTAATTGCCTCAATTGGCAGTCAACTGGAAACACCTGTGACCGTGCCTTAGAAGCTTCTTAAGAGATCACCATCTGAGCCAAAGGAGGATCTTGGTTTTGGACTTTGGTTTTGGAACTTGCTTTTGGACTTTTGGTTTTGGATTTTGCTTTGGTGTTTGCTTGCGTTGTATTTTGTTGCTTTTTGCATTTACATTTTAAACTTCAACATTGCATTACATTTTCAACCATGCACCTTGCTTTACACACTGATCTTGCTGATTAATACAGAAACATTCTTATTTTCTTTAATTGTTTTCATTTTATTATTTGTCTTGTCTTATCATTTGTAGTTAAATAAACATTATTTTTGAGCTTATAATTGGGTTTGCGTGTGTCCCTTGTTTTTGTTGCTTCCCTTGAGCCAAGTGTCGTAACAGTGGACTATAAAATATTAACATCTATTTTAGCAACTAGAGTACAAAAATACATCAGGAAACTAATAAAACCAGACCAGACGGGGTTCATTTCAGGTCGCCAAGGGACAAATAATATAAGGAGAACATTAAACCTGCAGATACTCCAACGTCAATGCTTCTCAGCTTAGATGCTGAGAAAGCATTTGATAGGGTAGATTGGCAATTTTTAAAAACAAACATTGAGATGGGCTTTAGTGAAAAATTTACCGTTTGGTTTCGGCTGTTGTATAAGAATCCCAAATCAAAAATTAGAGTTAACGGACATTGCTCTGACTTTTTTGATATAGAGAGAGGCGTAAGACAGGGTGATTCTCTCTCACCCATTCTCTTTGCTCTCAGTATCGAGCCTTTAGCGGAAGCAATAAGACAAGATAACCAGATTGTGGGGGTGGAGGATGGGGAGGGGAAAGTTCATAAAATGTCTCTTTTCGCTGACGATATCCTGCTCTTCATAAAACATCCCCTTACTTCAATACCTTGATTAATGCAATGCCTAAAAGATTAATTTTTGTATTTTTTTATATCATTTATATGGATGTAAGGTATTGTATCCTGTTTTTTGAGTTGTGAAGCTATATATACAGAATATTTTTTATTACAATTATGATTTTTCGCTGTATTATCTTTTTATTTTATCACTTGTCTCAGATAATGTCTTTGTTCTGTTTTGTGAAAAATATAAATAAAAAGTAAAAAAAAAAAAAAAAAGAAAACAACACTGACAATACTGTGTTCAATTTCACACTAAAACATTCTCACTTGGAGCAAATAATCTCACACAATGTAACACTGTCCATCAATAAAAGGGTGAAAGAAATAATACGAGGTACTGATATTGACGAGGGGGCGGAGAATTCGCATCGGCTGTGTTTGTGTGTGCATGCGTGTGTGCATGCGTGTGTTTGTGCTTGGCCATAAAGTGGTGTTTCAGACTGGACGTGCGTGCTGCGATGATAGCTCAGTTCACAACGACAAAACACACAGATCACTTTGATCTTGTCAAGGGAAACTTTCAATTCATAATCTTATTGGCATCCATTTCGCCGTCTCGCGCTCGTCATCCACTCAAAACGTAACGTTAACTATTTGGCCGGCTCGCAACAAGTGTGTTTCCGGTCTAGCTAGATCCGGTGCTTTCAGACAGGACGCGGAATGCGCGGCGCTACGCTAGTTTTCAAAACTTTTTGGATGCCAAAAAGTTTCTATTGGCCGAGCTGGTAATCGTCACAGAGGCAAAAGTTGAACTATTTTGAATTTTGACCATGGTGTGCGCGGCGCAAGCCATTGAAAGGAATGTGTTTCATAGCGCAGCGCCGCGCATGCTGCGTTCTGTTGCAAAAGCATGTGAAAAAAATTAAATTAAAAATTAAATCGCGTTAAAATGGGTTTGCGTTAACGCCGTTAATAACGCGTTTAACTGACAGTCCTAGTTTTTGGGGTAACACTTTATTTGAAGGGGTGTGCATAAGACTGACATGACACTGTCATAAACATGACATAACACCTGTCATGAACATGAAGGAGTCTTTATGAATGTTTATGACTGTTGTCATTAAGTGTCATTCGGTAAATTATGACACTTTAATGCAAAGTTGACATTGTTTAAAATGTCTTTGTTATGACAACTTGACATTAACAAAGACAAACATGTCTTTGTTATGACAACTTGACATTACCCAAGACAAAAAATGTCTTGATTATGACAACTTGACATTAACAAAGACAGAAATGTCTTTGTTATGACAACTTGATATTAACCAAGAAATCATAACCTGTCAACCTGTCACAAATATGTCATAACAGGTCTAATTATCAAACTTCAAGCATTTTGCAGTGTAATAACCCTTAATGACATCTTTATAACTAGTACAATGTGTTCCACTTTACTTGAGGACACGTAAAATATTCATGACACAGTTATAATGGTGTCATGACGGCCAAAGTTGTGACAGGTTGACAGGTTATGATTTCTCGGTTAATGTCAAATTGTCATAACAGAGACATTTCTGTCTTTGTTAATGTCAAGTTGTCATAATCAAGACATTTTTGTCTTGGGTAATGTCAAGTTGTCATAACAAAGACATTTTAAACAATGTCAACTTTGCATTGAAAGTGTCATAATTTACCGAATGACACTTAATGACAACAGTCATAAACATTCATAAAGACTCCTTCATGTTTATGACAGGTGTTATGTCATGTTTATGACAGTGTCATGTCAGTCTTATGCACACCCCTTCAAATAAAGTGTTACCGATTTTGGATTTATACCTTAAGTACTTTGTCATCTTTAGGGTTGAATGAGGATTTTGTATTAAGCCATTTTTATAATATATATATATATATATATATATATATATATATATATATATATATATATATATATATATATATATATATATATATATATTATTTTTTACATGAATTGTCACTGTCACTTGACTTGTATTTGTCACGTTACTTGCACTTGAGCCAAATTACTAGAGAGAAGAGCAGCACCATCCCAGGAGGGGTGAATACCATCTCTTTTCAACAGGTCAGGTCTGCCCCAAAAACTTTTCCAATTGTCTATGAATTCTATATTAATTTGCGGACACCACTTAGACAACCACCATTGAGTGAACACAATCTACTAACTATCTCATCACTCCTTCGAACAGGAAGAGGGCCAGAGCAAATTACAATGCCTGACATCGTACTTGCGAGTTCAAACACCTCTTTAATATTAATTTTGGTGATCTCCGACTGGCGGAGTCGAACATCATTAGTGCCGACGTGAATAATAATCTTAGAGAATTTACGATTAGCATTAGCCAGCACTTTTTAAATTTGCTTTGATGTCAGGCGCTCTGGCTCCCGGTAAACATGTGACTATGGTGGCTGGTGTCTCTATTTTCACGTTCCGTGTAATAGAATCGCCAATTTCCAGGACACAATCAACAGGATTCTCAGTGGATGTTTCACTGAGTGGGGCAAATCGATTTGTTATGGTAATCGGAACGGAAGAGTGGTTTTTTGATCCGCGACTAGAGCGATCCCTCACTGTTACTCATCTGCCTTGCTGCACAGGCAATAATTCAGCCGGAACCGAATCATGTAAATGGTTCACTATGCTAGGCACATGCAAAATAGTATCTAAAACTCTAGCACACTTACTATTCTCAATTAAAGTTTGGATGCGTGTCTTTAATTCTGAAATCTTCTCCGTCAGCCACTGTCTCCTTGCATTTATCACATATGTAGGGTTTGAGGGTGAACCAAACACAAATGAATCTTCCATTTGATTAATTCAAACAGAACTCAATCACCAATTCAGCCATAAAAGATCCCGGCTCCAGCTAGTCTATGCTAACCAACATAGACCCCCTAAGAAAGGACTTTATGACCCTGCAGGCCCCAAAGGGATGTGCTCAACTGGAAGAATGTTGTCAACGTTAGATAGTTTGGAAAACATTGATTGGTTCAGAGATGGACCCACTAAGACAACGACCGAGGTGTTTGATCCCAGGACAACAGATTTAAAACAGACCGCCGTAGTCGTAAATACCTCTGAAGGACCCAGAGCTGAAATCTCTCAAACCATGAGACTTTACATATAAAATACATAAAATCATCCCAAAACAATTATTGACAAACTTATAATCAAACATTGTTCCACTACCTAATCTTATATTGTAGCTATGTATGTGTCTATTATGCTAGATAACATACAAGTCATGCAACTGTTGTTAGATGGATGAATGAAAGTGTGTCTTGTTTGATATCAGTAAGATCATATATTCTTAATTCATAAGATGGCTTGAGTGAAATCTGTGTAAAATGTTTGGTATTCTTACTAATAATTAATAATTAATAATGTCTAAACTGTCTTGTTCTCTCTGCTAGTGCTGGAGAGCACGGAGATCACAGATAACGCATGATTTACGATAAGAAGAAAATAGAGCCACCTCCTAAATTAAGCCAGTGTCCAATTGGCCAGAACTCATCCTGGAGGTTGGACAAACTTTGAGTTTAAAATCTTAAACTCTCTCTTTCTCTCTCGAAAAAAAAAAGTCTCGGCAGAACAAGTCGGATGGAGCAGACGATTATGGAAGCAGAATAGTCTCAATTATAATTCACGCAAAAAACATCATTCACACATGCGTAAACAATTTCACATGCATGAAACCTAATTCAAGTACTCACAAAAAAAATTCACGTGCGTAAAAGAAATGTGTATTCACAAAAAGCAATTCACATGCGCAAAATAAACTTAAATATTCATAAAATACATTTCACAAATGCAAAACACAATTCGTATATATACAACTGTGCACAAAAACCTTTAAATGTTTAAAATGTACGAGCTTATCCTTGAATGTGAATGTGCAAATCGTCACTCACGTACGAATCGCGCTGGATTTGTGTGTGTGTGTTTTTGAGACTTTCCTGGCAGTGCTTTACTCGTAACACAGAGCACTCGTACTCTTTAGCCAATCAGATTTAAGCTTATCAATCGACCAATCAGTATCACGTGAGGGCGGGCCTACCTGCATGTTACGTCATCAGCTTTCGACCAGTTCATGGCTGAGCAGAGGTATGTGCAGTTGATCAATTCATTTCTGTTTACTGAAGTTATAGTTCGAGATCAGTTGAAGCAAGTTTATTAACTGCTATTTAGTCCACATGTGAACATAACAATTCATTTTTAGTATTGATGGATTTTCATGTCTGGCACCACACATTCAACTGATGATAATGTAGCCTATGTAATAATGACGTGCATAGAAGACATCGGTTTTGTTTTAAGCTGCATATATTATGTAGTTTTATCGTTTCAGATTTCCGAGACGGATGATGTATAAAGTTGCAGACAACCAGTACTGTGATCTTACCTTTCCTACTGTAATTCTTCCAAAACAGTCACGTTGAAGCCATCCATTTTGACAGTTGTTTCAACAAGAGGTTGCTATGTTATAAAAATATTCAAAGACATAGTTACATTGATGTACACGTTTTATTATTTGAAAGTTTCTAAATCATTTGGGAATAAATATAAAATGACTTGATCATTAATGTTCCTGTTATATATGAAGATCATGAACTGACAATCTTAAGTATGAAGCACAGCATTCAGTACAGAGAAATATACATATCTTCCAGAGTTGTGAGATCCAGTCAAGAGTTTTATTTGCTTTTAGAGTATATAAATGCAATACATCAAGTGAAAAGTTAACAAATGAATGGTGTTCAATCCAGTCATCATCAGTACCTCTGTTAGGACATATCAGATTTTGGTCTGAAATTTATAATAGTAAAAACCTATAGTACAAGAGGTGCAGACAGAGGATGTGGGAGATTAAGTGAGGGTATTTGAATAGAGTTTACTGAGTAATCTTAATTGCCTCTCTGTGATAAGTATACCTTGGTCTGATCATCATAAAATCAGATTTGCCTGTTTTACTATGCAAAGTAAAATGAATAGTTCACAACATTGTCCTGTGACACTAAAAACCTTGAGATGACAATACAGCACAAAACATAAGGAAATGAATGTTGAATATATTGGTACCACTTTTACAATAAGGTTCATAAGTTAACATTAGTTAATGTAACAAACCATGAGCAATATATTTGTTGCTGTGTTTGTTAATCTTTGTCAACGTTAGTTAAAAATATAGCTGTTCATTATTAGTTCACAGTGCATTAACTAATGTTAACAAGATTTTAATGAAGTAATAGTAAATGTTGAATTAACACAAATTAATAAATGCAGTATACATGCAGTTCATTATTAGTTCATTTTAATGAAACGTTATTGTAAAGTTACCAATTAAGACATTAATACTAAAAAAAGAAAGTATAAAAGAGAATAAAGAAACCACATGAATTAAGATGTTTGTGACTGCTATCCAGATGTCATGCCATAGGTGAGTAATCCTGAAAAAGGCAGAGAAACAACAAATGTTTAATAATTTAACAACAAATGGCAAATAAACAACGTGTTCATTAAAATAGGTATATTCACTATTTAAAGAACAATCTCGATGGGTATTGATTGACACCAGATGATTGTTTTGCGATCATTAGCATGTAACATTAGCTGAGAGCTGTCTGTACCTGCAGCTAAAATATGACAAAACAGGCATACTTTTTGACAGGATATGGGACATCTGATTACCACAACACTTGCTTACATCGGTTAATAATAGTTAATAAACTATTGCTTCAACTGATCTCGAACTATAACTTCAGTAAACAGAAATGAATTGATCAACTGCACATACCTCTGCTCAGCCATGAACTGGTCGAAAGCTGATGACGTAACATGCAGGTAGGCCCGCCCTCAGGTGATACTGATTGGTCGATTGATAAGCTTAAATCTGATTGGCTAAAGAGTACCAGTGCTCTGTGTTACGAGTAAAGCACTGGCAGGAAAGTCTCAAAAACACACACACACAAATCCAGCGCGATTCGTACGTGAATGACGATTTGCACATTCACATTCAAGGATAAGCTCGTACATTTTAAACATTCAAAGGTTTTTGTGCACAGTTGTATATATACGAATTGTGTTTTGCATTTGTGAAATGTATTTTATGAATATTTAAATTTATTTTGCGCATGTGAATTGCTTTTTGTGAATACACATTTTTTTTACGCACGTGAATTTTTTTTGTGAGTGCGTGAATTAAGTTTCATGCATGTGAAATTGTTTACGCATGTTGTGAATGATGTTTTTTGCGTGAATTATAATTGAGACTATTCTGCTTCCATAGACGATGGTTATAGTAACCATGTAGACGCATAGAGACAAATAACCCAAATCAAGATCAGGGTTTAAAACAGCTCAATCAAGCCATCTAACTCATCTCACTTTCCTTTCTTTTCCTTTGTTTTCTTTTCCGTTAAAAGTCTCGGTTCTAAGTTAAGTTTTGCTGCAAAGTTTCGTTTAACGTTTCGACTGCAAAACCCGCTTCCAACTTCAAAGGCTTTCATCCATCCGCCAACACATCATGTGATTGGCTGCCCACTATCTATTCAGGCACAAGAAGACCAGCCACGCAACGGACCCGGGAAACCCAAGGGAACCCCAAAGCAACGCAAGGACAAGCAAGTAGCCTCCAGACTCTTAACTGAACTGGTGCATTGATATACAATTGAATTACCCGCCTAAGAAACGATAGAAGGGTTAAATTAATGATTGATGGTTCGTTCAGGTCATGTCTTAAAGTGCATATAGAAAAACTTGGGATTTCACAATCTCACTCTTAAAACTTATTCTTTCCTGCTTTCTGCAACTCCTATGAATTTGTCTGTGTGTGTGTGTGTGTGCTTGCATTAGATATTAGTTTTGTGTGTTAGAATAATCAATAAAGCCTTGTTTATGTTAAAGATAATTGTTCTTGTGTTATGTGCGTACAGATTTATTGTCTTGAACTGCGATCTAAGTTACCTTGCTAATAAATAGTGTTTCACTATAGTTTGGATATTTATATCCGCTGCAGAGGTCACGGCCCGTTCGAATGAACGAGTCATTTGCTCGGCCGTATAAGTGATTCTGTTAAGATTCCCTATAAATAAATTGATAATTCCTTTTGAGCTAAATTGGCCTGTCTGGCCCCTTAAATACATATTATTATTTTATATGTTTCCCTTACACATATATATCAAATATTGCAGACGGGGAAGGCTATGTGGTTACAGGACATGTGGCATGAAGTGCAGGTGACAATAACAGGACAAGACATTACTCACCGTGTTTGTTGACTGATTCTTACTCACCTGGGCTTTTTATGAACTCAAGAGGCGCGGGGGCGCGCGAGAGAAAAATAAATAACTGAGCGCACAGGTGGCACGTTAACAAGCAAGCGAGTTAATAGCGTGCTAAAAATAATGGAAGCTAGCGATGTCAGGTTAATCTGAGATGTTAGGTATGATGTAATTAGTAGTATAAAAAACTAGAAATGATAATAAATTATGGTTCAAAACAGAAATACGAATACGAGGCTTGACGGAGGTTACAGCCTCAAAGCAAACAAACTCACAACAGGCAGCGAGGAAGACAGGAGCAATCGATCAGCAACAGGTCCGATCAGCAATCCAGCAACAGGATCCAATCCCTTATCCAATATGTATTTGTTATGCACATTGCTACTTCTAATAATAACATTAGTGAATAAGAAAGGTCACAACTCAATGTAGATTTGGATGACTGTTAATTAGTTATAGTTATTTTTCTTGAACCTTAATGTTCTGTCATACCTCCTGAAGAACTACTACTAATTGTCTACTACAATTAGTAGTAGTTCTTCAGAAGGTATGACAGAATTCATTAGTTACTGATTTACTAACTGTTACTTAACACAATCATAAAATTCTATTACATACTGATTAGTTAACACATCTTTCTTAGTAGTTAACAGTAGTGAAGTAGTTTATGAAGAATTACCTATTAGTTCTTCAATAATTCCCTATTAGTTATGCAGTAAGAAACAGTATTCGAAAGTGTTACCCTTTTCTTTACTGATCTTTGGGGGTGGGCTCTGTCCCGGTGGATTATTCCTCCATCTATGTTTGGGAGTCGGCTGCGCCCCTGCCTTCGTCTTTAGGCAAGAAATGCAGAGTCCGTACCCTCGGATTGCGAGCTACATCAAAGAACTTTATATGAATATATTGTTTGCTGGGCTGTTAATAAATGTATATTTATTCTTTCTGGTAGAAATGAAAACTTTAGTATAAGTTCTGCTGGGAAAACTCAGATGAAAAGGTAATAAGTGACGTAACAATTATCCAATCATGTTCTAATACTTGTGGTATAAAATATTGGTACTTACTAGGGGTTGAACGACTTCAGATTTTTTGAAGTCGACTGTTATGACATCAAAGTCGAGTCGACGTCGACTAGTCGATGACGTCATTCATAAAAACACAAGAGATGGGACTGCTTTGCAACATGCCACAATTTGCAATTAATGAACAGAAAATTATACAGATGCTGACAGTCATAATGGGGCCGTTTACACCTGGTCACTTCATGCGTTTTTACTGATCTGATTTATCAAAACTATTCCGATTTACACCTGGTCATAAAAATGTATTTGCAAAACGGATATAAATCCGATCTTCAAACAACGCGCTATATGCAGATTTAACGGATTTCACGTCACCAACAGTAATGCGCTGCATTTTATTGATCATCAGCTAATTTCAAAATCAAAGACCGCAATAAGAGAGATAGCACTGGTAAGATCATTTTGTTTCTTTACTTTTAACGAAGATGATTGTGTGTTAAGCGTCTGCGACTTTGATTTGCGATAGTTTGCACATTGGCTTGATGAATAGATGCTCGAGCTGCTCATCTGCGGTGATGCGTGTTGCAGCTTTATCGTTATAATACACTCTCACACGTTTATTTTTAGCATTGTTGGGAGAAGTCCAATTTACATATGTGGTTTCAACAACCAGATGCATTCACACTTGTCCAGTTTCGTCTGTTAAGCGGCCCAGACCTCCTCCTGAAGTGGTTTGAGCGATCAGATTAAAATCTGTCTCGAATGTGTTTCGGAGGGCATTTACACCTGGGGCCTCATGTACAAAGACTTGCGTTGAATTCATACTAAAACATTGCGTACGGACAAAGCTGTAAATGTGCGTACGCACAAAAAAAAACAGATGTATGAATCTCTGCGTACGAAGGATCCCACGCATATTCTCTTTGTACATCCCAATTGACGTAAAATTTAGCGCACATGCACGAGCACAACGCCCCACCCTTAATTAAATAAATTTAAATATGGTAATGAGCCCACTTTGGCAAAAGAAAGCAGTAAGAAAATGGCTAAAGCAAGCGGAAAGAAACAAAACTTTACAGAAAGTGAATTGGAGGTGCTACTATCGGAGGTAGAAACGAGAAAAAATATTTTATTGGAACTTTGTACTCCAGAATTAATAACAAAAGGAAAAAAAAATATGAGTGTGAGAGTCTGGCTGATGCCGTCAATGCGTTGGATCTGTCACGGTTTGGGTTTTGTTTCTTGTTTCTTGTTCCTGGTTCTTGTCATGTGATTCCGTTTGTCATGTGATCCTGCCATGTGTCTGTCATTGGTTAATTGTCTGATTGTTCACAGGTGTCCCTTGTCTTGTCGTTAGTTTTGTGTATTTAAGCCTTCATGTTTGCCCTGTGTCTTTGTCTAGTATTGTATGCTGTATGCCACTTATCCAGGTGTTTTCAGTTTTGTGTCATGCCTCGCCATGTCTTTGTTTTGTGATTGATTAGTGTGTTTAATTAAAGTTTGCATTTGGGTCTCTAAATCTTGCCTCCTGTGAACCTCATTCGTTACAGAATACTAGACCAAAGCATGGACCCAGCAACTCGCCTGTTCCGTCTCAGCCAAGGTGACCACCCAATTGAGAAGTATGTGGAGGAATTTTGCGAGCTCTGCCATGGGGTGGACTTTGATGAGAGTGTCTTAAAGGACATGTTCGGCTATGGGCTTACGGACATTCTTGATTACCTCATGCCTGATAACACCCCTCAATGGACCTTAATCCAATACATTGACCTCGCCCTTCGGTTAAGTGGCTTGTTTGTTACTGTGGGCGTTGTAGATGAGGGGTCCCAAGCGCTTCACGTCACTTCTGCCGAGCCAGAGACGCTTCACGTCACTTCTGCCCAGCCAGAGACGCTTCACGTCAGCCACGTCCAGCCAGAGCTTCACGTCAGCCACGTCCAGCCAGAGCTTCACGTCAGCCACGTCCAGCCAGAGCTTCACGTCAGCCACGTCCAGCCAGAGCTTCACGTCACCCACGTCCAGCCAGAGACCGTCCAGCCAGATACCGTCCACGTCACGCCTGCCGAGCCAGAGGCGCTTCACGTCACGCCTGCGCAGCCAGAGACTCTTCACATCACGGCTGTTCCTGAGCCGGGGTCTGCTGTTCCTGAACCGCCCTGGCCGCCCGAGGGGTCTTCACCGCCCTGGCCGCCCGAGGGGTCTTCACCGCCATGGCCGCCCGAGGGGTCTCCGCCCTGGGTCCCTGCACAACCTGTTCCGCCCTGTTTCCCTGCGCAGACTGCTACGCCCGCGTTCCACGGCCCAGGCCCGCCATTGCCATGTCCTGGATCCGTTCCCCTACACGGGTCTGGCCCTCCATCCCTCCCCGAAGACTGCCTCTGCTCCACCACCCTCCTGAACTTATGTTTTTTGTTTTGATGGGCGTCAGGAGCCGCCCATAGAGGGGGGGCTATGTCACGGTTTGGGTTTTGTTTCTTGTTTCTTGTACCTGGTTTTGTCATGTGATTCCGTTTGTCATGTGATCCTGCCATGTGTCTGTCATTGGTTAATTGTCTGATTGTTCACAGGTGTCCCTTGTCTTGTCGTTAGTCTTGTGTATTTAAGCCCTCATGTTTGCCCTGTGTCTTTGTCTAGTATTGTATGCTGTATGCCACTTATCCAGGTTCTTGTTTTCAGTTTTGTGTCATGCCTCGCCATGTCTTTTTTTTGTGTTTGATTAGTGTGTTTAATTAAAGTTTGCATTTGGGTCTCTACATCTTGCCTCCTGTGAACCTCATTCGTTACAGGATCTGTAAGTCGCTGTAAATTACCTTAAATAGAAATGGTCTGATATAAAGGTGGACGTTAAACGGAGAACTGCTGCGCACCGAAAGTGTGGGCAGAACAGGCAGTGGTAAAGGGGTCGATGAACTTACACCCTTTGAGCAGAGAGTTGCCTCAATTATGGGTGACACTTTACTGTCTCTGGAGTATATCTGCTGCTGTGGGAGACTCGGATTTACTACAGGACTGCCACGAAGGCAACCAATTTCTCATTTGTTTTTACTTTGGTACACATAGCTTACCTATTTAATTTTAAAATGCATGCAATGTAGCTGACCAAAAGTACACCAGAGATTTTACGTATCCATTGCATTTATGGCAAATGCGTGTACCCATTAATAACAGACTCAAACAGTGGCGATTCTACATTGAATTACACCCTGGGCGAAACCCCCTTCGAGCGGAATTATAGATCTTATATAATTTATAATTATTTTATAAATTGCAAATTAATAGCAATGCTTCCCACATGTGGTGGTGCGATAGACTTGTAGAACAATTCGTTTTGTACATTGCCTGTAAGAGTCGCCAACGGACAAAAACTATGAGAAATGTACGTACGCCAGACATGAGATCGGCGTGAAGGAACGCACATTCTCGCGTTAATTTCACTGTTAGTACATCCGACCGTGAGCGTGGAAGCTGGCGTACGCCGTGTTTTTGTGCGTACGCAGTGTTGATACATGAGGCCGCTGGTCCTTTCACGATCGGACAGCTATCAGATCACAGAAACACATGAAGTGGCCAGGTGTAAACAGGCCACTGTTTACATCATCATGATTATTAGTGATGCGCAGACTGCGCAGCGCCGATCCAAGTAATAATATTCCAATTAATTGCGGGTAAATTAGAGGTAGGCTACATCATTAATATGTTATAAATAAATGAAAAAAAAATATGTTTTAATGATTTTAATAAAGAGACTGAACTCTAATTTCCCGGTTAAAACAGTGAGCGTGCGTCTTTACTTTCGTTTTCAACAATATCTTGTGTTAGGTTAGTAAAGTATTTACACACACTTGATGTACCAATGCTGCTTTCTTGCTGCAATAACCCTCTGGGCTTTTCATCTCTTATCATCTGCAACATGTTAGTATCAAAATTAGCGCAATCATAGTGTCACATGATCAACGCGACTAGTCGACGTCAAGCTTAAAGCGTAGCGGCATTGCATTAAGGTCGACTAGTCGACTAATCGACTAGTCGGTTCAACCCCTAGTACTTACACATGTCTGAGTTTGCAGATGCTGACACTTTCTTTCCCCTCCAACCTCCCCACCACCACCAGGATGGTCCCTTCCCCTATCTCCCAGGGGGTCGGCTGCGCTCCTGCCTTCGTCTTCAGGAAGGAAATGCAGAGTCCGTACCCTCGGATTGCAAGCTACGGACGGGGCCTACGCCAAAGAACTTTATATCACAATGTTGCTTGCTGTGCAAATGTATATTTGTTACAGTATTTATTCTCCCGAGTCTTTCTGGTAGACTCCCGAGTCTTTCTGGGACCAGGAACGAGGAGAGGAACGAAGGAGGTAAGTAGGGAAGAGATTAACCAACAGGAGGTAGTCTGAGCTCTACACAAGACTAGACCATGTGTGTGTGAGTGAGAGAAAGAGAGGGGGTGTGTGTGTGTGTGTGTGTGTGTGTGTGTGTGTGTGTGTGTGTGTGTGTGTGTGTGTGTGTGTGTGAGAGAGAGAGAGAGAGAGAGAGAGAGAGAGAGAGAGAGAGAGAGAGAGAGAGAGAGAGAGAGGAGAGAGAGAGAGAGAGAGAGAGAGAGAGAGAGAGAGAGCGTGTGTGTGTGTGTGTGTGTGTTTGGCGATCTCTAATGGCACTGCAGACTCTGCTATGAAAAGAGGGTAGGATCTAATGGTTCAAATCTATAGCTTGCTATTGCTAGTCTCTACAAAACTGCAAAACTATTTTCAAATCAACATTAAGCATTAAGCACCGCTCTTTCCATTTTATAATTTTTTGCTGTTGTGTTTTATCATTTGTTACATTTATTTGCACTTCAGAGCCACTGCACACAAATATAAATAAGTCTTTGTGTTCAACAAATCGGTTAATTCAAATGACTCATTCAACACAAAAAGACACTTGCACGTTGACGGTGTAACCTGCAGAAAAGGTCACCGAACAAATCATTGAATTCATTTGAATAAACTCATAGATTCAAATCACAATTGTGAGAAAAAAAGACAATATATCAATGAATCACAGCGTTGATGGCCATTGGTCAGGTCTGTCAAGTTTTACTTGAAATCCTGTTAAACCACAACAAGACAGACTATATCAAGAGTAGGCTACTGAACTTCAAGACTTTGGAACTTCATTTACCTATGTCAGTCTATTCTCCAGGGAAAGACGAATTTATTTTCGTAATGGACACTCTCATCTGTAATGAGATTAGGAGAAGACACGTGCTGACTTTCCCTGTGGTGTGTGTGTGTGTGTGTGTGTGTGTGTGTGTGTGTGTGTGTGTGTGTGTGTGTTGTGTGTGTGTGTGTGTGTGTGTGTGTGAGTGAGAGAGAGAGAGAGAGAGAGAGAGAGAGAGAGAGAGAGAGAGGAGAGAGAGAGAGAGAGAGAGAGAGGATCATTTACCTCGCCTCACTATGGATTAGGTTTGCGAACAACACAATGCACTACTTTCTGATCCCTCTTCTACTTCAGTATAAATAAACACAGAGTGGGGGTTGTTTGACATCACTTCATGACAAAAATCTAAATGGCACAAAGCCACTGTCAACAGGCAAATGTTAGATTTTATTATGATATCCTAATCCTCTTAGCCTCCTAATTCCTCCCAACCGTGGTCTTGAGATGCTGGATAGATGCATGATGGCTTAATCCCTTGTTAGAAAAGGTTACCTTCGCTTTTCCCTCCTGCGTTAGTCACAGCGTCTCGCCATGGAGGAGCTACTGATACCCACAGATGTTGAGGAGGCGCCACCCGAACCTGCAACTTTCTCTCCGGCGGGACCTGCTAAAACTCCGCTGGAGAAAATAAAGGACTGCATGGCCAGCATGTTCTCAGTCAGTGTCAGGAAGTATGTGAAGGACTACATCAGGCGAAACGGGTTGCTGACCCTCTCGGTACTAGCTGTAATCACAGGATGTGTCCTGGGCTTCATGCTTAGGGGCCTGGCCCTCTCCACACAGGTAGGCTTATTGAACTAGGATTTTAGAGAAATTAATGACTGTGGACATGTCACTGAAAATGCACACAAGGGTAAAATTATACAAAATGGCAGTTGTTAAGTTTTTAGTGATGCATGATCTCCTGGGTAGACGTCAAACATCCTTCCAAAACATTCTGTTGGGTTTTGAATTGGTCTCTCCATCCTTCATTATTAAGTTATTTATTCCTGCTTTAATGTGGTATCTCCATCCTTCATTATTAAGTTATTTATTCTTGCTTTAATGCAATGTTTTTAGAAAATGATTTAGAATGTATGTAGAACTTACAGTATGTTTGACAAGTATGCTTGTCAGATGAAGGGCTCATCTTGGAAACATGTCCATATTGTTTTGTTACAGAACAAAACATATTTGTAGCAAATAAAAGGGTTTAAAATATATTTTTAAAAATTCTTCATTTATTGTATTGTTTTTTGTCAACATGGGCTAAATGGGTTTAAACTGATATAAATTATCTGAGTTTTTCAAATAAATCGATAGGACGCAAAATCTAGGTCACATGTCCATAACCAACTCAATTAGATCTTTGTCCATTTTTCATTCAGTTTTTTTTTTTTTGTTATAACTCCAGATCAAAATATTGAACAATATTGTTGGTTTTTGTATATATAGCCTACAGTCAAACCAAAATTTGTTCAGTCACCTTCAACATTTCTTACATTATCACAGTTTATTCACTATTTTTTAGAAATGGTAATAAAATATGACAAGTTCTCAAATCAGTTGATATTTCACTGGTCAGCCAGCAGCTATCCAGACTGTCTCACAAATGAATTAGGTTGAATAGCTGTCAGCTGTTAAATTTAAGTACATAATTAGATAATAGATCATACCAATTTGGGTCAACCGATTACCAAGCAATACTTAATTGTTCAGTCTGTGGTGTAAAAAGGTCACATTAATAATTAAAGAAAAAAACACTTAAGCAAAACATGGTTAGGTCAAAGTGTCTGAATCATTTTTGGTCCCATATTTTTATATATTTTACTGGTAGTCCACTGTATGAAGTATTTGGGTATAATATGTCACAGTTTACTTCATTTGGCTATCATCATCACATAAATGCACTATAGTGTCCTGCACCCTAGTAAAAAAAAAAAAAATATTAAAAAATATATCTGGTGTCTAAATAATTTTTGGTTTGACTGTGTGTGTGTGTATATATATATATATATATATATATATATATATATATATATATATATATATATATATATATATATATATATTAGTGGTGGGCCGTTATCTGCGTTAATGTGCTGCGTTAACGTGAGACTCTTATCGGGCGATAACAAAAATATTGCCGTTAATCTATTCTTAAAGTTGGGTTGGGATCATAATAAGCTTTTTCGAATGTCGTTATATTTTCGCGCAGTTCCAGTGTAACGTTACTATATTTGACGCCGCCTACTGTCACAGATCGCGCAGTAGGGTATTTTCCTGTCAGGGACACAAGGTGTATACTTTTAGTTTGTTACGTTGGGTGACGTTCCTCTCGTTACTTTATTTTAATGCAATACATGTTGTTAAATGCGTTTATTCCAAGCGCGCTGTATCTTTTTTATGGGCATGAGTGATGCTCAATTTACAAATGAATCACTCTTTTGAGTCGATTCTGTTCAAAGACTTCATCAAACAAGTTGGCAGATCTGTCTCAATAGGTTCGCGAATCAGTTTGAATGATCTTTTCAGTTTCCTCACGCACTGAATCGTCTGAAGCGCTTTCAATTCACACTCGACTCGGTCTCGGAGTAACAGGAAGATTTAAGAACACCAAGAGCGTTGGATGAAGTGGCCGTGGATCTACAGTCTAGTCTAGTGAAAGCAAATCTGCAAATGCATCATATTTTTTGCCAGCGATGAAGATTATAATAATCTTTAGTTGAACATCGTCGTATGCTGTCTGTAGCCATGTTTCCATCCACTTGTCAATCGAATTATCTGAAGTTCGGTAAAAAATCTTATGCGAATAAAGCTGGTGAAAGTGTGTTTCCATCAAACGGCTTTAAAGCGAATGCAAACCTGTGCGTAATGACGTCACATGCTGTTTTGCGATCAAATTGGTATATTGAATTGATTTGAGACATTTTAAGGAATTGCACAACATTTAAGCCAACATTTGCGAACTAAGTTTTACAAGGCAAAATGGATCACGCCATAATAATGTTTTCATCAGCATTTATCGCATAAGCCGGATATCGATCAAGATAAAATCTGATGAGACCGATCGGATTTCATTTGAGTCAATATTCATGAAATTCAATCGAATTTTACTGTTTCCATAAGGCATTTTTCATTCGATATCACTTAATGCGGATAAAAACGTGTGGATGGAAACATAGCTTGTGAATGAATGATTCCACAGGACGATACATTCCATTTCACTTCATTCAGGTAATACATTTAACAACCAAACAGATTATTACGCCACGATAGCACTACTAAAAAGTATGACATTATTCATTTTTTGGACATATACATTAATTTACAGGGCTAAAAAAACGCTTTAGAGCTTCGGCGCACTAGCAAAGGTTTACAGAGCTACCATTGTGTACAGTTTATGAAATTGTGACCGTGGCCCGATAAATTTAGCAAGATCAGTCTGAACGATCAAATTAAGGAATAATGCCTGACTACGCCACCTTGGGAATTTCACCCAAGGAATCAAAGCATAAAGCTTCACACAAGTTCCCCACCCCGTGGCAAGCAAAGCATGGAGACACTGGTATCAGTCGAATACAAAAGTTTTATTATAGAAGTATAAAAACCATAAAAGTTTAGGCTAGACAGAACCACACATCAATTGTAATACAAACCTACATAAATCAGGTCACATGTCATGGAGCTGCGGCCAAATTGTCGGGAGAATGCTTGGGAGAACGCACATACAAATTAAAGAACCCCAGTGCATGTCACAGACCACAGCACACAATGAAGAAACACCACCACCATCTACAGAGGATTGGATTGGTCGCCCCGGTCAATGAGGCCTGCAGCTCCTAGACAAAAGATAACAAACACACACACACACACACACACACACACACACACACACACACACACACACACACACACACACACACACACACACACACACACACACACACACCACACACACACACATTAATGCAATATGCTTTGGGGAAAGTATGTTGTGAATGAATGAAACAAAACCCAAAGTTACAAAACAAGGTTTCACAATATTAAACAAACTAAATAAATACAAACAAACTCAAGGTGGAGAAAGAAATCCAAATAAACCAATTTCACATTAGTATGAAAACCCAATTATAATACACCAAAACAATACAAAAAGAGTTACAAAACCACGATCAACCAAGAAGAATTCAAAACAATACCAAGAAGAATTCAAGACACTTAACGCCGTTTTAGACAAAACATATAGGCTGCACCAAAAGATGTTGTTCGTTGGCACGGGGGCTACACAAAAGACGATGTTCGTTGGCACAGGTCCAACACAACCATGACCGAAAACCCACACGAACAATACAGATCGTCCTAGAACGAGACAGCGGTGCTGCCACTGCAAGGATGTTATCCACCCTGCAATCCGCGCAAGAAAATTACAATAAACATTCAATAAATCTACGGAGGAAAATAAAACAAACTGCCACTTACCAACCGACAGCTGCGGGAGCCGGGATGTAGCTGGAGGTTTAACTACTGAGCCTTTGCAACAGTCGTCACCCGTACACACGCATTAACTGAAATAACACACAAATTGCAACTCGCACCACTTCCATGTTGAATAACCGCATATAATAGATTAGACGCATACCTGGAGGAGGACAGATGCGCATTCATATCCATATGCCGATTTAAAGCCGCTGAGACAACGCCGGACACGAGAGAGAGAGAGACCATAAACACAGCCTCACTCCTTTACAGACCAACAGTCGCGTTCACTCGCGAGAACGGAAACCACGCAACATCCGGGAATGGCGATCTGTCTAGATGCATTCGACAATGGTTTTTATAGCCCGCACAATTAATGACATTAAAGAGCCCACTCCAACCATTTAACTCAGGAAATCATGCCACAATCTACCCCTTGATCTTGCGTCGTCGCCCCGACGATGGCTTCAATTCCACGGCCTAAAAAGCACAGACACAGCGCTAGAACCTACAGGAGTATCAGACGCAGAACTTCCCATCGCCCGAGGAAGGAGATGAACGTTAGGATGATAGCCGGCATTTGTTCGCCTCGACCGTCTAACCCCATCCTCTTCTGCAGTAAAATGGTTATAAGCCCCTTGATCTGCAGATACCTCACCAAACTGCCGTGTCGCCAAATCAGGTCCTATGGGCACTGCAGGTGTCCCTCCCATTGGTGCCACCAACCCAGCAGAGGATGACTCCACACCACCTGGCCCTTCAGGACCCGGGGCCAAAGGAGCTTGATGCTCTAGTGCCAAAAACCCAACAGCGGGTAATCCCACACAACCTGACTCTTTGGGACCCAGTGTCTGATGCTCTCTAGGAACCACCAGTAACCAGTCTGCCTCATCCAGCTCTTCATCCTGCACAACCACCTGCTGCGCCGGAGAACTATCGGTGCCTTCACTACGCGGTGCATCACAGAACTCCATAAGTCCTGAATTTTGTTACGACCTCTCTTACCAAGGTCCCGGAGATAAACAGTCTGACCTTCGACCAATGGGGCATTCCGAACGTGCTGATCGTGATTAGCCTTTCGACGGTCTGCAGCTGCCTTTATACGATCACGAGCTCCCTCAAAAGCAACCTGGAGCCTGGCTTGATGTTCTGCCACCCAGTCATGTACCGTACCAGGTACCACATCCTGGACCCTTCCCAGAAGGAAATCCACTGGGAGTCTGGGTTCTTGCCCGAACATCAGAAGATAGGGCGATTCACCAGTGGTCTGGTGGGGAGTGGTATTGTAGCAAAACAATACTTGCGGAAGACAGGATACCCAATCCCTTTTCCTTGAAACTGGGAGGGTACGCAAAAGATTGTGCAACGTACGGTTGAACCTCTCGCACTGTCCGTTACCGGCCGGATGGTACGGCGTAGTGCGAGACCTGTCAACCTTATACAAGTTGCACAACTGTCGCATCAGCTGGGACTCGAAATTTCGGCCTTGATCTGAGTGAATTCGACCAGGTACCCCTAGCTTATAAAACCACTCCGTCACCAACAACCCCACCACGGTCTCTGCCCTCTGGTCCCGATTAGGGACAGCCATACTGTATTTAGTAAAGTCATCAGTCATTACTAATACGTTCTCTATACCTGTCCGTGACGGCTCCAAGACAGTAAAATCTATCGCCAGTATCTCATTAGGCTTTGACGCCAACAAATGGCCCATGAAACTTCGAGCAGGAGGCTGTGTATCCTTGGCCAACTTTCATCGTTCACAATGCCGACACCACTGGGCTATCTCCAAAGCCATACCAGGCCAATAACAGCGCTGCCTTACCAATTCAGTTGTACGCTCAATTCAATGGTGCCCATGTTCCTGGTGCAACAAGGTCAACACCTCACTACGCAGTGCACCAGGTAGTAGTACCTGTAGAAGCTCCTCTCCCCCATCAGGACGAAAGACACGACGATAAACCACCCCGTCCCGCTCCACCAACCTCTGCCACTGGCGGAGCAAGACTAGAGCTGGCTTAGAGAGTAAACGACGCTCTTCACGACTGGGAAACGTCCTCCTCTCCCAAAATCCCAAGACCTCCCCCAGAACCGTGTCTGCCCTTTGTAATGACCTTATGTCGTCAGCTGAACGACTTGGAAAAGACATAACGGTTGCCTGGGTGACTACTTGGGTGCCCAGAGAACTCACTCTTTCATCCATAACCTGTTGTATCTCCAGGGGTACATTGGTACCAAAACTCTGGCGGCACAACTCGCAATGCCTTGCTGGATCGAGTCTCGAAAGAGCATCTGCATTGCGATTACTTCTCCCAGACCTATACCGAAGTTCGAAATCAAAGGAGGCCAGTTGTGCGGCCCAACGCTGTTCAGGTGCACCCAATTTGGCAAAAACCAGATGGCTAAGGGGATTGTTGTCTGTAAAGACAACACACTTCTGCCCTATCAGGTACTCCCTGAACTTGTCAGTCATGGCCCACTTAAGCACCAGGAACTCCAATTTCATGGAGCTGTAATTAGACATGTTCCTCTCAGAGGGCCGAAGACTGCGGCTGGCGTATGCGATAGGCCGCACCCTACCTTCCTGCTCCTGGGAAAGGACCGCTCCCAAGCCAGCATGACTGGCGTCCACTTCCAGGATAAAAGGCTGAGAGAAGTCTGCATATGCAAGGACTGGTGATGACGTAAGCTTATCTTTTAACCCTTAGAAACTCTGTTGGCATTGTTCAGTCCATGCAGCCGCAAAACTCGGAGACACTCGCTTTCTGGATTTTGAATCCGCAAACTCTGCCACCAACCTATGAAGGGGCGCGGCCAGTCTTGCAAAACCTTCTACAAACCGGCGGTAATAACTTGCGAAACCCAGAAATGAGCGTAGTTCACTAGCCGTTTCTGGGCGACACCACTGAGACACCGCCTCGATCTTACTCGGGTCTGTTGATACTCCCTCCGATGAAATCACGTGCCCAAGATACCTAACCTCTTTCTGGAAGAAGAAGCACTTATCCAACCTCGCCTTCATCCCTTCACGCTCTAGCCGACTCAATACCACCTCCAGCCGCATCAAATGCTGCTCTGCAGATGAAGAAAATACCACAATATCATCGAGGTAGAGCAGCAAGGATTGACCCTACTGGTCACCAAAGAGACGTTGCATCAGGCGTTGAAAAGTGCTGGGAGCGTTGCAGAGCCAAAATGGCATCCGATTATACTCGAAGAGTCCAAATGGGGTGCAGAAAGCGGTTTTAGGCCTATCGCCCTCCACCACCGGGACCTGATTATACCCGCTGGCTAAGTCCAAGGTTGAGAACCAACGGGCTCCCGTCAATGCGTCCAGCGATTCTTCGATGCGCGGCAAGGGAAACGCATCCTTCAGTGTCTTGGAATTTAACTGACGGTAGTCTAGGCACATGCGCAGACTACCGTCCTTTTTCTTAACCAAGACAATTGGGGAAGCGTAAGGGCTGGAACTTTCCCTTATCACCTGCGCTTCCAGCAGCTGGTTAATATGAGCTTTTACAACATCATATTCTGAAGGAGGTATTCGTCGATAGCGCTGCCTATCTGGAACATCATCAGAAAGAGGGATCTTGTGTGCAATGAGGTTAGTGCACCCGAGGTCTCCTTCATAACCGGAGAACACTGACTGGTATCTCTGAAGCAATGCTCTAACCTGAGATACTTCCTCACTTGCCAACATGGAAAAATCCATGGCATCAATCTGATCCAGCACAGGATTTACTGGGGAGGGCTGAGAATTATCAGTAACTGTAGTGGACTTCACCTCAACTACATCTGTAGGCAAGCTGACCACCAAGACAGTGTTTAAGATGCCCAAGGTGTTATGTGGATTCAGCATAACATCCAAGGTACTTACATTCACTACGGGTACATATGCGGTACCATTGCTCACACAGATCAATGCAGGAGCTGCAAACAAACCCGCGGGCAACCCACTCTCAAGGGGTTCAAAGAGCACAGTAGTATCCGCAAATTGCCTTGAACATATTGCGGCCACCAATTTCATTGTGCCACCGGGTATACGACATAGTCGTTGACCACGTACCCGAACTTTACCATTACCGTCCTTCGCAGGCTGAGTACTAACCTGACAACAATGCTGAAGGGCCTGAACCATAATGCTCGGAGCTTCTGACACTGATGGTACACTAAATAATGCAGGGCCATGTTGGCCAAAGAGCTCCTGGTAGCAGCGCCGGAGAACATTCATTCCCAAAACACCCGGAACGGAGATACTAAGCCCGCCAGAAGGATCCTTGACCACCAGCACCCCACACTTTGGCACCAGCTTACCACAGAGCTCAACATCCAACTCTACGTATCCAATATATGGTATCCCAAGCCCATTAGCAGCCCGAAGCTGTAACCACTGACATGTTTTAACACTTTGTTCAAAATATTTGCGGAAACAACTTTCTGTAATTGTTGATACCATCGATCCAGTGTCAATCAAACAGGGGATCGAAACTCCACCAAACAAAGCGATAAGATGGGGGCAGGACACAATCAATGTAGGTGCAGAATCGGGGTGCAAACCAGAGCCATTAGACTCCCCAACCGAACTGTGAAATCCCGCAAAATGAATCCGCCCTCTCCCACCTGCGGAATTACCGGTGGAAGGCCCGGGGCGAGAAGGAACACGTTCATTATCACAATCCCTGGCAAAATGACCTGCTCGTTGACAACGCCTACATATTACTAGGGCTGTTCGATTCCGGATTTTTTGGAATCGATTCCGATTCCGATTCCTGTTTCTGGAATCGAAAAGAATCGATTCCAAGAATCGATTCCACACTGTTATTTTCGATTCTTTTTTTTTTTAAATACCAACACCGTGTCAAACATTGTCATGTCTTTTACCGTGCCACGGACCACGGTGCCACACAGCGAGAAACTTTGTACACCTGGCGTGACAAGCGAGACGTATTGCGTGCTGTTCTGTCATAAATAAAACGAGGCATTTACTTCGGGGATTTGTCACGCGTGCTTCCTGCGTCAGGTGTAGACAGACACAGTGTAAAGACTATGAATATGTTCACCATATAGCCTACATGGTAGATTCTATTTATATACATAGGCCTAATACACACACGTACACACGAGAGAAAGTGTCCGAGCATTAGAAATTAATTGGTACATGGTAATATATAATTACTATTTGAGGCACGGAAGTTTGATTTATGGACAACAATAATCAGAAGGCTACAAATGTCTTATTTAATAAATATAAATAATTCGAACACATAAACATTCAAATGGTGGATTAAATAAGATTGGATTTATGTAGTAGGCCTAAGATTTCATAACTAATCACTGCACCACAACCAGGTTTTACAGTTCTTAAAGTCCCTGTAAAGTCAAAATTAAGTATGTGTTCTGAGTTTGTCACACCACAGAAAAATGTGTTATTAGTCACCCAGCCAAATTTGAATGATAAAAAAAGCCAGCAAGTACATAAAATAAGCTATCAAAATCTTGAAAAAATGAGCAGTAGTCTCTGCTCTCAAACGCTGGGGGTGTGTCCGCTGGCTGCGCTGAAACCACGCCCACTCGCGGGAAAGCTGCCGACCGTCGCCACACTCAACTCTACAGCCGGAATGAACGCTCGCACGGTGGGCACGCACTGCCGATGATGGCACCAGTTGTCGGCGCGACGGGAGAATGAATGCCGAGGCGGGAGTCAGTTCGGCCCCATTCACCAGTAACAGCGGATTATCAGTGAATCGCAGTTGTCTCCGACGAAAGTTTATACAACTATCGTGTAAAATGATCACTTACAGAGGTGGGTTTTGGCGGTGATCCTCAGCTCTTCATCAAGGTGTCTCTTCACAAAATTAATCCACTTCTTCTTGATGTAATCGTTTTTCGGAAATTTAAATAAGGACACCGATCCGTTTGTGTGATCCGGTGATCGCATCCAGGTAGGACGCATTTCCGTGACGAAGGCATAGCTAGCTAGCTAGCAATCTGTATGCTGTTACTAATAATAGTACTGACAGTAACTCGCGATTGAGCGGCCTCAGCGGCTCCAGTGCGTCATCAAGTAGGGGCGTGTCCAGGAGCTCGGGGGCTCCAGTGCGTCATCGAGTCCCCGTTTTAGCCCCGCCCAGAAAATCCGGAAAATAGCAATGGTGAAAAACTGTTTAACGGTCTAACTCCACAATTCAGTACTTCACAGTTCACAGTCTTTGTAATATGTTTTAGCAATACATCTCTAACATTTATAATGTGTTTAGAATTTTTTTTTTAAATTGCCTTTACAGGGTCTTTAAGCATAAAAAAACAATAGCTGCGTCCCAATGTGCATACTATGCCCTAAATAGTATTGAAAATTACTAATGTCACATACTATTTAGGATGGATAGTATGCACATTGGGACGCAGCTAATGACTCTGAATTTTATTCACTGACATCGGGATGTTGTCAGTGCAAGTCGGTATCACGAGAGCTGTGGAGATGATCATTCTGCAATTGACCTTTCGCCGGCTCCTCCCCCAAAACGGCCATTGTCCAATCACACATCATAGCAACCGTTACTATGTGAGCAGTTCCGTCAAACATTGACTCCGAGCAAGCTGGTGAAGCGGTTCGCCCACGGCGTTTGTAAACCGGACACTCGATACCCCGAGAGATTGTCTGGAGGACTTGTGTTCTATCCGTTCCCAAAGCCGAAAACACAACGTGAGCGGTGCCTACAATGGATAAAAACAGTGTGGACGGCCCCACTCCCAGATACATGTCGAACATGGTTCACTCGCGTGCAGTGTGCGTGAGAATGAGACACTGAGTCAAAGAAACATAGAGAAAGCAGATCAAGAGGATCCACAAAGGAATTACGTTTTCTAAAGTGTTGTTGTTAACATGATATTTTCGGGGGGAAATGAGCAGCAGTCAACTAGCAGTGCAGCGCCCGTAGTAGACTACAGTTTACTTTAGAGGAATGCACGCTCGCAACGGGGGAAGCATGGAGCTTACTTTGACAACATCAGTTCATATATCAATATCGTAACGAATAGAAATAACCTTAAATAATGTATGATTATCTGCATCTTTCCGTCTCTTATGTATAGTTACTTTTTTTAAACACGAAAATCGCATTCAGCATGACACGCAAGCGGTTGCCATGGTAAGTTAATGAACAACCTGCTTGTTAAAGCGAATGTATAATCCTGTATCTTGAGGCAAAATTACTAAATATGCAGCAGCGCGAGTTATATATTTCTAACTCCAAACAATTAGCCACTGAACCAGCTTATAAAAACTTCTTCAAGGCTGTGCTGGCTGCATTTGAGGTAACGTTACAGGTCGGGTTTCTCAGATTTCGCTTGAGACCGGTAAGCATTAACGTTAGCCTCGATAGTAGTCGTGTCTCCTATATTTCGTATTTCGTATTTTTATAGTTTGAATATATCCCTCCACTGCATACTGTAACTCCTTGTGCCTCGATCTGGAGGATATCGCGGAGGTATTGTTTCAAAAAAAGGTCACTGACACGCACGGGCATACCTCTTCCCTTCATGGCAGTCTGTCGCGCTAGTCGTGTTTGACCATTTGTTTGACGGGCGTAGCAACAGTAACTAAGGGGGGCGGGGCTCGGCGAAAGGCTAATTAACCAGGGCAGTGTTGGGAAAGTTCATTTTCTACATGAACTAGTTCAAAGTTCAGTTCACAACTTTTAAATAAACTAGTTCAGTTCATAGTTCATATAGCCTACTTCAAAAAAATGAACTAACGTTATAGTTCATAGTTCTTTTTTTCCATATGTTGCTGCGAGCAATTATTATTATTGCCACAGCCCATATACAACCACAGAGCAATTATTTTATCGACTGGCAAAGTTTGCACAGAAATGTAAGATTTTTCCCATCCTCACCGACCTTGTCATAAAACTCGTAACTTAAATAAATAAATAAATAAAACGTGTCATAAAACCTTGCCTCCTCGCTCGCTGCTTTGTCGACGACATGCTGCTTTTTGTTTTGATGACGCATGCGGCGGTGCGCGACACTGGTGGCTGATGTTGCCAGATTGGGTTTTTTCGCTACATATTAAGGCTGAGTAAGTTCAGTTCACGTTCAGCACTGTTTGGTGGTTTGTAAAAGGCTGTGAACTAGCTGGCCTAATCATTTATTTAGTCTGAACTTTATTGCTTTACAGGTGACGTCTGAAGTGATTGTGTTGACAAATTAAACCGGCTACAGGCCGCGGTTTTTGTTAAAAAAAAAAAATCTTGGAGAGGAGTCGATTCCCCTTAATGGAATCGATTCCAACCTTTGGAATCGATTCTCAATTCCCAACGCCTCGGAATCGATTCTTTTTGGAATCGATTCCCAGCCCTACATATTACTGGACCACGGCGAGGAGAAGGGTTCCGCACGTGAGAGCCCTGTAACTGAGAAAGCCCTTGCGCAAGTTGGCTTAACTGCACTTGTTGCTGCTTTAACATATCCCGTAACTCGTCAAGCTCAGACCTTGGGCTACTAACATCTGCTTGCGGCTTCCCTTGTACCCCACACTGAAACCCATAGGTTACTGGGAGTGACTGGCTTCGGAGCCTCGCACCCCCTGGCATACCTTCCCGCTCCCACCGGATTGCTTCGCTACGGACGTCTAAAAAGGTACATGATGGTTGGCGGCGCACCAATTGCTTAAGTTCACGATGCAATGCCGTATCCAAGACAAATTCAACAAATTGGGTCACGCAATAATATTTCAGCGTTTGGCATAGCGGTTGACGACTGTTGCTTAACTTTCTCCTGGAGGCCCATCAAGGAAAGGGAAAACTCCAACAGGGTCTCCCCTTCATGCTGCCTCCGGGAGAAAAAGGCTTCCTGGCAAGCTACATATGACAAGGAACAACCATACAATTCACGAAGAGCCCCAATTATTTTAGCCGAATCCCCTCTATCCGTATCAGAGCGATGCCTAATTTCTTCACGAGCTTCCCCTTCTAAATGATCAAAGAGGAAGAAAGCTTGATCAGCTAATGACAAGCTACGGGCCCGCATACAAGCCTGCACTTCTTCAACCCACTCCTCAATACCTATACCGGATGTTCCACTAAATTTTGGGCATTTCCGGTCCCTAGGCACAAAAACAAACCTATCCACTGGGGCAGCAGCAGTACTGGCCAATGCAGGTCTAGCCGCTGCTGCTGCAACATCACTATCGTTAGTGGTACTAGTGCCTGGAAGACTTACCGATGGTTGTTCCTGTCGCAGCCTTTCATTATCAGCTCTTAATTGAATCACCAAGTCCCGCAACTCCTGCAATTCATTTTCCATTTTTAACTCAAAAGAACAAGTTAAATAACCTGCAACAGAAAAATGTTTAGTGGGGGCACACAAATTAAACAAACTAAATAAATACAAACAAACTCAAGGCGGAGAAAGAAAACTAAATCCAAATAAACCAATTTCACATTAGTATGAAAACCCAATTATAATACACCAAAACAATACAAAAAGAGTTACAAAACCACGATCAACCAAGAAGAATTCAAAACAGCTAATACACAAAATAATAACTGATTTAAATGAATGTGGAGAAAATGAATAGAAAGTCTCAAACAAATTTAACAAGACTAAATACAACACAAAGTAAGACACTTAACGCCGTTTTAGACAAAACATATAGGCTGCACCAAAAGATGTTGTTCGTTGGCACGGGGGCTACACAAAAGACGATGTTCGTTGGCACAGGTCCAACACAACCGTGACCGAAAACCTACACGAACAATACAGATCGTCCTAGAACGAGACAGCGGTGCTGCCACTGCAAGGATGTTATCCACCCTGCAATCCGCGCAAGAAAATTACAATAAACATTCAATAAATCTACGGAGGAAAAGAAAACAAACTGCCACTTACCAACCGACAGCTGCGGGAGCCGGGATGTAGCTGGAGGTTTAACTACTGAGCCTTTGCAACAGTCGTCACCCGTACACACGCATTAACTGAAATAACACAAATTGCAACTCGCACCACTTCCATGGTGAATAACCGCATATAATAGATTAGACGCATACCTGGAGGAGGACAGATGCACATTCATATCCATCAGCCGATTTAAAGCCGCTGAGACAACGCCGGACACGAGAGAGAGAGAGAGACCATAAACACAGCCGCACTCCTTTACAGACCAACAGTCGCGTTCACTCGCGGGAGCGGAAACCACGCAACATCCGGGAATGGCGATCTGTCTAGATGCATTCGACAATGGTTTTTATAGCCCGCACAATTAATGACATTAAGAGCCCACCCCAACCATTTAACTCAGGAAATCATGCCACAATCTGAACACCCGCCATCCCGCGGTAATGTGTGTGTGTGTGTATTGCGCAGTGGCATATTCACACAAATAGTTTTCATTGATTGAAACTAATTTGTTTAAAAATGAGGCTATTGCCGGTAACAAGGCAGGTTCACATAAAATCATTATGACTTATGACATTATTTTTTGATCTTAACGAGCATCTGGTTTGGCGAATCAAAAACGGACTGTAGATGCGTCGTGCTTGTTTCTTCTTCTTCTTCCAATTAGCCTACTATGTTAAAAAAAAAAACGACGAAAACATGTTAATTGTTCAATTAATAAAAAGTTTATTTGATGACAAATCGCTAAAGATGAAATTGGCCTCCCTTTCTGTCATTGTGAGTGTGCATTTCTTTTTTTACAAATTCGACTTTTGCTCCTCGATTGTCGTCGAATGGCATTTTTGGCAGAAATTCACATCCCTACATGAGGCGAACTATTCTCAAAGACTTACTTTTAGTCATTATTTGGGTAGCACACACATTCTGAATGCCTTCGGCAGAATTCAAATGAGCCATTTTTATCTAGATTAATTTCAAGATTACAGTGAGATTAAAAAAAAAATCTATGCCCACCTGTAATATATATATATATATATATCAGTGGCGGCTCCTGCAAAATCTCTCAGGGGGGGGGCAAATGTTTGGATGATTGATAAGGATAAGGGCCACCCATGCAATGGATAAATTAAGCATGTAAAGGCAACTTCACTAGTTTTTTTAATTGTGTCGCAGACCTGACAAAATAAATACATTTATTTTAGTTATAAAAAAATATTTATTATAATATAAATATGGAGACACAAGAAACACAGACAGCAACAATGTATCAGGCAGAATCCATATTCCATCTCCCTATTTTTTCAAAAATTAATGCTATTGGTCACCCTTTACATCTGTCAATGTGTTTTACAAATATTTCACCAATGAAAAGTATTAAAAGAGCTTGGAAATTATTTTGGGGGAAAACAGGTTCTCTTACGAGAGTATTGCGTAATATCTTACGCTATGGGGAAAACCTAGCTCTTTTCCACGAGATATTGAAGCCAAAAATTATCCTTAATTTTTAATCAATGTAAAACGCTTTGCAGCAGCAAGCAGACATAGGCAAGTAAGCTCGCGCGCCTATTGGCTACCCTGCGGCAAAAGCAGCAGCCTATCGAGAGTGGCTCTGCGTAACGTCATGACCAATGGGGGCACTTCGCGCCCATTTCGTCATGTCCCGCCAGAAAGGGCATGGTCTCGCCCTATAAACTTGATCGACAGGCTGATACAAACTGATTTTCATCTCTTCAGCGAAGCTCTCGCATCGCTGGATCCAGAGTGAGAAGCCGCGCCGTCGACGTGAGCCTTTCAGCGGGACGTGCCCTCGAGTCTGGAGTCGCTGGCCTCGCCGCCTTCAGCCGCCATACCTGCTGCGCTTTCCGGCGCCTATATATCCTTTACTCTGCTGAGAGTGTTTGTTTGCTTACGTAACGCAACTCACACTTCTCCCTAAACTCTAAAAGAGCTGCGTCTTTTTCAAGATGACTTCCTGTGGCTCGTACGTACCGAGCCCAACTCAGAGTGGGTGAAGATCACGCGGCTCTCGTGCTCACTGACGGTGGATGCCCTCATTGTGAGCTGTTGCCTATGGTGACTCTGAGGACTCGCCTGGCATCCTTCTCAGAGCCTGCACTTCTGCCCGCTGTGGTGCCGCGCCGAGCGCGCCCCCGAGCTCTCTACAGCCCGCCAAAGCTCGCCGGTTCGCCCGCCAGCTTCGCCGGCATCGCTCGATTCGCTCACAGATGGACAACGGCCGCTGTCTGCCGCCGCATCCGCCTTGAGCTCGACGAACCTAACGAGGCATGTTCTCTCCTGGCATCGGACAGTGAGGATTGGGCGAGCTCTGTGGACCTCCCCGCCGCTACCCGCGAGCCTTCTGGGAGACGAGCCGGCATTGAAACTGAGCCGATGCGTCTGCTCTCTCAAGCCGTGGATTACATCGGCCTCGACTGTGAGGCGCCCGCGCAACCAACGCGCAACGCTTTCTCTCGGGAATACGAAGCTCCGTCACAGTCGAGACCCGCGCCCTTCCTCCCTGAACGGTCGCTGAGACATTTGTGGCTGACGCTATCCGAGATGACGGAAGCTGAGCGCTCCGTGTTCCTCAATGCGCCCCCACCCGCCGCCGCCGCATCACAGCGCCGCCTAAGACCGCGCCCTCGCTCTGCCGGATGCCGCCCCCCTCAGCGCGGGCCCCGGCCGAGGATTGAGATTAAGCCCGAGGCCTCAAAGCCTTCCTAGCCTCTAGGAAAGTGACGATGTTCAAATCCCGCTGCGGCCGGATTTTCACCAAAACTTCTCGCTTGTTCAGTTCCAAGCAATGTGACTGTTCCAGTGTATTTCGCAGTGAGCAAGCTGGTTCCACAGCCCACTTGCCTGCGCACAAAGACAAGTTCAATAAAGACACGGCTACCCAGATAAATCCAATAAAGAGTGCATTTTCTGGTGTTCCGGCCACGGCCGATGGTGTTATGAGTGTTGTAAGAATGCCCACGTCCCAGTGCCCATTCCCACACCCAGACACAGCCCGCCACGGTGCAGGGCTAGCACAAATAAAATCGACTCATGTCGATTGTGCAGAAAATGTAGTGAACGCGCCCATATCACAGTGCCCGCTTACACTACACGATGCGTGTCCCTTGGTTTCTGTAAAAATGAAACTAACACACATTCAGTCGGCACGAGCCGACAGTGTTCTCAGTGCAGTAAATGTGCCCGCTGTCCCGCGCCCACATTCTCTCACAGACACGCCGAATCCCACGGGATTCGCCCCGCTCGCTTTCTCTGCACAACCCGTCATAGAGAAGCTGAGCGCGGCCAGGCTGCCCGCTGTGATCAGCGCGCCCCCCGGCTCGCACGCTGTAAACACAGCGTTGATTCAGTCGGCGTGAGCCGAGTGTTCTCAGTGCAGAAAATGTGCCCGCTGTCTCGCGCCCGCATTTTTCTCACAGACACGCCGAATCCCACGGGATTCGCCCCGCTCGCTGTCTCTGCACAATGCAGAAAATGTAGTGAACGCGCCCATATCACAGTGCCTGCTTACACTACACAATGTGTGTCCTTTGGTTCCTGTAAAAACGAAACTAACACATATTCAGTCGGCGGGAGCCGACAGTGTTCTCAGTGCAGTAAATGTGCCCGCTGTCCCGCGCCCACATTCTCTCACAGACACGCCAAATCCCACGGGATTCGCCCCGCTCACATTCTCTGTGCAACCCATCATAGAGAAGCTGAGCGCGGCCAGGCTGCCCGCTGTGATCAGCGCGCCCCCCGCCTCGAACGCTGTAAACACAGTGTTGCGTTCCTAGTACACCGGGGCTCTCGAGCCACCGTTCTGCCGCGGCCAGAGCCCGGATTTCATTCTACCCCTTTCTATTCACGCAGACGCGTGGTCAAAGCTCCCCGGGGTATCATAATGGGTGTTGAACACTATAAAGAGAGGCTATTCGCTACAGTTCGCTCGACGCCCCCGCCGTTATACGGCGCGTGTCGAAACTATGGTGAAAAATGAAGTATCTCATCTACTTCAAGCCGAGATAGCGAAACTACTGAGCAAAGGGGCTATAGAACCTTTATCTCAGGCTCAGAGCGAAGGGGGCTTATACAGCAGATATTTTCTGGTACCGAAAAGAGATGCGGGTCTCAGACCCATTCTAGATCTGCGACAGCTGAACAGAGCACTTGTGAAGCGCCAGTTCAGAATGCTTACGACCAGGAAAATCCTCGCGCAAGTGCGCCAAGGGGACTGGTTTATGTCAATAGATCTGAAAGACGCCTATTTCCAAATACAAATAGCGTCCCATCACAGGCGATTCTTGAGATTCGCCTTCGAGGGCCAGGCATATCAATACACAATCAGAACTCATAGAACACAGGGCCGCACTACTCGAGCACCTCGAGAAGCTGGGCCTTACAGTCAACTGGGCGAAAAGCTCGCTGTCTCCCAGTAAGAAAATTTCTTTTCTGGGAACAGTGTTGCACTCGCTATCCATGACGGCACGCCTGTCACCGTAGCGCGGATTAAATATCAGCACGTCGCGAAATCCTTCCGCCACGGCTCTATAGTCCCGCTCAAAAGGTTTCAGAAAATGCTGGGCCTAATGGCCTCAGCAGCCGCTGTACTCCAGCTGGGCCTGCTTCGCATGTGCCCGCTGCAGATGTGGCTGAAAGCGCGGGTTCCGCCCCGGGCATGGACCGCGGATCTGTTTCGCCTCAGGGTCGACCTACAGTGCGTTTCAGCTCTGGAACCTTGGAAAGTAACCGACTGGTATCAGTCCGGTGTGAGTCTGGGGAGCAACGCTGAGAGCAGCGCATGTGCCTGGTCACCCAAATGTGGGACCAGACAGACTGTCCAGAAACAACGTGAAGAGACCTCCTCTCTCAGGCGGAGGGCTCGATTTGGCATCCTCGCCCGGATCTGTGGTCCCTGCACGCATGGGCCATCAACAGGGACCCGCTAACCTCCCAGAGGGAGTGTTAAACATGATCGCGCAGGCTAGAGCTCCATCTACTAGATGCCTCTACTCCTCGAAATGGCCTGTGTTCTCTGCTTGGTGTCAAGCCCAGGGCTTTTCACCCGTAGACTGCGGGGTTACGGAAGTGCTTTGCTTCCTTCAAGAGCTGCTGGATAAGGGCAGGACCCCATCCACGCTCAAAGTATATGTGGCGGCCATAGCAACGTTTGCAAAACCGGTGTCTGGCCAGTCGCTGGGAAAGAACGACTTAGTCGTGCGTTTCCTTAGGTGATCTCGGAGGCTAAACCCTCCCAGGCCCCCTTCAGTCCCGATGTGGGACCTTTCCACGGTCTTCGAGCCAATCCAGTTGTCGGACATGAAAACACCTGTCTTTCAAGACAGTGTTTCTCATGGCTCTCGCTTCAGTGAAGCGCATAGGGGACTTACAAGCGCTTTCGGTAAGCGCGTCATGTATGGAGTTTGGGCCTAATGACTCAAAGGTCATACTCAAACCTAAGCAGGGGTACGTGCCGAAATCCCTCAATACACCGTTTAGGGCCCAGGTAATTTCCCTGTCTGCCCTTCCGGTTCTCAATGAGGAGAAGTTTTTGCCGCTTCAAAACAGAGCCTATCCAGATGGATAGTCGATGCATAGCACTGGCTTACACTTCTAAGGGCCTGCAGTGCCCCTTGGGTGTCAGAGCGCACTCCACGAGAGGCGTGGCCTCCTCGTGGGCATGGTCTAGCGGGGTCACCCTGCAAGATATCCGTACGGCCTTGGGCTGGGCCTCGCCGTCTACATTTATAAAATACTATAACCTGGAGGTACCTGCCTTACAAGCTAAGCTTTTGGCGGTCTAGAATTCAGTGCTATCTGCCCCGCTGTGGGGCCCAGATGCTGAGTTTGGCCTATGCATCGCTCACTGACCGATACAGCAGCTCCACGAGTGTTAACACACGTATGGCCACCCAGTTTAGGCTAACAGCTTTCACCCTGGCTGCGTGGTATGATAATTATATGATTAGCTCCTCTGGATGCTACTTTATAAGGAATGACGCTTCTAGCCCCTCTTCTTTCACTCTATGTGAGTCTATAATGATTATGCACTATATGCGCCCCGGGCTTCGGCCCCTGGGACTTTGGTGTTGGATCCCTGTACGCACGGCATGTTACACTGTTTTCCCCATAGCGTAAGATATTACGCAGTATGAGAGATACTCTCGTAAGAGAACGTACTCGATTACTAATGTAACCTCGGTTCTCTCTAGAGAGGGAACGAGTACTGCGTATCTTGCCGTGCTTGGAATACGCTCTGGTTCGCTTCGGCGATGAAAACCAGTTTGTATCAGCATGTCGATCGAGTTTATAGGGCGAGAACATGCCCTTTCTGGCGGGACATGACGAAATGGGCGCGAAGTGCCCCCATTGGTCATGACGTCACGCAGAGCCACTCTCGATAGGCTGCTGCTTTTGCCGCAGGGCAGCCAATAGGCGCGCGAGCTGTCTCGCCTATGTCTGCTTGCTGCTGCAAAGCGTTTTACATTGATTAAAAATTAAGGATAATTTTTGGCTTTAATATCTCGTGGAAAAGAGGTTTTCCCCATAGCGTAAGATATTACGCAGTACTCGTTCCCTCTCTAGAGAGAACCGAGGTTATGTTAGTAACCGAGTATGTTTTCTTTCATTTCCTGAAAAGTAACAGTTTTGGACATACAAGGCTTCCGTCCGACAGCGATGGTGTGTGTGTGTGTGTGTTACGTTAATTAACATTTGACCAAAATTCAAGCTCAAATGGAGTTTGACAAGGGTTTTTGACCAGTAAATGTATTTTCATTCCACTCAGATAGTTTATTTTATTAAAGATTCCACTAGGTGGCGACAAATAATATTGTTGACTGAATCGTTGACGTGTAGGATAAAGACATAGACAGTAAAAGAAGTGGACACAGCGACCCCATTAATTTCAACGAAGAAAACTGAAACCCGATTATTGCACTATAGTCTGATGGCTGAGCAACTGCGCAGGCTCAAACTGAGCGTGATGACAGTCTGACAGTTGTAAATCTTCTAGTAGCGGTGGCAAGACAAATCTGAATAACCTAATTCCTCAAAAACGTTGTTGTAATATTTTGTCCCATTGCTTTTATGGGCTCTCTATCTACAGTATGGGCTTCTCCCTTGACTTTATGCCTCTATGTCCCCCTGATTGCCTCATAGACAGTAAAAGATTGCATGCAAGCTTCTCCTCCTGTCTATACGGTAATGTCTTTATTGTGCGACAGAAAGTGGCGTGGTTATGATGCAATTGTTAGCCTATTTTTACAAAAACGGCTTCTACGGGGCCATAACGTAAGATACAAAGTAATGGAGCCTTTTATACATTGTCGTGTTTCTTTAGATATAAATAATGGACAAATGGAGTCTTTGGACGCCTCAGATGTAAAGTTATTCGCTGTCAAAGTGACGCCAAAATGAATGGGAGTCAATGGAATGCTAACAGCAGGTGAAGTTCTGCTACAATGGCGGCTCCCGCGAGGCTTCAACTTTCGGCTGATGGATTACCCCCTTGGATAAAGATTGTGTTGGTGTTCGAATGGAAATGTACAAATTTCAAAGTTCATCTCGTTCATCAAAGATTTTTAATAGTGTATGTTTTTTTCCCACCAATCGCTGCACAAGTTAAGGATATGTATGATGACGTAAGCACGTTAGTGCGAGCCCTCCCGGAACCCATAGAGAATGCATTGCAGTGCCTGCAGTTTGAAAAAAAAACATCTTTGAATGTAAGTCTATGGGAACACTCTGGGCGATTCTCAGCCATTGTGAAATCGCCCAAAAAGAGGCGGTACTCCACAGAACGTGACATGACGCTGATTGGACTATAGTGACGGCTAGCGTAACTCTGTGGTTGAAGAGATTGAGATTGTGAGATTGTGAATGTGATTGAAAAAGTCACTTTCACACTTTGGTGGTGTGTCACCCAATCGCCCTAATGAAGCAACCTCCCCTGATATATACAACACACACACACACACACACACACACACACACACACACACACACACACACACACACACACACACACACACACACACACACACACACACACACACATTACTGATTAAAAGTCTGAATATCATCTGAACAACTCTTTCTCTGTTTTTGTAATCAGGCAAAAATCTATTTCTCCTTCCCTGGTGAGCTGCTCATGCGGATACTTAAAATGTTGATTCTCCCCCTAATCACCTCCAGGTGGAGTTTGATTTATTTACATCTGTACATTACATGTTAAAGCTATCAGAAAAAAATCTTAATGTCACACATTAAGAATGTGTGAACATCTCATCATATCAGCTCTTACTCTCTGTAGTTTAATGTCTGGACTGTCATCAATGGAGTCAAAGGCCTGCTGCAGGATGGGGGTGCTAACGGTCACCTACTACCTTTGGACCACATTCATCGCTGTAGTGGTTGGCATTGTACTTGTTCTAATCATCAAACCTGGCTATGGGACAGATGTGGAGAGCAACAGACTAGGAGGTGGACAGGTCATAACATCTGCAGATGCCCTGCTGGATCTGGTCAGGTACAGTCAGAATGGACTATGACAAATCTTCTCTAGAGCTTATTACCCTCCTCCATCCCCAGCTCCTCCTCTCGTCCATCAGGATTTGGCATTCTGATTACCCCTGAATCAGACTAAAATTCTCAAATTATGTTGTACATTAAAATAAATTAATGATATCTGCAATACATTCATGTTGGTTCTGTTCTGTTTACCCTAAGGGGGATAATTGCTGCTCTCCCTGCTCTTATCCATGCTAGGCTGCATGGATGCGCTGGGAGTTCATGCCCAGAACAGAACCATACCGCCAATCAGGGGCGGAGCGGGCGCGGGAGGTTGGGGGGGTGGGGGGGATGGGGGGGGGGGTGGCTAATGGGGCTTAAGCCCCGAATGTTTTGTCAAAAGCCCCTAATCTTTTAGGTTTTTTAAAATGACTTCAACTTTGTTTAATTTCCTCTTAGTCTTTCTGACTGGAGCGGCAAAAAATCATATAAAAGCTCTACCACCGTGCGTGGTGGCAGACGGTAATGCATTGCATCGCGCATCACTCAGCTTGTATGCCAACTGCCAATAAAAACTAACGAAGAAGAATATAAATCGTCTTCTTCGTCGTCGTTGTCATCAGGGGCTTGCCGTTGGCGGGCTGTTGTATGTTTCACCGTGACTGGCGTCGTAGCGAGCTCACTGGCTCAGCCACGGCACATGTTTGCAGTCAGTTGCCTACTGGAAATTATGTCACAAATTTGATGAAAGTGATGCTTTTGAAAACATATTTCTGACAATAAATGAAAGATTTTTAAAATGGCATGTCTATTTTGTCTCTGCGGAGATGAGATGAGAACAATCGGAACACGGCCGTATTCTTGTGCATGCGCATCTAGGTGACACGGATAAATGTACGCAGCAATAATTAATGTTCCTGCGAGATTGTTGCACGGGATGTGGAAGCGCGCAAAAGTTCCAGAAATGTACAAAAGTGCCCTGGCCTTGAATGACAAGGTAAGGAAAATAAGACTAAATCAAAATTAAATAACCAAGACTAGGTTGTCCTTGTGATTTTTCTCAAGAGATGTTTTGAGCATTTCACTTCAGACACCGGATTATCAGCAAACTGCCAAGAGAACAGCAAGCTGGCTAACACGTTACTCAAAATAAACTAGCAATCTATTCAGTCAGCATATTTGTGTTTGATCTGTGTGAATTACAGAAATATAAGACTTGCAGAGTAGGCTGTGTGTATGTGTGTATCTCTCTTCATGTAGCACATTGTATGGGTCACTATATAACAAGGTAATACAATGTGTAATCAAGTGATGACTGATTAACAGTAATGTAAACACTAAATCTTCTACAACAATGCAAAGTATATGGTCTTAACCTTACAGTTTTTCACATTTCATATAATACTCAATTTATCAATTTCTTTGCACAAAACTCTCCAGAAAGTGCCATTTAATGGTTTATCTTTCAAAAAAAAAAAAAAATCCCAGGGGGCATACCCCCCTAGGGACAGCACCCCCACATAATACAAATAGATATATGCCCTTGGTTTGGGCTAAGCCCCGAATGTTTACATCGTCTGGCTCTGCCCCTGCCGCCAATCTTAACTATGCTAATTGTCAATCGTATTTGACGATAGTTGTCCTGACAGAAATGGGTTTAGAGGCTTGGGCAAACTTTTCAATCTATTTCCATCTGATTATATGGGTAATTAATGGTTAATGTTTGGACTTATTGGTGGGTTCGATAGTGTTCAGTTTCAGGAATGGAAAATACCTTAAAGGGATATCACCCAAACATATCGTTTCAAACCTTTGTTGCTTATTTTTTCTCCTATGTGACACAGAAACAGAAAGTTTTTCCATGCAATTACACACATTGGCCCTCATTTATCATTCTTGCGTAGAAACGGGCGTATATGTTGGCGTAAGATTATGCTTACACTCTTCTCACCGCCTGATGTATGAAGCTGTGCGTACCTTTGAAATCCTGGTGTACGCAATACCTGCCCTTGATAAATGCAGCGGCTGAAAACGATCGTCATTAGACTAAAACGCCTCTAAATATTCAAGTCTCCACTTTCACCACGCCCTCATTTTACGCCATAAACACACGGAAGATGGCAAAGAAGAGAAACTTCTCCGACGTGGAGATCAAATGACCTATCACAATGCATTATTTTACAGCACGTGTTTTGAAACAATAGCATTTAATATCCTATCACGTACAATAGTGATGATGATGTGATGTGGAGTACTATTCATTCACATTAATAATTGCATGTCCATTTGTAATATTCTTATTATTAGCAATTCGTGTTCGCATTTATGAGGAAAAAACAATGATACGGACGTGAGCGCTCTGAAAGCGGCACTAAAATATATTTTAAAACTTTCACAGAGACATCAAACATAAAGCACAAAACCTTTCTTTAAACTGAATTTCATTTTGTATTAATTGTATCTTAATTTTAATCAATGTTTTATCAACCAATTACCTGGATTTAACAAATAAGAAGTAAAAAGCAGATGATAGATAATCATGAAACGGAGGACGCATCTCATAAATGAACCGAAACTCAGCGTATAAGCAACGCGTTCTCACCCCAAGGCGTCATCTAACTGACAATTTTGACCATGCTTCAATATTCGACGCTAAAGGCACCCTTTAGCGTCAGTTAGTTGACGCGATCCCAGGGCGTCATCTAACTGACGCGTTACCCTTAGCGTCAGTTAGATGACGCGGGTAGGTTTAGGTCTGGGTAGGAGGGCGTCATCTAACTGACGCTAAGGGTAACGCGTCAGTTAGATGACGCCCTGGGATCGCGTCAACTAACTGACGCTAAAGGGTGCCTTTAGCGTCGATTATTGAAGCATGGTCAAACTGATTCCCAAGGCGTCAGTTAGATGACGCCTTGGGGTGAGAATGGGCTGGTATAAGGTACCCTACTTGCCTCAGACATGTCTACTTTTAAACAGAATTCAAAACGAAAGAAAACAGACTGCAGACTGCTCTCTGCTTATGTAATCTGAAATGTGCATTTCTCTCTGGCGCGTTTCACTGCGAAGATCGCGAGTCAGCATCTCAACTTCATCCTTGCAGCCGACACAAAGAAAACACTTCTTTATTAATAAACAATTAAAATATCTCCTTGCTATATTTTACATATTCATAATCATTACTTTTGCCGGTTCTTTGTGACAGATTTTTACACTGAAGTTATAATTAGCCTACTATGTTGTTGTTGTTGTTGTTGTTTTGTCACATGTTTTAGTTTGTCAGTGCGTTTTGTGGTGTTAGGAATTGTTTTTCTGCGCATTTCCGCACTAACTCAAACGTGCGTACACCACCTCCTGAGCTGGTGTGGGATTTGAGCGTGCCGTACGCCAACGTCCAAATTGATAAATCTCAAAGTCACCGTGGTTTTGGGTGTACGCCAGGTGTACGCTCGAAATTTGGTGTACGCACTTTTGATAAATGAGGGCCAATGGGAATTGGAGCACCCAGGCTTCAAAAATTACACAAAGACACCATAAAAGTATAATAACATGAGTTCATATCAATTGTGTCTAAATGTTTTGTTGTGTTGAAAATCAACTATGACAGTCTTTTCTTCACAAAATCTACCGTATGGCTTCATAAGAATATATTATAATATACATATAAAATCACTGTGCTATTTATATAACACACAAATCACATGTACCACTGTTATGGTGTTTTTACACAGAAGAAAATAGTCACACAGGTTTGGAATGGCATGAGTTAAAATTATGACAGTATTTTCATTTTGGGGTGAACTATCCCTTTAATATTAGCTTTTTAACTGCTAAAATGATAAGCTTTGGGGGTAAACTGCTATTTTCATTCATTGGAAAGAATTGTCCATGTCTGGGGAGTCTAGGTCATCCCATACAGTGCAATCCTATTAAAGCAGCGGGGTGATTAGGATATTTTTAGTAATCTGTACAAAGTAAAAGGAGGAGGACCCTCCCATCCCCCACCCCTTCTGCCCATGGACACAGCTGCTGTTAGTCTTGACTGCCACACATAATAATAGCTGGTGCTTAAATCTGTAGTGTGTGTGATGTATCATAAGGGAATTAATGTCCTATATATATTCATAATCAAATAAAATACCTGTGTGTGGCAAAAAAGCAGCCCTCCCCGATCGAAAAACGTTTTCATCTTACTTAAAACGACATTCGAGAGTTTGGAATATATTTCCACGACTGCCAACATTTGGACGAGCCATAACAAAAGTTTTCTTGGAATGACGGCACATTAGATTGATCTCTCCCTGATGTCATTGTTCAGGTAATCTGATATTTATACAGATTGCTAGATTTTTGGATTACCCATGGCATGGTTTAAATACATTTTTATATTATCTGTCATACTCTTGTATAATGTGAAGTGTCTGATGTATTTTTTTTCTCATAGGCTATCAAGACGCGCTTTTCCTCTATGATGGACAATAAAAAAGCCCTCCTGGCTGCAGTCACTTTGCCCAAATTTAAAGGGTACCTATTATGGAATTTTGAAAATTACCTTTCATGTAGTGTGTAACATAGATCTAAGTGAACGAAAACAAACTGCAAAATTTAAATATGAAAGTTTACCGTATACAAAGATATTGTCTCTCAAAAGTAAGAGTCTACTCTGAGTCGCTGATATGAATCGATAGACGAACGATGCTTTTTCTCTGTCTAGATGATGTCAACTTGACAAGTTATTTGAATAAGATACGCCCACTCATTGCGCGCGCCGTAGACACCAGTGAAACTTGACAACATCATGTCGACGAGACGCTGTTCTGAAGTGCGAATCAAAAGCGAACTTTTTTTTCACTTACCAGGGACGAGCATGTGAAGAATCAGTGGCTAGAGTTTATATTTACAACTATACCACCAGTGTTGGGAGTAACGCGTTACAAAAGTAATGCATTACAGTAACATATTACTTTTTGCTGTAACGCAGTAGTGTAAGGCATTACTAATCAATTTTCAGTAATATTTTACTCGGTACATGTTCAGTAAGGCTTGCGTTACAAGTTACAACAGACTTTTAGTTTTAATTGTAAAAAAATAAATAATAATAATACACAGCAAGACCGCGAAACATTAATGAGTGAAAAATGAAAGTAGGCTAAATGACCTGTTCGTGATCAGTCAATATCGCGTGTGGTGTCCAAGTCTGTTAATAAAAATTATATGGCAGCGTCTGATATATTTGTATAGCGATTTATTTCTTACAGGAGTGCCGTGAGGTATGATCTCGGCCTCTGTGCTCGCGCTGGCCAGTGGAAAAGCGGCTAAAGCCTTAATGGTGAAGATGGCATGAAGAAGACTGTACATTCGCGAGATGGACGTATGCGCATTAGGCTATTCGTTCTGTGTTTTCTTTCTAAACAGTTAGGCTGTGTTTATGTGGTATTTTTCATGTTTTCATCACGCAATCATGTTTTTGATGCGGTGGTGACGCGTTCATTTAAGGGCAGCGGCGCTACCGATAAAGCACCTAAAAGCTGTCACAAAGAACCGGCAAAAGCAATGATTATGAATATGTCAAATATAGCAAGGAGACATTTTAATTGTTTTTTAATAGTCAAGACGAAGTTGACGATGCTGACTCGCGATCTTCGCAGTAGGCTAGTGCACCAGAGAGAAATGCACATTTAATTTCATAAGCAGAGAGCAGTCTGTTTTCTTTCGTTTTGAATTGTTCTGTTTTACACGTAGACATTTCAACATAGATATATTTTTCAGGTCCGTGATTAGGCTACCTTATACACTGAGTTTTGGTTCATTCATGAGTGAATTGTCCTCCGTGTCTTGATTAGGCCTATTTATAATTGTCTGCTATATTTAGCCTACTTCTCATTTATAAAATCCAGGCAAAATTAAGATACAATTAATACAAAACGAAATTCACTTTAAAGAAAGGCTTTGTGTCTTCTGTGTAAGGTCTTTGTGAAAGTTTTAAAGCAGTATTTTAGCGCCGCTTCAGAGCGCTCGCGTCCGTAACGGAGAACTGTCACGTCTGTAAAATTGTTTTTTTCCTCATAAATGCGAACACGAAAAATAAAATAAAATTTATATTTTATGTTCTGTGGAGAGCCAACCCTTCTTCATCCGATTTGCGCTGTGTAATTCACAAAATTACAACAACATTGCCTCCTAAAAGTTAAAGATTTATTTTTGTCACGCATGACTGTCTATTTCCCTAATAATAAAATTAAAACGCATGTGTAGACTGATATTTTTCTAATGTCTGGACTCCTTTCAGGGAGGAGCCTATGGATAAACAGACGTTTCAATATTTTGGTATTGATGCATTTTCTGAGAATTTATTTTTTAAGTTTTGACAGCAAATGCCATGTCCGCTGGAATTCCCAAATTTTAAATAATTTATTCTCAAGTGTTTTGTGGTGTAGGTCTACGTATTTTATAATGTTAAGTTAACTTCAAATAATAGTAATAGTAATTTAAAGATTTGGTAGCATTGGATCTGGACGGTATGGATAACTCTTGGAGTTGGAAGGGGTGTGTCGCGATTCTGCAGGTTCGTGGATCTGAGTTCGCGATTTCGGTTTCATATCGCATATCATTAAAGCCCTAGTCATTTTAGAATGTTAAGTTCTACTTCTGTATAGTTATTTTGGTGAAAGTAACTCAAAAGTAATACAGGAGTAATGTAACGCATTACAATTCTGAGACAGTAATATTGTAAGGTAATGAATTACTTTTAAATAACAGTAACATGTAATATATAATGTATTCCAGTTTGGAAGTAACTTGCACAACACTGTATACCACACAAGTATAGCCGAACCTTGTGCTGTGTTCGCGTCATTTTAATGACGATTCCTTTACAAACATAAATGCTTTCAAGTGTGGATTCGCGAGCCGGCTGATACTGAAGGAAGGTTCAGTACCAAGTTTATTTGGATGAGCTTCCTCCTCCGAATCACAACCTGTAAGTACTGTTAATAATTGTTGCTTTTATGGGTTTTGTAGCATGCTCAATAAGTTTTTTTTTTGAAATATGTAAAATGTTTGTCGTTGTAATTGGAGTTGTCATAAAGAATAGAGCGTATTGTAGTACTGCAGTGCTTTATCAATATGTTTAAGCTTTGGGTTAACGCGAAAAATAACTGACTGGGTCGTCTGACCAATCACCGCAGATTAGCTTCACGTAAAGGCGGTGTTTGAAAAATGAGTCGTCGAACGAATCATTAGGGAATCGGTGAGCAAATCAGGTAAAAATAAATGCATATTATAAGACAACAAAAGTGTTGTTTTGTCATTGCATGCATGTAAAACTGTTGTTGGGGACTCCCAGAACAATATTAGGAACATTTTAAATGCCATAATAGGTGCCCTTTAAGTTACGCTGGATCAGAGAGGAACAGAAAAAAGACACTGTTAAAAGACAACAGCATAATGATCAACATCACAACAAGCATGCTGACTCCACTGATGACTTTTTTTTTCATTTGAGGAGGAGGATTGTGCCTTCTCTGCTGAAACAGAGGTCATGGAATATTTAAAATCTACAGGGTCTGACCTGGGTGTTCTTAGACAGTATCCCAGGATTAAGGCTATTTCACTGAGGTACAACACAGCCACACCATCAAGCGCACCACTGGAAAGGCTTTTCAGCCTGGGTAATCTTGTGCTCACCCCCAGGAGGAACCGACTGTCAAGCAAACGTTTACATTAATGAGATACAACCACTTTTTCAAAAAAGAGGCAGCACAGTCAGCTGAGCAGTAGAAATTAGTTTTTGTAGAAAAACTTATGACCGCATACAGTAAGCATGAAATATGTTGCTCATTGCTTTGAATAGTAATTCTATTTTTTGTTATTCATATGTATTAGAATAATTAAAAAAAAATGTTATTCAGATATGTAGCAGAGGAATTCTGTTCAACTAAAGGTTACATTTGTTACTAAAATGTTATGAAATATGTTGCTCATTGCTTTGAAAAACTTAGAAATGTATTGATTTTTGCAGAGTAATTCTATTTTTTGTGATTCATATATGTATTGGAATAATTAAAAAATGTTATTCAGATATGTAGCAGAGGAATTGTTTAACTAAAGGTTACATTTGTTACTAAAATGTTTAAGTATGATGTCTTAATAAAGCTAAAATGCTTTAAAAGGACAAACTATTCCTTGTTTGACTCATATTTAATTATTAAAAGAGTTTCATCTCTATTGTCTATCCGGTCAAGGTTTATAGGGATTTTAAGAAGAAATTTGTTTAATTACTTGAGTAATTAAATTACTTTTCAGACAGAGTAATTAGAAAAGTATTTTAAATACAATATTGATGATGTAATTAGTAATTAATTACTTATTTGAAGTAACTTGCCCAACACTGTTCATAATGTGAATGAATTAATCAATTGGCATCATATTTTGTATCCTCAGGAATATGATCCCCTCCAATCTCATTGAAGCCACATTCCAGCAGGTGACTACACACTTTAACACATTAAATGTCACTTATTTGACAAGTGAGCTTAAAAATGTACTGTGTGTGTACTGCGAACATAAACAATACCAAAGTCCCTTTCAAGAAAAGCCAGTTACCTTTCAGTCTGTCACAATTGGCGTACGTAGACGTACCAACGTATTGGGATCGCGTCAGAAAGCCCCAATCATCTTCGAGTGTAAACAGAATGAATAAATAGGAAGCGGATGCGAGCAGCAGTTATCTTTCGCTTCGGAGCCGAACAAATCTTTTGTATGCATTCTTTGAGAGTGGTGAATACAGTTAACGAGTGTGTCGAATGTTCTTCGTAAAGAAGCCTCTCGAGCAGTGTTGGGTGTTACGGTGTGTGCAGCGGTGGTCACGAGCTCACAGCTCTCAACTGCTGTTTTCACAGCATTGGTTGGTTCGAGGGCGTCTTCTATGAGGTCACTGTTTTAATATCAGTTGAGTGAGTTCTTCACTGTGCGGGCTATACCATCCCCTGCCAGTGTCGCCGCTGCCATTTCACCTCTGTGCTTCAGAACTGAGAGAGCTAATTCCTGAAAGAGCAAACACAGGTGTGACTGCATCTTTTTCAAGATGACATATTATCGTGTGTTTCTGGATGTGGTCGTTCCCTGGCGCAAGCTGACTGCCACGAACACTGCATCAAGTGTTTTTTGTTGTAAAAAAAATTACTAATTAAAAAATTATAATTTATATACACTCACCTAAAGGATTATTAGGAACACCTGTTCAATTTCTCATTAATGCAATTATCTTATCAATCAATCACATGGCAGTTGCTTCAATGCATTTAGGGGTGTGGTCCTGGTCACGACAATCTCAAACTGAATGTCAGAATGGGAAAGAAAGGTGATTTAAGCAATTTTGAGCGTGGCATGGTTGTTGGTGCCAGACGGGCAGGTCTGAGTATTTCACAATCTGCTCAGTTACTGGGATTTTCACGCACAACCATTTCTAGGGTTTACAAAGTATGGTGTGAAAAGGGAAAAACATCCAGTATGCGGCAGTCCTGTGGGCGAAAATGCCTTGTTGATGCTAGAGGTCAGAGGAGAATGGGCCGACTGATTCAAGCTGATAGAAGAGCAACTTTAACTGAAATAACCACTCATTACAACCGAGGTATGCAGCAAAGCATCTGTGAAGCTTTGACAACACGCACAACCTTGAGGTGGATGGGCTACAAATACCACTCATCTCCACTACAAATAGGAAAAAGAGGCTACAATTTGCAAGAGCTCACCAAAATTGGATAGTTGAAGACTGAAAAAATGTTGCCTGGTCTTGATTTCTGTTGAGACATTCAGATGGTAGAGTCTGAATTTGGCGTAAACAGAATGAGAACAAGGATCCATCATGCCTTGTTACCACTGTGCAGGCTGGTGGTGGTGGTGTAATGATGTGGGGAATGTTTTCTTGGCACACTTTAGGCCCCTTAGTGCCAATTGGGCATCGTTTAAATGCCACGGCCTAGCTGAGCATTGTTTCTGTCCATGTCCATCCCTTTATGGCCACCATGTACCCATCCTCTGATGGCTCTGATTCCAGCAGGATAATGCACCATGTCACAAAGCTTGAATCATTTCAAATTGGTTTTCTGAACATGACAATGAGTCCACTGTACTAAAATGGCCCCCACAGTCACCAGATCTCAACCCAATAGAGCATCTTTGGGATGTGGTGGAACAGGAGCTTCATGCCCTGGATGTGCATCCCACAAATCTCCATCAACTGCAAGATGCTATCCTATCAATATGGGCCAACATTTCTAAAGAATGCTTTCAGCACCTTGTTGAATCAATGCCACGTAGAATTAAGGCAGTTCTGAAGGCGAAAGGGGGTCAAACACAGTATTAGTATGGTGTTCCTAATAATCCTTTACGTGAGTGTATATAGCCTCTCTGGAGAAAACCGTGATGTCATCGTCAAGCTCAGTTCAGTTCTCATATAATGGTGTGAATGCAGGCAGAACAATAATATTGTTGACTATTAAATGTCCCCAACTAAGCAAGCCAAAAGCAAAAGGCGACATTGGCAAGGAATTGTCGATGAGGCCTTTCACAGGGGAGAATCTAGTTGACACTTCAGGGATGCATTGTGGTCGTGTCTAGGTGCAGGTCCACCATCTGATCTGGATATGGCCCTGATCTGGCTGACTACATTAATACATTAACCTTGGAATGAACAGAAAGACTAACATTAATAATAATAATAATTCATTACATTTATATAGCGCTTTTCTCTGCACCAGGGGCGGTGTTTTGATCATTGACGGGGGGAGCTGCGCAATTATATATATATAAATGCTACTAATAAATGAGCAAAACTTGGCCACTCCATATTTAATATTCAATTATTTTAATTATCACAGTTAAAGTTTTAATTCTATTAAATTGAACAAGCACAACATTCAGCATTCAATCAAATATTCTTAAAAATGTATTATTATTATTAATGTTATTTTAACGTAATATCTTATTTCGACATAATATGTGTGCGTGCAACAAGCAAGAAGTGCATTTGTAAATCCGGTGACACGCGTGCATTAATTTTTATTAATAAACTAGTGTTTTCTGTGTCAGTGTCGGCTGCAAAGATGAAGTTGACGATCGCCATCTCTTCTCCGTAGTGAAAGCTCCTATAGAGAGAAATGCACATAATGGATTACATAATCAGAGAGTAGCCTATTTCTTTTCGTTTTGAATTGTTGAAAAGCTTTTTAGTTTCTATTTATATATTTCTCATGTCTGTGAGGCATAAGCTGAGTTTTGGTTAATTGATAATGAGATGTGCTCCAGTTCACATGCAATGCAATTGACCGCGCCTCCATGTCATGATTATATTGTCTGCTATATTTGCTTCTTATTTATTAAAGGCACACTATGCAGGAATTCCATTTTTGTCAAACAGCGACCCCTAGAGTCGCTGTGGAGTACTTATATTTAATGTTACTGTCGTAAATACCACTCACACAGAGCGTCTCTGCACTCACGGCCTGATACCCCTTTGAAGCTGTTATATTAACCCTCTGGGGTCGGCAAACACGCCGGCGCGTTTTGGCAGATTTTTTCACATAGCAGAAAATTAGACTTAAAGGGATACTCCACCCAAAAATGAAAATTCTGTCATCATTTGCTCACCCTCAAGTTGTTGCAAACCTGTATGAGTTTCTTTCTTCTGCTGAACACAAAGCAAGATATTTTGAAGAACAATTGGATCTTTGGCACCATTGACTTCCATAGTATTTTTTTTCTACTATGGAAGTCAATGGTGCCAAACAACCGTTCTTCAAAATATCTTCCTTTGTGTTCAGTAGAAGAAAGAAACTCATACAGGTTTGCAACAACTTGAGGATGAGTAAATGATGACAGAATTTTCATTTTTGGGTAGAGTTTCCCTTTAAAATATGAAAAAATATACTGTTAAATGTCTACTTCTTTATGTGCCCACCTACAATCGAAATAAAATATTGTGCTTTTGTAAAATAAAGAAAATAAACAGGGTGTGCGTTCTGCCTCTCCGTCTCCGTGAACTTTTTTTCTGGAGCACGTCTTTAAATTTAAACAAAACTCAGTGAATACTATTCACCCAGGCATGAGCAATATATCTTTATAATCATTTAAGTGTGTACTTTTAAATGATCTAATTCAAAACTAAAATAAATATTCTCTGTTTATGTAATCTATATAAAAAGAGAGAGGTGTCAGCCGTTCTAATTATCATTCTCTCAGCTCATTATTCTGGTAATGTGACACGCCCACGGAGAGCGTGCGCTATTCAAACGTAAATGATATGAAGCAACACATTGAGACGTGTAAACGCCCACATAAACGCACTATATGTAGTCAGATTAATGTACTGTCGTCTTGCGCGGCTGTGAGGAATAATCCTGGGACATTTACCTACCTCAGAACAAGTGCTGGTTTAATTCACTTCATGGAACGAGGAGCTGAGAATTGTGTAAGTGTTTTATTCTTGTGCTTTATTCTAATCGCAATATATAATAACGTTAGAGTCTGTAAACACAAAAATAGCCTATGTTTAAATTTGAATCATGTTTCTCTCTCTGTGTGTGTGTGTGTGTGTGTGTGTGTGTGTGTGTGTGTGTGTGTGTGTGTGTGTGTGTGTGTGTGTGTGTGTGTGTGTGTGTGTGTGTGTGTGTGTGTGTGTGTGTGTGTGTGTGTGTGTGTGAGAATGAATGAATGAATGAACGCAGAGATGCGCACTGTTACAGACGAAATAAAAGACAACATTTCGTTGACTAGTTTTGGATAGATTATAAAGTTTTTACTCTAAAATAGACATCAATAAGCAGTTTCTGCTCATATGTTATATATAGTATGTTTTGTCAAACTAATCAACTAAGATGTTATAGTGTTTGTTCCAATGCAAGCTATATGAAAATAATAAATCCTTAACTTTGAAATATGTATGATAAAATATATTGGCCTACTAAAACATTTATGGAAAAAGACAATTTTCTTTTCACAATGTTTCCAACTCTAACTTTGAACCAATTCTGTAAAATGGCCCATATAACCTATTTGAACAGGATTTGTTTCCAGGTATGACTAAAATGTGCTTTTGACTTTCATTTATATTTTGATTATATATATATATATATATATATATATATATATATATATATTGGTGTGTGTGTGGTGTGTGTGTGTGTGTGTGTGTGTGTGTGTGTGTGTGTGTGTGTGTGTGTGTGTGTGTGTGTGTGTGGTGTGTATTACTGCTGGGCAACGATTAAATTTTTTAATCGCGATTAATCACATGAATTTCTTGCGATTAATCGCATTGTTACGCACAAAATTGAATAATGAATTCTAAAGTAAATATATTGCGCACTTTTGATTTAAATGTACTGCTATATACACAAAAGTGCAATAACATGAGGTTTGCAAAAACTTTAAACAAATAAGGTGCTTTATACCAGCAGTATTCTCTATACACAATAGCAATAAAATATTTATTGTAAATCTCAAGTTAAACATTAATGTAATCAAATCAAATATTAAAACAAAGCTATTTGGCACTGGGGATTACATTTTATCTAGTTAAAATGAGTACAGTTTTCTTGTTTTTTTTCTGACCAGGTATCAACAGGTATCTTTTATCAGGGAGCAGCAGAAACAGTCTATGTAGTCAGAGGTCATGACCACTGCTACAGATATAAGTCGGCCAACGTTACTTTTTTTGATAGTAGCTTAGGTTTGGTCATGCCATGGTTTCCCACGTACACTAAGATTAGGCTACATTAAACAGAGGTAAAGCCCAATATATACTTCTGTGTCGAACTCACGCCTACTACGTCGTAGGCTGTGTGTAGCGTGCGTACCCTGACGTGCATCTCTCCAAAAATGTAACAACGCGTCAATTCTACGCGTACCGCAAGCACTGTGATTGCTAGAATCGCTCCCCGGGTTTCACATGCTCCCTCTGTGTAAATGAAAACCAACGTAGAGGCTCCGGCGTAGGTCCGACGCAGTCACGCAGAAGTATAAATCAGCTTTTTAGAGTGAGGTGAAGTGGTCGAGCACAAGGTGCAGCGAAAAGCGTTCCTGTGAAACTGTTGCGGTCATGCTCGCCTAACGCACGCGCCCGCCCGTTGCCGAAGTTGAATTGTCTATAACTTTTTGTACACGACGCGCAGCACAAATCATTGGAAGAGAGACTGATCCTCGGCTCGCTGTTTGTGAGTTTCCAGAATCTAAATAGTTATCACAGGGCTCTCAATTTTTAGCAAAAAGTTAGAGTGAGATCTGTTAGGGGAGGAGCCACCCAAATATTTGCAGCAGCGTCCTTCGACCCAACCAAATTCGCTTCAATTTTTGCTAGCAGTTCAATTTTGCCTATGTTCATAATTTACCAGCACAAATGGAAATTATAACAATTGGTAAATCTGATAAAAGACAAATTCATCCAAATAAAATAAAGTTATATTTAAAAAATACAAATTTATTGAAAAATAAAAATAAATTTGACCCCAAACAAGCCAACTGAACATCAGTGCTCATAACATTGTGTCATAACTTGCCCTGAGCATGCATGTCAAGACCCAAACCATCACCTTTACAGGGGTCATTGGATGCCCATTTTCCACAAGTTGGTATGATTCTTTGGGGTGTTCATGTAAAGTTTGTAACATACTTTGGTTAAAATTTCTCAATGGTTGTGTAAAACATCACAATTTTTACCCGCTAAACTAAACGCAGGCCTATCAGGTAACTTAAAGTGATGTAGAATTTTAATTTAAGTTAAAAAGGCTGCGTAGCGCACAGAAGCCGTTGCCATGGTTACTATCCATAGAGCGCCTGTCATTCACTCGCGAGACGCTGTCTCCCTTTCTGTTCACCTGAGAGAACCTGCCAAAGCCTCTCTCCACTGCTTGTTTGGGTGGGTTATTTGCTGGCTGACCAACATCCAACCCCTCCTGTGATCCATGGTTTGACTGTAGGCCTGTGTGTAATATTCAGAGCCAGTGAGCAACGGACTTTCAAAAAATAAGTATTCAGAGCCAGTGAGCAACGGACTTTCAAAAAATAAAAATAAAACTGCGTTAACGTGCGTTAAAAAAATTGTCGGCATTAATTCATAAATGCATTAACGCGATAATAACGTGTTAACTTGCCCAGCCCTAATATATATATATTGTCCTAGCATTCTTTCTTGTGTGACACACCTGAATGAAAGGCTCATTATTATGCAGGGTCTTTGTCTTCTCAGGTGTGAACCAACTAATTATTCACAATGGGGTTGGGCCGTTCACGCCCATTCGCATATTGCCTTGCCAAACAAAAAAATGTTTTTCATAAATTAAAATAATCTTTTGTGTTATGTGAATGATTAGGCGGGATGATTTTCAGATCATTTTGAAGCAAAAACTCTAGGGGACAACTTCCATTAGTCAAAAGTCTTGTGGACAGACATTTAGTATGTGTTTTGTGGCCTTATTTCAGAAACTTTTAGTTTTTTCAATAACCATGCATAAACAATATTCTCTTAAAAATACAAACATGTACATACATATTGCTTACATATTATGGTAGCCCTGTTTGTGCTAAATAGAGTGTAATTTCACTTGTGCCATTAATATGTTTATAAGCAACTGAAAAAAGCACAAATGTCAGGGCATGTCAAAACATCTCAAGGACCCCAAAAACACCTTAGACCCCAGAGGGTTAAGGTACAAATCTTGCATAGTGTGCCTTTAAATAAGAGACCTAGCGCTAAAATGTGTTTTTGAACTCAACCTGAGCGCTCGTGTGGCGCTGCTATCAGTGTCATGGATACATACTGTCTCTTGTGGCGGCGCGCGCGCAGTCTTCACTCGGACACGCTCTTCAATCTATCGCTGTTACAGAGACTCTATTCATTCCCGGTGAAATCACAAAATATAATGCAGACAAACCCTGCTTGTTATAGCAGTTTTAAACTTTTTCCTTGCCTCAGCCATGGCCAGGAGTCGAGCAGGCGGAAAAATAGTAGCAAAAGCCTTAGCTCCATGAGTATATCAGAGCCTGTGGTCACGTGACGCTTGTAAAGCGATACGTTCTCCAGGCATTCTCCAGGTCACATGACCTGGCCAAAGACAGTGCGCCTTCTCCAAAGAGAAGCCCCGCTCAGAGCATTGATAGTGTCAAGCTGTTTTATTGGCCTGAGGAATCATTTAAAATAACTCATATGCGTCAACTCTTTAGGTTACGAAGTCTGCGGTGTGCCTTGAAAATCGGGAATGAACGACATCAGGCTGCGGCAGACGGAGGTTCTGAAGAAAGACTTCAGGAGCCTGATTAAGACAATACGCAGCACATCGCCTGAAACACAGATCATTGTGTCTGGACCACTTCCCACGTACCGACAAGGGCATGAAAAGTTCAGTAGATTATTTGCGCTAAATGAATTAATGTCATGGTGCAATGAGCAGAAACTGCTCTTTGTAAATAATTGGAATCTATTTTGTGAGCGACCGAGGCTCTTCCGAGCTGATGGCTTACACCCAAGTAGAATCGGAGCAGATCTTCTGTCGTCTTCTGTCATCTCCAAGATGTTAAACACCGTTTGACTAGTAATCAAAAGTCCAAATCAAAGTCTCTGCTGCACCAATTTAATTGATATGAATACTAGTGTACAACATTGCATAGAAACTGTGTCTATTCCTCGTTTACTGAGATCAAATAATAAATATACTGCAGGATCTAGAAAAAATTTAATTATGAAAACAGAAAATCGTCTCAGGTTACTATTGTAACCATAGTTCCCTGAGAACAGGGAACGAGACGATGCGTCGAAAACGCTACGGGAACGCCTTCTGCGTGATTGCGTCTGAAGCATCTATGCCAACTAGTCCAATGGAAAAAGAGAATGAGCGTCACGGGCGGGTGACGTCATGACCAGGAAATGATAAAAGCACTTCCGCTGCGAAATGCCAGTTAGCTTCGAAATTGCCGAAGCAAGCCGATCGCAGGGACGCCAGAAGTATGGCAGAGGGACGCATCGTCTTCTCGTTCCCTGTTCTCAGGGAACTATGGTTACAATAGTAACCTGAGACGTTCCCTTATCGAAAAGGGAACTTCGAGATGCGTCGAAAACGCTACGGGAACGAGAATGCCCAATGCGCCATAATTCAAGTACCTGAGTGTCAGTCTGTTCAACTAAGCACTAAGCACCTGAGAACCTGGGGCAGCATCCAGGTCTAGGCTGTAAAACCTCACGAATGTGAGCGGAGGGGACCAGCCCGCCGCATCACAAACATCTTGGAGAGAAACCCCATGCATTAAGGCTTTAGAAGCCGCCATACTCCTGGTCGAGTGAGCTCGGACCACCAAAGGACAAGGCTGGTCCGAGTACTCGCATGCAAGTGAAATAGCCTCAACTATCCACTTACTGGCCGTCTGTTTAGAAGCAGGAAGACCTTTCTTAGGTGATCCAAAGTAAATCAGTAATAGGTCGGACTTCGTCAATGAGGATGTCCGATACACATAAGTGTCCAGTAGTACACTGGGCACAAGAGGTCAGCTTTTTCCTGGTCCGAAAAATGGGAGAGGACAGAAACCTGCAGCACAATAGGCCTCGGAATAATGGAAGGCAACTACGGAACATATCTATGTCTCGGGAAAGATTGCCCTGGCCACCCCCGGTGCGCTCAGGCAGTTGGGGACCGAAAGGCCTGAAGGTCTGACTCAATAGGGATGAATAGCTAGCAGAAAGTCTTAAAGAAAGGAACTTCTCTGAGACCAAATCTAAGGTCTCATTTTTTAAGAGAGCCCCAGATAGGCCTAAACTATTGTAAGGTCCCAAGCCGGAACCCTAGTGCAAGTTGCAGGCCTCAGCCTCAAGGTGCCATGAAGGAAACGAGTGATCAGGGGTCTCGACCCAAAATGTACCATCCACCAGGGCGTGGAAAGCTGCATTTTTTAAAGCCGCCACGTATACCTTGAGAGTGGAAGGACATAGACCTGACACAAAGCGTTCTTGCAGAAACTCCAATACTGTGTTGCTGAACAGTTAATCGGATTCCACTGACGCTGGTAACACCAAGACGTGAAAGGACTCTCGAAATAGTGAATATAGTTTCCTCGTAGCGGGAGCTCTGGAGCTAGAACGGTCTCAACAACCTCAGTTGAGAGACCCCTCTAAATGAGTTGGGCCCCCTCAGAGGCCAAACCCACAGGTCCCAAATCTCTGGTCGAGGGTGAAATATTGTGCCCCCGGCCTGAGACAGAAGGTCTCTCCAGATCGGGATCTCCAATGGAGGCCCGTCTAGAAGATGGATCAGGTCCAAAAACCAGATCCGACTTGTCCAGCGTGGTGCTACTAGCAGTAGGCTTATTCCATACCGACGGACCCTCTCCAGAACTCCTGGGAGCAGAGCAACAGGGGGAAAGGCGTACAGACATAGCCTCGGCCACGTCTGCACCAAAGCATCCAGCCCCAGGGGGGCTGGGTGAGTAAGGGAATACCAGAGGGGACAGTGCGTCGTGTTCTGAGACGCAAACAGGTCCACCTCTGCTCTGCCATATGCCTCCCTGGCCTCAGCTCCTGCCTCGACAGGATGTCTGCTCCTATATTCTGGTCCCCAGGAATATACACTGCCCTCAGGGAGAGTACCTTCCCCAGAGACCACAGGAGGACCTGGTGCGCCAGTTTGCAAAGCAGACGCAAGCGCATACCCCCCTGATGGTTCAGATAAGAGACCACTGATGTGTTGTCTGTTCGAACGAGCACATGATGGCCTCTTAGGTCCGGAAGGAAATGTCTCAACGCATTGAAGACGGCCATCATCTCCAGGCAATTTATGTTCCACAAAGAATGATGGCTTTTCCACAGACCCTGAACCGAGCGGCCTTCCATTACCGCTCCCCAGCCGGTGAGGGAAGCATCTGTCGAGATAGTAGCTCGATGGCAAAGAGCTCCCAATACCGGACCCTGGGTTAAGAACCAGTATTTACTACATATAACTAAGGCCCGAAAGCATCGCCGCGTGACCTTGATATGCGAAGTGGGTTTCCCCTCGGGGAGAACCCTCTGGTCCTGAGCCAGCACTGTAAAAGTCTCATGTACAGCATGCCAAAAGGAATTCCGTTGGACGCTGCTGCCAGTAGACCCAACAGTTTCTCTAACTGTTTTACAGTGCGTGACTGACCTAGCTTTAGCTCTTTGATGGCTACCAGGATAGCAGCTACACGAATGGGCGATAGGTTGGCCCTCATCGTCACTGAATCCCATACCACACCAAGGAAAGTGGTCCTCTGTACTGGAGAAAGTACACTCTTCTTGGCATTGAGCCTCAACCCCAACATCTGCATATGAGCGAGAACGACACCTCGGTGCCGAACCGCCAACTGCTCTGATTCCGCTAGAATCAGCCAGTCGTAGATGTAGTTCAGAATAGGTATGCCCTGAAGCCTGAGAGGGGCTAAAGCTGCATTCATGCATTTCGTGAACGTGCGGGGTGACAAAGCTAGGCCGAAAGGAAGAACCCGATATTGGTATTCTTTGCCCCTGAAAGAAAACCTTAGGAACTTCCTGTGCTGAGGGAGGATGGAGATATGGAAGTATGCATCCTTTAGATCTATCGTGACAAACCAGTCCTCGGATCTGATTTGGGTCACGATCTGTTTGAGGGTCAGCATCTTGAACTTTAGTTTCTGAACTGACCGATGAAACAGGCGAAGATCTAAAATGGAACGCAACCCTCCATCCTTTTTTGGAACAATGAAATAACGGCTGTAAAAACCCGACTCTCTGTCGGGTGAGTACACCTGTTCTATAGCTTCTTTGCTAACAGGGCCTTTACTTCTTGCTCCATTACCAGAGCCTGCTTGGGATGCACCACTATGGGCAGCACCCCGCTGTAATGAGGAGGACGAGAGCCAAACTGGATTATGTATCCTATCTCTACAATCTGCAGGACCCAATGAGAAATATTCGGCAGAAGCTTCCACGCTGCCAGAAAATTTACTAAGGGAACCAACCTCTCGAGGCTGGTCTCTGGTGTTACTGAGAGAGCCAAATCTGGAGCCTGAAACATAATGGCAGGAGCTACCTGACCTGACTGCTCAAAAGCCCCCCTCAGAGGGCGCGAAACCGATGCTGTGCCGCAGCATAGCATCAGCGACTCGCTGGAGACCGCTGCGCCCTGAAGCACCAGAGGTGGCAGGGTTGGCAGGAGAGTCTCGTGAGGACCCCGAAATGGAACGGGCACCGTGTAATGAGGTGTACACCACTCCACTTCGGTCGGGGCTGTCCTCACAGGCCTGACGCCTAAACATCAAGACCCTTTTTTTTTTTTTTTTGAACCGAAGTTTTCTTCGCCTGAAGAACGGTCCTCAGATCCGGCTTAGGCTTAGACGACTTCGGTTGAGAGGGTTGCGTCTGTCTCCAGTATCTACGTGGAGGAAAACGAGGCGCAGCACTCTCTTTCTGTGCACATAATATGATGAACTCGACGGCTGGGGCTACTCACGCCCAGCAGCCCCAGGGGGGCTGGACACGGCGAGGGAGAAATATATATATTATTTTTATTATATATATATATATATATATATATATATATATATATATATATATATATATATATATATATATATATATTTTTTTTTTTTTATTATATATACTTTTATTATATATATATTTTTTATATATAATTTTGCATAACCTAAAAACGAACGCATGGAATATATCATATCATAACCGTAATCTTTCAACCCTCTAACTTTGAATAAACATTAACATGAGGGCTGAAAAGTAGTAATGAATACGGTTTATTCCACTTTTTTATTTAGATATTCAGTGTGTAAATCAGGGGGTAAAAAAAAGGGGAGCCTCGTGATGGAGATAATGTGATAGAAATAAGGAAAGGCTCGTCTAATTTGTTTTTAGGACGAGCGTCCCTTTTTCTCAGCTGGCCATTAAATATTTAAAATTAAATTACTAACAGCACGGGACAAAATCTCCACCAGCTCATCATATGCTGGAGAAATAGATGGCGAATCTAATTCAACAGTGTGTGCTTTCACTTTCTATACTCAAACATTTAATCTCCTCGGAGGAAGAGTATTGAAGGAAAAAAGGGCTCTCTCTCCCCGGGCGGAAGAAACCGCAGAGCGTGCTTCCGACACCGGGGAGATAGCGCTGGATCTTCTGGGTAAGGAAGGAGAAAAGGCCCGCGGACCTGTCCCCAACCCCTCCAAAAGATCCTTCTGCGATCCCCAGGAATGCATTCTCCGCGCTGCCTCGGCAAACGCGGGTCCTGTATTCCGTGAAAATCGCGAGCCTGCCACTATCATACAGAGTGACAGGCGAGAGCAGAGCATGCTAAATTTGGTAAGCATTTCACAGTGTTGGCACTCAGCCCCCTCAAAGGCTGAGACCGCATGCTCTCCTCCCAAACAAATGACACAAAGCTCGTGTGTGTCCCCACCCGTTAAATAACGCGGGCAGGGAGGAAACACATGTTTGTACATTTGTTTCGCCATAACGTTTCCAACAATATTGCAACAGACAACAATAAATAGACAGAGACAGTTTGACACAGATCGCTTGCTGAGGCACAGAAGCTAACTGGCGTTTCGCAGCGGAAGTGCTTTTATCATTTCCTGGTCATGACGTCACCCGCCCGTGACGCTCATTCTCTTTTTCCATTGGACTAGTTGGCATTGATGCTTTAGACGCAATCACGCAGAAGGCGTTCCCGTAGCGTTTTCGACGCATCTCGAAGTTCCCTTTTCGATAAGGGAACTCACTATTAGTGAACAAAAACAATTTCTAAAGCTAGGTCTTTTAAACATTAGATCACTCACACCTAAGGCAGTTATTGTAAATGAAACAGTTACAGGTAATAACTTCGATGTATTTTGCATTACTGAAACCTGGCTTAAACCAAATGATTATTTCGGTCTAAATGAGTCTACTCTGCCAAGATACTGCCTGACCCCCGTCTGATCGGTTGTGGCGGTGGTGTTGCAACAATCTACAGATATATCCTTAATGTTACTCAGAAAACAGGTCACAGGTTTAATTTGTTTGAAGTACTTGTGCGAAATGTTATGCTCTCAGATGTAAGAAAGAAATCCCTATTCTCTCTAGCCTTGGCTACCGTATATAGACCGCCAGGGCCTTATGCTGATTTCCTAAAAGAGTTTACAGACTTTCTCTCAGATATATTGGTCAACGTCGATAAAGCATTAATTGTTGGAGATTTTAACATGCATGTAGATAATTCAAATGATGCGTTAGGGGCTGCGTTTACAGATTTACTAAACTCCTTTGGGGTCAAGCAAAACGTCAGTGGTCCCACTCATCGTCTTAATCATACACTCACTTTAATTATATCATATGGAACCGATCCAACCGATATAGATATCATTCCACAAAGTGATGATGTCACTGACCATTACATGGTAACTTGCATATTACTTACTGCTGTAATATGTCATGCTGCGCCACGTTATCGACCAGGCAGAACAATCCTTCCATCCAGCATAGATAATTTCTCAAATAGCTTATCTGATCTGTCTCAGCTGCTGCCTGAACCCAAACAAACAGATGAACTAGATGAGCTAACTAGCACTATGGGCACCATGCTCTCTAGAACATTTGCACCCATTAGATTAAAAAAGGTCAGAGAGAAAAGTAATGCGCCATGGTACAACAATACTACGCATGTTCTAAAGAGAGAAACCCGTAATTTAGAGTGTAAATGGAAACAAACTAATTTAGAGGTCTCCAGAATCGCGTGGAAAGATAGTATGTCACGTTATAAAAAGGCTCTAAAAACAGCCAGGGCTGAGCACCTCAGCAAGTTAATAGAAAACAACCAAAACAATCCAAGGTTTTTATTTAAGACGCTAGACTAACAAATGAACAGACGTCATATGAACAAAATACCTCATTACAGTTTAGTAGTAATGATTTCATGAACTTCTTCACTGAGAAAATTAAAAGTATCAGAACCACTACTGTAAACGTTCAATCTTTGCTCGCGCCTTATAATTCATCCTCAATTATCACCCCGCAAGAACAATTCCAATGCTTTACAACTATAGAACAAAAAGAGTTAAATAAACTTATCACTTCATCTAAAACAACAACATGTTTATTAGATCCTATACCAACTAAACTACTGAAAGAAGTGTTACCTATAATGGAAGAGCCTTTTCTCAATATTATTAACTCGTCTTTATCTTTAGGTCATGTTCCAAGAACGTTCAAGCTGGCAGTAATACAACCTCTTATTAAGAAACCACAATTAGATCCAAATAACCTAGCAAATTACAGACCCATTTCAAATCTTCCATTTATGTCTAAAATACTAGAAAAAGTTGTGTCCACTCAACTGGGCTCTTTCTTGCAAGAAAATGACATCTATGAAAAGTTTCAGTCTGGATTCAGGCCACATCATAGCACTGAAACTGCGCTAGTTAAAATTACAAATGATTTACTTTTAGCTTCTGACCAAGGCTGTATCTCAATAGTTTTACTTGATCTTAGTGCTGCGTTCGATACTATAGATCACACAATACTCTAAGATCGACTACAAAATTATACTGGTGTTCAAGGACAAGCATTAAGCTGGTTCAGATCATACTTATCCGACCGCTACCATTTTGTCTATTTAAATGGAGAAAAATCTATCATAACTTCAGTAAACTATGGAGTCCCGCAGGGATCTGTGTTAGGCCCTATTATTCTCAATATATATATGATGCCACTTGGAAATATTATAAGGAAACATGGAATTAGTTTCCATTGTTATGCTGATGATATATATATATTTCATCACGGCCAGATGAATACGCTAAATTATCCAAATTGAGAGTTTGTGTTAAAGATATAAAAGATTGGATGACGCGTAATTTTCTTTTATTAAATCCAGACAAGACAGAGGCACTACTTATCGGTTCGAAAAACCATCCGCAAACACAACTTTAACATGGTAGGATGCCCTGTTACTTTATCCTCTACAGCAAAAGACCTGGGTGTTATATTAGACTGCAACCTGTCTTTTGAAAAACATATTTCATATGTTACAAAAACAGCCTTTTCCACCTTAGAAACATTGCTAAGCTAAATAATATGCTATCAGTTTCTGATGCAGAAAAGTTAGTTCATGCATTCATGACCTCGAGACTAGATTACTGTAATGCTTTATTGGCTGGTTGTCCTGCATCCTCAATAAACAAGCGACAGTTAGTCCAAAATGCAGCCGCTAGAGTTCTTACTAGATCAAGAAAATATGATCATATAACACCGATTTTATCATCACTACATTGGTTACCCATAAAGTTCCGTATTAATTACAAGGTATTGCTACTGACTTATAAAGCCCTAAATGGTTTAGCTCCAGTCTATTTAACAGATCTTCTATCGCCCTATAATCCACCGCGCTCTTTAAGATCACTAAATTCGAGGCTTTTGGTTATACCTAGGATATCCAGATCCACCAAAGGAGGGAGAGCATTTTTAAAATTCACATTCACATTAACTCCAAAGCTCTGGAATAGCCTTCCTGATATTGTTCGTTGCTCAGACTCGCTCTCCCAGTTTAAAACTAGACTAAAGACGCATCTCTTCAGCCAGGCATTCATATACATTTTTTATCTTACAATTACTGTAAATCCGGCCTCTAGTTCATAAACGCCAGAGGAGAACTGGCCCCCGACTGAGCCTGGGTTCTCCCAAGGTTTTTTTTTTCTCCATTAGGTCACCTGATGGAGTTTTAGGACACCAGTATGTCACTTGATGGAGTTTTTCGAGTACCTTGCCACTGTTGCCTTTGGCTTGCTCAGTTGGGGATATTCAAGTTAATTAACCAATCATTAATACCATTGATCAGCCCTACCTAACGTGGATGCTTTTTCCACTAGGAAACAAACATTATGTTATTTTGATTGATACTTTGAAGCTGCTTTGATACAATCTATATTGTGAAAAGCGCTATATAAATATTCTTGACTTGACTTAAATCCAGGCAATTGGTTGATGAAAAATGTATTAAAATTAAAGCAACACTATGTAGTTTTTCAACCTTCATAGTATATTTCCAAAACCCTTGTGATGGTACATCAACTTACAATAGGTTGATTGACACGTCTGCCATAGCCTGACAGTGTCTGTATCGCTTTTACTGGCACTACGTAACTTCGGGGTTCGGGTAGTAACCCGAGCACAAAAAAAAAAATACAAAATTCAGTGTTTCCCACAGAATTAGATTCTATGTGTGGTGGTGTGGGGTTTATTTTTGGGGGGGGGGGGTTGACACATAATGTCAGATAACTTAAAGACATTGCTATTGCTAACGCTATGCCATTGCTACACTTCTATGAATTTTGCACCCTTTGTTTGAACATTTTATTTTACGGGCCTTTCTGAAAAAATATTCCAATGCCCTATCATATGGGCTTGTTTGTGTGATAGACTACAGGCTCTGTACTAAATGTAACAATTATTAAACACTATATTAAATTTAAATAACAAATTAGATTTATAAATAACCAGCTTTTCAAAACAACATTTGCAATGTGCAATTTTAACAAACTATACAAATATTTTAAAATATTTGTGCTAAAAAGTGCAAAACATAACAACTGAATTTTAACAAACACTATACAACTATAAAACAATGAAGTGCAAAATAAAGTGCAAAACAACATTGTCAAAATGCAGAGGTGCGAATTTACAAACAACTGTTAATTTATCATAAAAGCATAGGCTACTTTTGCCATGGTATGGTTTGCCATGACTGAATGTTAATAATCCCTAAAAAGCTGGCATCATCGCGATCTTAGACATCTCTATTATTATCAGTGAAGCTGATTGCACAATGAATATTTCACAATATCTACACTTTGTTTGTTATAAACCGAGGATTTGCCAGCATGCAGAATTCAGCACTGAACAAAAAGTCAGTTTTGAGCGTTGATGGGAGTCTATCTTAAATGCTTCTGATTGGCCATTGTGTTTAAGAAATCAACACATATGTCTGTGATTGGCTACATCGCTCACGCTGGAAACATGTTAGAAACTCTAGAAACTCTGGCCAGTAAATCGTTTCAATTTTGTTTAGTTGTTCTTTTCTGCAACATATTAATAACAATTTATTCGTTTTTATATTTTTTGTTTTATTCATTGATATTCATAATTTGCGGGAGTCCTGTGAATCGTTTTATTCTCCCACCACAGCCCGCACACACAGAGTGAGTGCATTACCACCCGCGGTTGCGCTCGCACTCGCACTCGGCCATCAAATCTAGTCCCGCGCCGCACGTCTCTAGATCAAGGGCCCGGCCCGAGGATGGCGGCGGGAAATATCGGCCCAAGTTCTGCCTCGGGCAGAGAATTTAAGCTATACACAGGACAGAGTAACACGGCAGGCTTCGATCATACATTTTTTTGACGACGTAACGATAGTTAAGGCGTGTGCTGCTTAGGCGGCCGTTACAAAGTGCTGTGGGAAACCCTGAATCTGTAATGGAAACGCGACAGCATTTAACATAGAATAACTTATCATAGTTGTTTTGCAACAGTGTTCATTAACAACCATTCAACTCCGGATTGATTCTGGAATATTCGCTGGGAAAATAAGCTCCGCAGTGACCGCAATAATCCGTCCTCCAACGCATGCTCATGTTTTGAGACTGTGCTCGAAGAGGAGGGGGCTATTCGGCGCGCGCCTCTGTTGTCAGTTTGTGAGAGAAAGAGAGAGAGAGAGGGGGGAGCAAGCTGCGCGCAGCTCTACAATAAAATACAATTTTACCCATAGTAAATAGTTTAAAAATCTGAAAATCAATCCATGGCGGTCAGCGTTGATATTGTGGCGGCCCGCCACAAATTAATGAATGTATGGGAAACCCTGAAATTCGACTGCTTTACGGCATACCTCACTTCCCCCTCAACCACCCCACTTCCTCAAATTCTGACGTGAGAGCCCAAATACCGTTTGTTTTCCGTCTGTATGTTGTTGTCATGGCCGAAGCAGCAACTAAAACGAAGAAGGTTTTGTCAGAGGAGACTAGAAAGAGAAAAAGGGAGAGTGACAAAATAAAAGGCCGGACGAGGATCAATATTGGTCCAGCATTGCTCGCAGACGTGAGCTAAAGGAGGAGGAGGAGTGCCCGGCCGATGCTGTTCCAGCATTCTTGCAAGTAAATAATACATGATTAGACAGACCAAATCATATTTTAGGATAACTATCCTAATGTCTGCAGGCTGATAGTCATGTTTGTTTATTTATTTTTCTGGTGAAAGTGTCTCGCCTCTGGCTATATAATGCAAATCGATTTTTCAAATTTGTAGATTCATCTATGATAGAGCTGTGGGCTGGGCGACATCTAAAACGTTCGTTGGGTTTTATAGTCTTCATGTCAAGCCTCCCGTGTACTTGCATCCCATAGCCAGTAAACACCGGACACCCTGCTCAAAGTGTCAGCTTGTTGGGCATTGCCCTCCTATGGACCGGATATGTGTGCCATTTCTGCTACAGGTTCCAGGTGAGTTCCCTGTCTAGGCGAACCCTGTTGAGTTCCTCCTTTCACGTGATACCTCACTACAGGCAGGATATGGCTTCTGCAGCTCTCCCCTCGAAACGGCACGCTTTAGTGTTATCTCATAGTCTGACTGAATACGTAACAACAGAAAGACTTCCTCGGCCTAAGCCCTGTCCCATCTTTCGCCCCAAGGTGCGAGAGGATCAGGAGGCTTATGCTGGGTGCTGGAAGGGAGCAGCAATAGTTTTACGAGATCCCAATACGTCAGTACATCTATGTACATCGAATGTACCGACTGAAAGGGAAGGTCTTGGCTACATATGTAACCCTCTTTCCCTGAAGGAGGGAAAAGAGATGTACGTCCCGTCGCCACCATTGCTGGACCACCGCTGACTCCAGGCTCCTTCTCAGCTCCTCAGTGAAAAACAACTGGTTCTTGCATCCGCTTCCTATTTATACCTGCGCTGTGTGCTGGAACACGAGATTCAAATCTCGCATGCCAATGTGCATTTGCTCGTTCTGTTTATACTTGAAGATGATTGGGGCTCTCTGACACAATCCCAATACGTCGGTACGTTAGTGTACGCCTCCGTTCCCTCCTTCAGTGAACGAGGGTTACATACGTAACCGGAAATTTGCAATGTCTCCAAACAGCTATTTTGTGCATAAAAGACCTACTACATTAACATGAACTGTTCCATAAATGTTATTTCTTATTTTTAAATAGCATTATTAAAGTGTGCATTCAAGGTCCTAGCCTAGTCCTAACAAGAGATTCAGCTGCAGTGATGCGATAACTTTACAAACTGATGAAAGGCTTTTTTTATTTAGAAGGCGGGACGTTTTCTACCAAATTGCATACCACTTTCTCTCATTCATAGTAATATGAGTGAACTGTTCTGGTATATATACAGCCTTTGACCTCAAATCATGTGGCTTAATGTTTTTTTTTTTTTTTTTTTTTTACTTGAGCCAGTATGCAATTGTCTAGCAACCGTATTGCAAGGTGTTAAAACATGAATATTTACAAAATCCTAGAATATTTACATGTGGCTACATTATATATCACCTAGAATATTTACAAAAATGTTATACCAAGGATTGTACAATGAACATCACTCACATATTCTTATGAAAATGTAAAACCTATTTTTGTTGTTTCAGTATAAGACAGACCTTATTCCCATCTTAAAAACACCAGTGAACACTGGGCGCCCAAATTTTGTTTACTTGATGCCAGATGACGACAATCCAAAGGGCCGAACGGTGCTGTTGGAACTTACTCCAGCTCCAGACATCCAGTATAAGACCCATCCAGGCAGCAGTCAGCAGATGAATGTACTCGGCATTGTTATTTTCTCAGCCACGATGGGTAAATCATCTGCCTTCACCTAAATAAAGTATCTTCATTCAGTAAAATCATGATTAAAAGCATAAATATAACAAAGGGCTTTTCATTTAGGTCTCTTACTTGGTAAAATGGGCGAACGGGGAGCTCCTCTGGTGAACGTTTGCCAGTGCATCAATGAATGTGTGATGAAGATCATTAATGCTGCTGTATGGTAAGAAAGAAAGCAGAGTTTTTTTAAAGGTTCACTAAGCCAATTCCATAAAAAAAACTGTTGTTAAAGGGGTCATGAACTGAGAAATCAAATTTTCCTTGAGCTTTCGACATTTAAGATGTCATCATACTATAAGAATATCCTGTAAGTTTCAGAACTGAAAACTTGCTTTTTAGTCCATAAACAGCTTTTATTGTGACCAAGAACGACTCTTTATGGAATGTGCCTTTTATAGATTGCTGCAAAAGAAAGTGAATGCCTACTTCATCATCGCAACGTTGGCCCCGCCCACTGGCTAGTTAGTGAGATGAAGAGTAGAGAAGGGCGATATAGGACTAAAAATAACATTACCTTCCAAAATAATGTGGTTATTTAATTTTAACAATGTGAATGTCTCAGTAGAGCATTATTTATTTGTATTTGGTACATTTTACCGTGGATTCTTTGGTAAATCAGTCCCAATATCACCACAGGCTTTGCAAACAGACTTTTACGACATGGCTTCGACAGTAATGCCACAACATGCAAGTAACCATGCTAATTCTAATGCCTGATTTGTGACCAGTGATTTTTGATATTTAATGATTTGTGTAGTCATATGGTCTTGTTTATGTGTCAGTAAATCAAACCAGTGACTAAATCAACTTCACATTGTTTCTCTTAGTAGGATAAAAATAATCTGTTATGTAAACATTTATTAAATTATATATTGAAAGTGATCAAAGAACGCTCCCTCTACAATCACTGGAGCTGTCAATCAAACAGCACAAGTTTATCAGTGCCTGAATTCTGGACTTTCGCCTAAACTCCCGGTATAGTCAACAAATCTCTTATTTACATTGTATTTGCACTGTTAGTTATGATGAAAGCGTTCGTTAGTGTGCAGACAGTTGCAATGGCGAGTTGCAATGACGAGATCACTGCATTCATGCGCTCAACATGTCTGTGATCGGCTACAATGCTCATCACTTTATCCTTTAATGCCACTATCTAAATATAATACCATAGATCTAAATATTATGCTATAATCAACACTTTTCACGGTTAGTTAACCTTAGAGCTGTAATAGTAAAAATGTGGCAAAAGTTTTCGAGAGGGTTCCACATGTAATACTTAGCCATTTCATATGAAAAGATGTTAGACAATCACAGCAGTAGGCCTTTAAACAGAGCGTTCAAATAATAGGGCTAAAATCAGGGTAGGAATAATGACTTTTATTTCTAGATTATGAAAAGAATTTATGTAAAGATTATACTAACATTATAAGTGCACTCCAGGAAACATTATAAAACAATAAAACAATACAGTTCATGAACCCATATAAAATTAAAAAGTTTTTACAGAATACTTTGCTTGAGGGCTGAGATACCATAAGCTGAGAATCTGAGAGGAAGTTTCCAGCACGTGCATAATGATAATGAAGGTGTGTTAAAGCGATGCTGTCTTTCGGCACATACAGGGATTACGGATCACCTGAATTTAAGAGCTGTCACACACTCCTCCATGCTGCTACGTACATACACTACGTAGGGCTAACAATGCCATCGGCACATGCATAACTGGAAGATGTAACAATATTGACCCTATTTCTTTCCTTAATACATTTTAATGTGAACTAATTGGTGCATATCATTTTTGAAAGATAAAAAAAACCTAAATCATCAGTAAATTTAAAAAATAAACAATTTTCAATTTTTAATGGGCAAAAAAGTACTGGCCTAAATTTTTTTAAATTAAATATCCTGTTTTCTTAAAATATCACATTACAGAAATAACAGGTTTGCACATGGTGTTTTCATAGTCATCAACATGATGGGCATTTAAAGAATCACATTCTTGTGAATCATTCGATTAATTCCTACCAGACTGTTTAACTTCTTCTCTGCATTTTTCAACAGGTATTTTCCTTTTGGTATTATCTTCCTCGTGGCTGGCAAAATCCTGGACATGAGCGATCCCTCAACACTTGGGAAGAAACTGGGCTGGTATGGGGTGACGGTCCTGGCAGGCCTGTTTGTACACGGCCTCATCTTGCTTCCATTCTTCTATTTTATTCTGACACGGAAAAATCCTTTCACATACATCAGAGGACTTCTGCAAGCCATGCTCATTGCCCTAGCCACGTCATCCAGGTAAGATAAATTCCTCCAAAAAATGTGTAAATAGCTTGTTCCAACTCCATTAAATGAAGTAGAAACATATGCTGGCTTTGTAAGAGTGAAGCATTCTACTCTTTTTCACAGCTCAGCAACGCTGCCCATTACAATGAAATGTTTGCTGGAGAACTGCCGAGTGGACAGGCAGATTGCCCGGTTTGTGCTGCCAGTGGGAGCCACTATTAACATGGATGGAACAGCGCTTTATGAAGCAGTTGCTGCTATTTTCATTGCTCAGGTCAATGAGTATGAACTGGATTTCGGACAGCTTGTCACCATCAGGTACTTGCAGATCGCCAGTGATGTAACTAAATATAGTCAGCATTGGGAAAACAAAATTAAAATGTAAAAATCAGCCATTTCAAATCCTATTTTGATCGTCCACGAAATATTGGTGGGAGGATGCATTCCAAAGATCTATTTTGGTTACTGCCCTACAGACAGACAAAGGTTTTGTGCAAACTTAGTTTTAATAGTTAATGGAAACTAGACCGATTCCTGATAGAACTGATCACATCAGATGCGTCTGAGTTAAATCATAATAATCATCCTATTCTGATTTCCTCCAGTATAACTGCGACCGCTGCCAGTATAGGTGCTGCTGGAATCCCTCAGGCAGGCCTTGTAACCATGGTGATAGTGTTGACATCTGTTGGATTGCCACCGGATGACATCACGCTGATTGTGGCCATTGATTGGATCTTGTAAGTTGAGATAACTGCCATTTATCTGTTGGAAAAAAAGCTATATTAGTGTCATGATTAATATAATTTAATGGATCATAAGAATGTAAATTAAATATAAATAGTAAAAATTATAAAAGTAAAAATATATACAGAGTGGAGTAATTTTTTTTTTAATAAAACACAATGCTTGAGGCAAAAATAATGATGATAGGATCAATAAAGTCTTCCACCCCTTCTGGTTTAAAGAGATCGCTTTCGAACAATGATCAACGTACTAGGAGATGCTCTGGCAGCTGGAATCATTGCCCATTTGTGTCGAAAAGACTTTCCACCTGATAGAGAGGTAAATTAACATTTATTTTATTTTCATAGCATTTGAGTCATGATACTCATTTTTATGCAGATCTGTTTATTTATTCAAAAATATTAAAAAATAAACTTCATATAAATAATGACTTTAACACACCTCTTAATGAATCATGTTTTTGAGTTCAGAATTAAAATTCATTTTGATATTTTTTGGAACATAAAAAAAAAAAAAAAAAAAAAAAAAAAAAAAAAAACCTCTTTCCTGATATCATAATGGGGGGGGGGGGGGGGGGTCAAACTTCTACACTGATTTTTAATATTATATTTAAAAAAACGTTTCCATTATTTAACTCAATGTTCCTAAAATATCAGAGAATTTTAAACTTTTTTTAACATTTATTTTTTATTCCTCATGTTTGTGAAAAAAATACTTTTCCCCTTAAAGGTGGGGTATGTGATTCTTGTTTTTGTCCATTTTTTCAAAATCACTTGAAATCCTATTCCTAACCCACTTACAGCCACTGAGTTAGAAGCACTGAAATGAAAATTAAACAATTTAATCATCCGTGGAACGGGCAGGATTCGAAAAACTCCAGCCAATCATTTCCAAGACCACCTATAATCATTGGACAGTAAGTGTGTCAATCAAACGGTCGTACCATACCCCCCTCCCCCTATCCCCCTAAAGCGAATCAGAGACAGCGTTGGAGGACAGAAGGTCGGACCATTTGAGTTGTGTATTTTCAAAATCTGCCGGTAGTTTTCCAAATCACATACCCCACCTTTAACAACATGTTTACAACAGTTTTTATTTTCTTTGCTTTTAGAAAATAATGATTAAGAGTTAATGTAAACTTAAGTTTTCAAAAAACACATGAAACCAACATGAATGCAAAGAGTACATTTCTAATAACTTGGTGTGTTTTAAACTTTTTATTTATTTATTAAATTGCGGACACTCTTACAATGTCACTGACACGCCCCTGTTATATGTCAAAGGCTTTTTGGAGCATCATGATTAAACTTTAGTTTGTTATCTTAAAATACCACAAGCTTATTTATGGAATATGACCTTTTTTTTTTGTCAGGCAAAAGCAAATGAAGCTAAACAGGACAACCAGACTGCTCATAACATGGAGAATGTGCCTTTGACTGAAGTACCACTGCTGGCCGGCAAAGACTGTATATTTGAGGTGGTTGGGGACACTGTTTTTGAACGACCCACAGTCTACTACAATATTTGTCAAGTCTGAATCACCAGATGGTTGCCTTACAGATACCCAAAAACCTCTTTTGGAGCTGTTTCTATCACTGTGCCATAAAGAAGTACTGAACGAACACTTTCTCTGGTTCTCTTACGAGAGTATCTCTCGTACTGCGTAATATCTTACGCTATGGGGAAAACTCTTTTCCACGAGATATTGAAGCCAAAAATTATCCTTAATTTTTTACTAATGTAAAACGCTTTGCAGCAGCAAGCAGACCTAGGCGAGACAGCTCGCGCGCCTATTGGCTGCTCTGCGGCAATAGCAGCAGCCTATCGAGAGAGGCTCTGCGTGACGTCACGACGAATGGGGGCCCTTCGCGCCCATATCGTCACGTCCCGCCAGAAAGGGCGTGGTCTCGCCCTATATCTTGGCTCGATAGCTGCTCTTACGTCGATTTTTATCTCTTCAGCGAAGCCTCACGCATCGCTGGATCCAGAGTGAGAAGCCGCGCCGTCGACCTGTAGCCTTCAGCGGGACGTGCCATTGAGTCTGGAGTCGCTGGCCTCGCCGCCTTCAGCCGCCGTACCTGCTGTGCTTTCCGGCGTTATATCCTTTCCTCTGCATAGAGTGTGTGTGTGTGTGTTTGCATATCTGCTTTTTCCCACCCCCCTCTAAAAGAGCGGCGTCTTTTTAAAGATGCCTTCCTGCGGTTCTTGCCGAGCCCCGCTCAGCGACGAGGACCGACATGTCATCTGCGTGTCCTGCCTGGGTGAGGATCACGCGGCCATCGCGCTCGCTGACGGCGGATGCCATCACTGCGAACGTTTGCCTATGGTGACTCTGCGGACTCGCCTGGCTTCGTTCTCCGAGCCCGTATCCCAGCCTGCCGTGACGCCGCGTCGCAAGAAGCGCCGCGCCCAGCGCGCTCCCGAGCTATCTCCAGCCCGCCAGAGCTCGCCGGTTCGCCCGCCAGCTTCGCCGGCTTCGCTCGAGTCGCTCACCGACGGACAGCGGCCGCCGTCCGCCGCTGCGTCCGCCATCGAGTTGGACGACAACACCGAGGCGTGTTCTCTCTTGGCTTCGGATAGCGAGGATTGGGCGAGCTCTGTGGACCTCCCCTCCGCTAACGCTCCCCGCCAACCCTCTGGGAAGAGAGCCGGCATTGAGTCTGAGCTGATGCGTCTGCTCACCAAGGCCGTAGAAAGCATCGGCCTCGATTGGGAGGCACCCACGCTGCCGCCGCGCAACAGATTAGACGGGCGCTTTCTCGGCAAAGACGAGGCTCCGTCAAAATCTAGGCCCGCGCCCTTCCTCCCGGAACTTCACGAGGAGGTTGCAAAGTCGTGGAAGGCCCCCTTTTCCGCCAGGATGCGTACCTCTACCTCCGCGGCATTCTCCGCTGTCGACGGTGCGGGAAGTAGAGGCTACCTCGCCATTCCTCCGGTGGAGACGGCTGTCGCGTCGCATCTCTGCCCGCCCTCTGCGGGACGGCGGGTTCAGACGACGCTCCCGTCCAAAGCCTGCCGAGTGACATCATCACTGCACGGACGCGCTTACACCGCCGCCGGGCAAGCAGTCTCAGCGCTGCACACGATGTCTATTCTGCAGATCTACCAGGCAGACCTCCTTCTCAAGCTGGACGAGGAGGGACCCGGTGCTATCTGTGTGGCGGACCTGAGGAGCGCTACGGACCTCGCTCTACGCGCTTCTAAAGCCGCTGCGCAAGCCATGGGGCGGAACATGGCCTCTCTCGCTGTCGCCGAGAGACACTTATGGTTGACGCTGTCTGAGATGACGGAAGCCGAGCGCTCTGTGTTCCTCGACGCGCCCATTTCCCCGGAGGGCCTGTTCGGAACGGCCGTCAAGGACTTCGCGGACAGGTTTGTTGAGGTGCAGAAGACTTCTCAGGCTATGAAGCACTTCCTGCCGAAGCGCTCGAGCTCCGCTACAGGCCGCACCAAGCCGCCTGCTCGCAGCTCTCAGCCCCAGCCTGCACCGCCCTCCGCCGCCGCCGCCTCACAGCGCCGCCAGGCCCGGGATCAGAGACCGCGGTCTCGCTCCGCCGGACGCCGCCCCCCTCACCGCGGGCCCCGGCCGAGGATTGAGATCAAGCCCGAGGCCCCAAAGTCTTCCTAGCCACTCTAGGAAAACGACGGTGTTCAGATCCCGCTGCGGCCGGATTTCCACCAAAACTTCTCGCTCGTTCAGCCCCATGCGTTGTGACTGTACCAGTGTATTTTGCAGTGAAGCAGCCGGTGTCTCAGCCCGCTTGCCTGCACACAAAAGCTGTTTTTACGGCTACCCAGATAAATCCAATAAAGAGTGTATTTTCTGGTGTCCCGGCCTCGGCCGATGGTGTTATGAGTGTTGTAAGAATGCCCACGCCCCAGTGCCCATTCCCACACCCAGACACAGCCCGCCACGGTGCAGGGCTCGCACAAATAAAATCGACTCCGGTCGATTGTGCAAACACTGTAGTGAACGCGCCCATATCCCCATGCCCGCTTACACTACACGCTGCGTGTCCCTCGGTTTCTGTAAAAACGAAACCAACACACATTCAGTCGGCCCTAAACGACAGTGTTTTCAGTGTAGCAAATGTGCCCGTGGTCCCGCGCCCACATTTCCTCACAGACACGCCGAATCCCACGGGATTCGCCCCGCTCTCTCTCTCGGCGCTACCCGCCTCAGAGGAGATGAGCGCGGCCAGGCTGCCCGCTGTGATCAGCGCGCCCCCCGCCTCGAACGCCGTAAACACGGCGCTGTGTTCCCAGCACACGCGGGCTCTTGTGCCGCCGCTTTCCCGCGGCCAGAGCCCAGATTTCATTCTGCCCCTAGCTATTCACGCGGATGCGTGGTCAAAGCTTCCCGGGGTATCAGAGTGGGTGATGAACACTATAAAGAGAGGCTATTCGCTACAATTCGCTCGACGCCCTCGCCGCTACGCGGCGCGCGTCGAAACTACGGTGAAAAGCGAAGTATCTCATCTACTTCGAGCCGAGATAGCGAAACTACTGAGAAAGGGGGCTATAGAACCTTTATCTCAGGCTCAGAGCGAAGGGGGCTTATACAGCAGATATTTTCTGGTACCGAAAAAAGATGGTGGGCTCAGACCCATTCTAGATCTGAGGCTGCTGAACAGAGCGCTCGTGAAACGCCAGTTCAGGATGCTTACGACCAGGAAAATCCTCGCGCAAGTGCGCCAAGGAGACTGGTTCATGTCAATAGATCTGAAAGACGCGTATTTCCAAATACAAATAGCGTCCCATCACAGGCGATTCTTGAGATTCGCCTTCGAGGGCCAGGCATATCAATACACAGTCCTGCCATTCGGCCTGTCCCTAGCACCCCGTACGTTCACGAAGTGCATGGACGCGGCCCTCGCTCCCCTGAGACTTCGGGGCATGCGAGTTTTGAATTACTTGGACGATTGGCTGATTCTAGCTCGTTCACGAACGGAGCTCTTAGAACACAGGGCCACATTACTCGAGCACCTCGAGAAGCTGGGCCTTACAGTCAATTGGGCGAAAAGCTCACTGCTCCCCAGTCGGAGGATTTCCTTTCTGGGAACAGTGTTAGACTCGCTATCCATGACGGCACGCCTGTCACCAGAGCGCGGATTGAATATCCAGCACGTCGCGAAATCCTTCCGCCACGGCTCTATAGTCCCGCTCAGAAGGTTTCAGAAAATGCTGGGTCTTATGGCCTCAGCAGCCTCTGTACTCCAGTTGGGCCTGCTCCGCATGCGCCCACTGCAGCTATGGCTAAAAGCACGAGTTCCCCCCAGGGCATGGACCGCAGGTCTGTTTCGCCTCAGGGTCGACCATCAGTGCATTTCGGCTCTGAAACCATGGAAAGCGACCGACTGGTATCAGTCGGGCGTGAGTCTGGGGATCCCCTCAAGTGTGAAGGTGGTGTCTACGGACGCCTCCACTTCGGGGTGGGGAGCGCTGCTCGAGGGCAGACCGCTGGCTGGCCTGTGGTCAGTGCGGGAGAAGCTCCTACACATAAACTGCTTGGAATTGATAGCAGTCGACAAAGCGCTAAGGCGCTTCTGTCCCCAGATAACAGGCCACCACGTATTGGTCCGGTCGGACAACGTGTCAGTGGTGGCGTACATAAATCGCCAGGGCGGCGTCAGGTCCCGAAACCTTTACAGGCTGACGGAACGCCTCCTGGTCTGGGCTCAGCACAACCTGCTCTCGCTGAGAGCGGCGCATGTGCCTGGTCACCTAAATGTGGGACCAGACAGGCTGTCCAGAAACAACGTTCCAGCAGGAGAATGGTCTCTGCACCCGCAGACGATCCAGCTGCTGTGGGAAACGTTTGGCAGAGCGCAGGTGGACCTGTTCGCGTCCCAAGAAAACGCTCACTGCCCGAGATTCTTCTCGAAAAGCCGGGACGCGCTGGCCCATGTCTGGCCCCGCCGCCCCCTTTATGCTTTTCCCCCTGTCTCACTCCTGCCTCAGGTGTTGGAGCGAATCAGGAGGGAGGGATGCCCAGTGCTACTCATAGCTCCGCTCTGGACAAACCAGTCGTGGTTCCCTGTCCTGATGCAGCTGACCAGCGCTGCCCCATGGCCGTTACCGCTGAGGAGAGACCTCCTCTCTCAGGCGGAAGGCTCGATTTGGCATCCTCGCCCAGATCTGTGGTCCCTGCACGCATGGGCCATCAACGGGTACCCGCTGACCTCCCAGAGGGAGTGCTAAACACGATCGCGCAGGCTAGAGCCCCGTCTACCAGACGGCTCTACTCCTCGAAGTGGTCTGTGTTCTCTGCGTGGTGTCAAGCGCAGGGCTTTTCACCTGTAGACTGCGGGGTTACGGAAGTGCTTTCCTTCCTTCAGGAGCTACTGGATAAGGGCAGGTCCCCTTCCACGCTCAAAGTATACGTGGCGGCCATAGCAACGTTTGCAAAACCGGTGTCTGGCCAGTCACTAGGAAAGAGCGACTTAGTCGTGCGTTTCCTTAGAGGAGCTCGGAGGCTAAACCCTCCCAGGCCCCCTTCAGTCCCGACATGGGACCTTTCCACGGTCTTGGAGGCCATGAAAGGCGCCCCATTCGAGCCAATCCAGTCGTCAGACATGAAACACTTGTCTTTCAAGACGGCGTTTCTTATGGCTCTCGCTTCAGTGAAGCGCGTAGGGGACTTGCAAGCGCTCTCAGTAAGCGCGTCATGCATGGAGTTTGGACCTAACGACTCTAAGGTCATACTCAAACCAAAGCACGGTTACGTGCCAAAATCCCTCAACACACCGTTCAGGGCCCAGGTGATTTCCCTGTCTGCCCTTCCGGTTCTCAATGAGGAGAAGGACGCGAGTCTCCTTTGCCCTGTCAGGGCACTAAGGGCTTATGTGTCCCGCTCGTCTGGTTTCAGACAGACTGAGCAGCTTTTTGTTTCGTTTGGCGGCCGTACTAAGGGACTTGCCGCGTCGAAACAGAGCTTATCCAGATGGATAGTTGGTGCCATAGCGCTGGCTTACACTTCTAAGGGCCTTCAGTGCCCTTTGGGTGTTAGAGCGCACTCCACGAGAGGCATGGCCTCCTCGTGGGCATGGTCTAGCGGGGTTACCCTGCAAGATATTTGTATGGCCGCGGGCTGGGCCTCGCCGTCTACATTTATAAAATACTATAATCTGGAGGTCCCCGCCTTACAAGCTAAGCTTTTAGCGGTATAGAATTCAGTGCTATCTGCCCGCTGTGCGGCTCGGATACTGAGTTTGGCCTGCGTATCGCTCACTGACCGGTACAGCAGCTCATTTGAAAATTGACACACTTGTGGCCACCCAGTTCAGGCTGAATGTTCACCCTGACGGTTTGGTTATTGTCATACGATTGGCCCCTTTCGGAGGCTATTTACAGGGAATGATGCTTCTAGCCTCTCTTCCCTCACTCTCTGTGAGTTTATGGTGATTATGCACTATATGCGCCCCGGGCTTCGGCCCCTGGGTCTTTGGTGTTGGATCCCTACCAGCACGGCGTGTTGCATTGTGTTCCCCATAGCGTAAGATATTACGCAGTACGAGAGATACTCTCGTAAGAGAACGTACTCGGTTACTAACGTAACCTCGGTTCTCTCTAGAGAGGGAACGAGTACTGCGTATCTTGCCGTGCTTGGAATACGCTCTGGTTCGCTTCGGCGATAAAAACCGACGTAAGAGCAGCTATCGAGCCAAGATATAGGGCGAGACCACGCCCTTTCTGGCGGGACGTGACGATATGGGCGCGAAGGGCCCCCATTCGTCGTGACGTCACGCAGAGCCTCTCTCGATAGGCTGCTGCTATTGCCGCAGAGCAGCCAATAGGCGCGCGAGCTGTCTCGCCTAGGTCTGCTTGCTGCTGCAAAGCGTTTTACATTAGTAAAAAATTAAGGATAATTTTTGGCTTCAATATCTCGTGGAAAAGAGTTTTCCCCATAGCGTAAGATATTACGCAGTACTCGTTCCCTCTCTAGAGAGAACCGAGGTTACGTTAGTAACCGAGTACGTTCTTCCACCTCCAGGCTTTTGTTATTGACTACAGTTTCACGAGTTATCACTTACAAATAATCAGAAAATAATTAGGCTAATCAGTAGGCGTATTTGGCGTGCTGTTTTGATGGAAAGGTTCCGAGCTCGGAATATGGAACGAACCAAGAGTATTCCCCCGTATCCCCGGCTGGGATAGGAACCAGCCAATAGTGAGGAGTCGGGGGTTGACGGAGGGATGCAAGAAAACTGTCGAGGAACATAGGTGAGTCTATATATATATATATATATATATATATATATAGGCCTAATCTCATGCTGATTGGATACATCATTTGAATGCAGTCCTCCCGAACTTTGTTAATAAAACTTATTTTTTTACAATTGCTAGGGCACATTTCTCAATACTTAGGTCACTTTTTCAAAACTATTCACACAGTGGGTTTATGTGGGCTAAACTGAAGATTATTTAACATTGCTTTGGCACAAAATGCATCCAATGACTACATCTTTCACATTACATGAATACATCTCTCAATTAGGCAGAACCACCACCAAAACTCTATATAGCCTTCATACAGGCCAAAATGCACTTTATACTCTTTTCAAAACTTAAGTTCAAAACCTAACATAATACATAATTGAATAAGACACCAATTTTCTACATTTCTACAGTAATATCAATTTGAAATATATTACAAATCTAAAAATTAAAAAAACTATAAAACAATTTGACATAGCTAAACACCTACACAGATATTTCATTACCATCTTTACAAGAGAGGAAGACTTGGGAATAATTTGGTACTGTAATGTAAACATGGACTATGTAATAAACCAGTGAATTCTGAGAGTGTCATATGTAAAGAAATTTTACAAAAGCAAACATTGTATTATGCAGCCTGTTGTTATCGTTTTAAGTCATTGTTTTATGAGTGACAAAGTGAGTTTGTTGGTTGACAACCTTTGCTAGTGTTATGGTGTTAGGCATGGTTTGTAGCGAATTACAAATCTGCGTACATATATTCAAATGCACATATCTATAGAATCAATTCTTAATGCGCATGTGAACGCCATCAGCGTTTATCACAGGTTTGCGTTTAAAGTCTGTTTAGAGAGAACGGCGTTGTCTTAGCGGCCCCTAATTTAATAACAAATGATCAGTTCGACGGAAGTGAATCAATCAAAACTAACATTAGCTGGAAACAACATTATTCAAGAACCGCTATAAAACCAAACCATTCTCTGTTACCTTAAATTATATGTTTGTCTCTGTAAAGCTGCTTTGAAACAATCTACATTGTTAAAAGCGCTATATAAATGAGGATGACTTGACTTGACTTGACATGGAAGAATGACTTGATTTGAGACATGTTTTGGTCATTTTAGTGCATTTTGAGAGTGAAATTAACTACTATGCCAAGCTGAAAGTTGGTAAGGAGAACTGAGTGAAGAGTTTAAAAAGTGTCATAAGTATTGAGAAATGTGACCTACAGTAGCTATTGTAAAAAACTAATATTGGCTGTTGTTCACAGCCGAATACAATACAATGCAATATCATATACATAACTATGTTTACAGTGGTGTATAAAGACCTTACATAATGAACCGTTATGTTTTTATTACCTTAGAACGAGCCGTTTCTATCTACATACACCGCGGGTCTCCTTACGTTGAAATAGCCATTTTGCACCGACATGTTTCTACAGTAGCCCTAAACGGACAAACTACTTCATAGCGCTTCTCGTCACTATGTTGTTCTTCATGCAAAGAAGCTAGCTAAAGTCAGCGAATAAAACATGGACACAATGATGAACAAGTAACAATAATATTCACAATAACATAATTTTACTGAATAATTAAGTAAACATAATTTCTTAATTTATCTTTGTAAAGAAACCTCATTGCTTAACTGGCTACCCTCTGCTGTCTCAGACGACGACATCTTTTCCTGACAGCCACCGTAACTTCTGTTGGTTGCAATTTCTTAACCACACCACTAAGCCGCTAAAATCACACACTTACCGGTATTACAGTTTTTCTCAATTGCTTAAACACTATAACCAGGCTTTTGAACTAAAATTTCAAAACCATAATGCCATTTATCAAAAAGCATACCCAATTCACTAAACCTTAAACACTATTCCCTGTTTTGACACATGAGTCAGAATTGTTGAACTGTCACTGCAAAACTCTACACACAAATCCCTTCATTTCTCATTGCCTAGACCATGTGCTCATTTAGAAAGCACTAGTATTCAATATTGTTCACTCAAGTCAGCACAGCTTCAGCTCAGTTAGCACACAATTACCCAGGTGAAAACACTAACAGTCAAAATTTAACACACATCAATCAGATCTTTCAATTGAAAAAAAGGCCCGAATCAGATTGGGTTTTGGAACAATGGATCCAGAAAGACATGAAGTAAGAGGTCGAGGAGGAGGAGGAGAAGAAGGAGGAGGAGGAGGAGGAGAATGAGGAGGAGGAGAAGGAGGAGGAGGAAGGGCAAGGGCAAAGAGAAGGAGAAAGGCAAGGGGAAGGGGAAGGACAGGAAGACAAGCAGTCTCGGATAAAATAAGCCACTTTAGTTGACCATGTCTTTGTCAATGGACTGAGGAAGGCCAGGCTACAAGTAAGGCCAGATTTGAGTGCTTCAACGTCGCCTCCATCATCAGAACCTTCAGGGAGGTGTGGTGGAAAAGAAAATTATTTCACTGAATAAGAGACAAACATTTCCAATTGTCTTTGATGAGGTTTATTTTCTTGGCCAGCAGTTGTACAGTCACACAGAGTGGCTGCAGAGTGTGACAGTGAAGGAGGGCATCCTTTCTACTTCAGTGGAACTACTACAGTCTTGAGTCCCAGAATTGTATCTTTCTAGGCCAATGATGGTATTTCAACCATATGTGGAACATTCTTAGACTTGTTCATCATATTGCATCCTTGAGTGGAGGCCCTCCTTTCACGTACCAACACTCTTTACCATTCCAATACAACTCCATAGGTTTGTGTGTGCTCTTTTACTGTCATATGATGGTCACACACATTTTACGTAAGTAAATATAAAACATTTTTTAGAGGAGAGAGTAAAAAAAAGAAGAAGAGTACAAATCCATTGGTTATGTCTGTTCATCATGTGAAAAGGTTTGTGAAGGGGGGGAACCACAAGCAACATAACTTACCAGTTTTGGAAATGTTGTTTTGAATTTATTGCGCCAGTGTGTTAGACTATGTTGTAGTGTTTGTGATTTTGAGGGCTTGTGTGTCCTGTCTGACTGCAAAGTTTGGTTTTTCAGCAAGAGTGAATGGTTTTGAGTGTAGAGCTTCATTTTGAACCGAAAATAGGATGTTTGGGGAATTGGGTGAGATGTTATGGATTTGTGTTTACTGTTTTGAGAATACGAGGTATAGTTTCAAGAAATGTGTTTAAGCAATCGAGAAAAACTGTAACAATACATCTAAAAGGTGATCGGGAGGAAACATTTAAAGTGCACAGTTAAATGCCAATTATCTATCATCATGTACAACGACACAATGATTTGCAAATGTTGTTTCTTTTCCTTTTTTTTTTTTACATACTCATTGTATTTTTGTGTAATCAACTTGGAACATGTTTGTAATTAAAATATTGAGATAAAAAATAATTGTGTTGTTCGGTGCAGTGTTGTGCAGTAATGTTATGACAGATTGCATGCACATGAGAACAGATGGTTAGAGTGTTATAACATCGGATTTGGTTTTAGAGAAAACCAACAAACAAGCAGAGCTTATGTCTAATTAGTGGAGCTGCTTGCCTCTGGGTTAAAAGCTCAGGATGATCATCCCAAAGAACATTAATGACAAATTAGCCATTCAGAGGTTTTGAACACAGAAACTAATTCAGGAGGGACAAACAAGAGGCCTGTCTGTGTTCCAAAGCAGAGATGTGGATTAATAGAACCCAATTATTACAATTCAATTCAATTCAAATTTATTTGTATAGCGCTTTTCACAATACACATTGTCTCAAAGCAGCTTTACAGAAAGGGCATTTCAGAAATGTACATAGAAAAATACAGTTAGTTAATCATGTATTAATTTAGGGCATAACATATCGCCGGCGTTGAGTCGTCTCTTCACAGGCGTCGAGTCTTCTCTCCACAGGCGTTAGTCGTCTCATCACAGGTGTTGGGGCATCTGAACCCATACAGAAATGTAATATATGTAAATATATGTAAATTACATATATAATGTCAGTGCCCATGTATGTCTGCTGCCTATATGAGAATATATGTAAAATTCATATATGTAAAATACATAGACATATATGAAACATATATTTCAAAATATAGCAAAAATGGCCGTTTTCATGAGATGGTCCTCACTGCAGAACATGAAATCCACGGGGAGGAGTCGGATCTAGATCCGACTCCTCCCACCTTACATACCTAAACCTACCCAGCTCCACCCCTTATCCCTAAACCCACCCCTAAACCTACCCAGCTCCACCCCTTATCCCTAAACCCACCCCTAAACCTACCCAACCCCACCCCTTAATCTGGATCCGACTCCGCCCCCCGGATCTCGTGTACTGCAATGAGGTGCTACTGGTTTTCATGTAAGTGCCATATATTTTCCCGTATATGCACATAAATGTTAAATATATTTAAGACGCATATATGTATACATGCATATATGTACTTATTTCCATAGTACATACTTTCACTTATATTAGGGATACATATATGTATACATGCATATATGTACTTATTTCCATAGTACATACTTTCACTTATATTAGGGATACATATATGTATACATGCATATATGTACTTATTTCCATAGTACATACTTTCACTTATATTAGGGATACATATATGTATACATGCATATATGTACTTATTTCCATAGTACATACTTTCACTTATATTAGGGATACAAATATAATGTACTGTTTTATATCATATACACTCTCAGAAAAAAGGTACAATTTTGTACCAAAGGTACAAATCCTTGTCACTGGGTTTGTGTACCTTTTTGTGTACAACCAAAATGTACCTTTTGTTTCTTTGTACAATGTTGTACTTTTATCAAAGGTACAAATTTGATCCTTTAAGGTACCACCCCAGTGACAAGCCCCTTTGTACCTTAACTGTGTCAAATTTGTTCCTTCGAAAACTAAGGCTATTTTCCTATCGAATAACGCACATTCAACAACTGAATCCAAAAGGCATCAATTTAATCAGTTCTGCAAATACATATGAACGTTTGAATACTTTCTTTCCAACTTACAGTAAAGTATTTCTTTGTCTAAATACATCAAAGACTTTACAATACAATAAAGACTTCGCAAAATTAACAGTAAATCACTTGAAAAAGATTTGAAAGAATTAAAAGTGCAATTACAATAAAATGTTACAGTACATCAAATATATTTTCTCATCTACAAAGCTAGACTTCTGTTTTGTTTTTCACTTTTCACACAATACCTCTGCATTTATTTAACTAAACGCCATTCTCCACCCCAACTGCTCAGCAATTTCAGAACCCTCCATAAATACACAAGATTTTCCTCTCACTGAAGACACGTCCAGTCAAGACGGTCCCGAAATCTGCACAGTGGATTGTGATGTAGCCGGTTCTTCCTGAACAAAATGAAGAATCAGTATTAGAAAAGACAGAAGTAAATTGATTATATTTAAACTCCCATGACGAGCTAAAATTTGGCCTCTAGACTTAAAGGGATAGTTCACCTAGAACTGAAAATTCTGTCATTTACTCGCCCTCAAGTTGTTCTAAACCTGTTTGAGTTCTTTAAAAATTAAACAGTTGATGTGCCCCATTGACTTCCATAGAATTTGTTGCTATTTTCTATTTTATTCAAACTATGGAAGTCAATGGGGCCCATCAACTGTTTCATTGTTTGGGTGAACTACAAATCCTGCAACATCTCGTTTGGCATCCATGTACTGTGCTTCTATAACAGGTTTCAGCTTAGCCAACCTCAACACATTGGACAATTTTGCTTTAAGGGTTAGTTCACCCAAAAATTACAATTTTTTAGTCAATTACTCACCCTTATGTCATTTCACACCTATAAGACCTTTGTTCATCTTCGGAACACAAATGAAGATATTTTTAATGAAATTCTGAGCTTTCTGTCCCTTCATTGGGAGCAATGCAACTAACACATTCAAGGCCCAGAACGATAGGAAAGACATCATTGAAGTAATCCATGTGACTGCAGTGCTTTAAACCATTTTATGAAGCAATGCAGGTGCTTTGTTTTTTGCACAAAAAACCCCACCACAACTTACCACTTTATTTACAAAATTACTAACCAGTAGCAATGCAATCCATTAGGGAGAGCACTACGACACATGCGTATTGTGTTGACTCAGGACCGGGTGTTGTTCCGTGAATGTGCTTTAGATAATATAATTTTGTAAATATAGAGGTAAATTATGTTTTTTTTAATTATCGCAAAACAAAGCACTTGCATCGCTTCATAAAATTGAGGTTAAACCACTGGAGTCACATGGATTACTTTACTGGTGTCTTTACTACCTTTCTGGGGCTTGGATGTATTAGTTGCGCAGGCTACAAGTGGAGGAACAGAAAGCTCTTGGAGTTTATAAAAAATATCTTTATTTGTGTTCTGAAGATAAACGATGGTCTTACGGGTTTGGAACGACATGAAGGTGCATAATTAATGACAGAATTAAATTTTTTAGCTGAACTATACCTTAAGGAATCCTGGAAACAGATTTAATCAACCACAGCATGCATTCGACCCATTTCTGGAAGAACTGAAATGCAGATAAGAAAACAACAGTTTTACCAACAAAAAAAAAAAACTTTCTGCATTTCTACATTTTCCACAAAAAAACAGTTTTAAATGATTCACTTAAAGCTTCATTTAAAATACCCAGAAGAGTAAAATGTTAGCTGCAGCCCTATTTTACAGTTTTCCTCTCCATACTTTGCACTTCTATAATATAAGCTTGTTCCCACATTTGAGAAATTGTGTTTACACAAAAATATTGCTTTAACTTTAGAATAATTTCAGAATGGCCATTGTGAACAGGATTTATCATGCACTCTTGAATGTGCAGAGTAGAGCTAGGGCTACTGTATGGTGAAAGACAAGATGTTCACTAAAAAAAATAAGACAAACAAGTCCCATGGACAATATTTTTAGTAAATAAAGGGTTAGTTCACCCAAAAATGGAAATTCTGTCATTAATTATTCACCTTCATGTAGTTTCAAACCTGTAAGACTTTAGTTTATCTTTGGAACACAAATGAAGATCTTTTAATGAAATGGGAAAGTTTTCTGTCCTTCCATTGACAGCTATGCAACTACTGCTCTGACCCTAAATTTGGACTAAACAGGGGTGCGTTTCCCAAAACCATCGTTGCTAACCTGTTAGCAACTTGGATGGTTGGCAATGGGAAACTGCATTGCAACCATCAAAGTTGCTACTTTAGTTAGCAACGATGGTTTTGGGAAACGCACCCCTGTTCGATTCAAATTATTTTACGATCTTTTTAGTATGGTAGCATACAGAAATGTAATATGGAAAATAGCAATGTAATATATAAAATGGCAATTTATTTCTTATTTAAATTGACATTTTCCATACCATATGTGCAATGTTTGGGTGACAATTCAAATTCAATACTATAAATTAAATTTCTTACACTTGTTTAACATATAATTTAAACATATACATTTAAAATTTGTACAAGTTGCACAATTAAAATTAAAATGTATTACAAAAATGATTAGAGATAATTCACCCAAAAATGAAAACTCTTTTATTAATTATTCACCCTCATGACGTTCCAAACCTGTAAGACTTTTGTTCATCTTCAGAACACAAATGAAGATCTTTTTAATGAAATCGAGAGCTTTCTGTCCCTCCACTGACAGTCTAAGCAACAAAAACTTTGATGCTTCAAAAAGTTCATAAAGAGATAGTAAGACCAATCCATTTGAATTGAGCAGTTTAGTTCAAATTTTCGGAAGAGACATGATTGCTTTATATGATGAACAGATTTAATTGAGTCTTTTCTTCACATTTAAACATTGATTAGCGAACATAAACAGAAGCTCAACCGAACATGCTTGACACGTGAGAACAAACCTCTTTCTCAAACGTGCTGCGCAACACACGAGAGTAAACCTCATTTGTTCTCGCATGTCAAGCGAACATGCTTGAGCTTCCGTTTACCGTTTCTGATGTGTGAAATGATGAATACTTATATGTGAATAAAAGCCTAAATTCAACCTGTTCATCATAAAGGAAGTGATCATGTCTTCACAAAATTTTGACTAAACCATACATATGGATTAGTTTTACGATCACTTTATGAACTTTTTAAAGCGTCAAAGTGGTAGTTGCTTAGCTGTCTATGGGGGTCAGAAAGCTCTCAGATTTCATTATTAAGATCTTCATTTGTGTTCCAAAGATGAACGAAAGTCTTACGGGTTTGAAACGACATGAGGCTGAGTAATTAATGAAAGAATTAAAATTCTGGGGTGAACAATTTTGCCCTTTAACATGTTCAAGCTAAAATTGTAGCAAAATTATAATTTTAAATGCTATTTTTCTTAACCGCATTCACACTCACAGTTAAGACACTTACGACTGCATTTTTATTAAATACCCGCAATTAACGTAGCAAAATTCAACGTGGATTTAAAAAAAGGATTCCGAGCCGATCAAAGCCCCGCCCTGTCAATCATTGCATAAAGTGCCTTAACTTTGAGTGTAAATGCAACTAGGAAAAATAACTTAAATTATCATTTTGCTATAATATTTGCTTGAACATGTTAAACATCTAATTTCTGGAATACATTTTAATTGTAATTTTTAAACTTATAAAATGTTCAAATGTATATTTTAATTTTATGTTAAAGCTAGTGTAGTAATGCCAATTTATTATATTATTGATTTAGAATAACTGTTTTGCTCCAGATGTTGCACATGTATAATATGTAAATATAAAAACAGAAATACATTGCCATTTTACACATTGCTTTGCCATTTTGCATGTTACATTTCATTTTTTGTGAATATACTTTCAATTAAGTGACAGAAATCTTTCAGATTTCATTTGAAGTGCAGTTTTACTGTGCTTTATCAAGATTGACATCACTGTCATTATGGCAAAAATTTTGTCTTAGGAATAAAAAATCAACCTCATCAGAAAAAAGAATGTCACAAGATTAAGATTAATAATCTTAACAAATAACCCATTGTACTGATACTTGCCTCACAGCTGAGGATGAAGTCAGGCTCTCAGATGTGTGATGATCAGTGAGACCAGGCAGTTTTTCCCAGCATCTTCATGATCTAAAAATCAAAGACACATTTGCTGAGTTTCAACAAAGTTCTATGATAAAATTAATGACATGTGACTTAGGGCAGAATCAGGTAATCGCATTCATTTAAACACAATGTGATAAACTATCTGTGCACTGTTCGGTGGCATTCAATCACGTTCTTCAACAACGGCATAAAGTATTGTGGACTAATGTAAAATACACCAACATGGCACCTCTGGTTGAGCATTCATTTACAACAATTACGTATTAAATGTTAACTTACGACGACACAGAAACTCAATTGATTTTAAATATATTTGCAGACGGCTAATATCACCGACTGGATTCGTACATTAAGCTAACTTATTTACACTCGCTATTGTCATGTTGAGTAGCTGCTGTAACGTTTTATACATTTTTTTTAATTGGTTAAACATAAACATAAAACGTACTCGGTTACTAACGTAACCTCGGTTCTCTCTAGAGAGGGAACGAGTACTGCGTAATATCTTACGCTATGGGGAAAACTCTTTTCCACGAGATATTGAAGCCAAAAATTATCCTTAATTTTTTATTAATGTAAAACGCTTTGCAGCAGCAAGCAGACATAGGCGAGACAGCTCGCGCGCCTATTGGCTGCCCTGCGGCAATAGCAGCAGCCTATCGAGAGAGGCTCTGCGTGACGTCACGACGAATGGGGGCCTTTCGCGCCCATATCGTCACGTCCCGCCAGAAAGGGCGTGGTCTCGCCCCATATCTAGGCTCGATAGCTGCTCTTACGTTGGTTTTCATCGCCGAAGCGAACCAGAGCGTATTCCAAGCACGGCAAGATACGCAGTACTCGTTCCCTCTCTAGAGAGAACCGAGGTTACGTTAGTAACCGAGTACGTTCTCTTACGAGAGTATCTCTCGTACTGCGTAATATCTTACGCTATGGGGAACACAATGCAACACGCCGTGCTGGTAGGGATCCAACACCAAAGTCCCAGGGGCCGAAGCCCGGGGCGCATATAGTGCATAATCACCATAAACTCACAGAGATTGAGGGAAGAGAGGCTAGAAGCATCATTCCCTGTAAATAGCATCCGAAGGAGCTGATCATGTGACAAATAGACCATACCGTCAGGGTGAACATTCAGCCTGAACTAGGTGGCCACAAGTGTGTCGACATTTTAATGAGCTGCTGTACCGGTCAGTGAGCAATACGCAGGTCAAACTCAGTATCTGAGCCGCACAGCGGGCAGATAGCACTGAACCTTATACCGCCAAAAGCTTAGCTTGCAAGGCGGGAACCTCCAGGTTATAGTATTTTATAAATGTAGACGGCGAGGCCCAGCCCGCGGCCATACAATATCTTGCAGGGTAACCCCGCTAGACCATGCCCACGAGGAGGCCATGCCTCTTGTGGAGTGCGCTCTAACACCCAAAGGGCACTGTAGGCCCTTAGAAGTGTAAGCCAGCGCTATGGCACCAACTATCCATCTGGATAGGCTCTGTTTCGAAGCGGCAAGTCCCTTAGCACGGCCGCCAAACGAAACGAAAAGCTGCTCAGTCTGTCTGAAACCAGACGAGCGGGACACATAAGCCCTTAGTGCCCTAACAGGGCAAAGGAGACTCGCGTCCTTCTCCTCATTGAGAACCGGAAGGGCAGACAGGGAAATCACCTGGGCCCTGAACGGTGTGTTGAGGGATTTTGGCAAGTAGCCGTGCTTCGGTTTGAGTATGACCTTAGAGTCATTAGGTCCAAACTCCATGCATGACGCGCTCACTGAGAGCGCTTGCAAGTCCCCTACGCGCTTCACTGAAGCGAGAGCCATAAGAAACGCTGTCTTGAAGACAAGTGTTTCATGTCTGACGACTGGATTGGCTCGAATGGGGCACCTTTCATGGCCTCCAAGACCGTGGAAAGGTCCCATGTCGGGACTGAAGGGGGCCTGGGAGGGTTTAGCCTCCGAGCTCCTCTAAGGAAACGCACGACTAAGTCGTTCTTTCCTATTGACTGGCCAGACACCGGTCTTACAAACGTTGCTATGGCCGCCACGTATACTTTGAGCGTGGAAGGGGTCCTGCCCTTATCCAGTAGCTCCTGAAGGAAGGAAAGCACTTCCGTAACCCCGCAGTCTACAGGTGAAAAGCTCTGCGCTTGACACCAAGCAGAGAACACAGACCACTTCGAGGTGTAGAGCCGTCTGGTAGACGGGGCTCTAGCCTGCGCGATCGTGTTTAACACTCCCTCTGGGAGGTCAGCGGGTACCCGTTGATGGCCCCTGCGTGCAGGGACCACAAATCCGGGCGAGGATGCCAAATCGAGCCTCCCGCCTGAGAGAGGAGGTCTCTCCTCAACGGTAAAGGCCATGGGGCAGCGCTGGTCAGCTGCATCAGGACAGGGAACCACGACTGGTTTGTCCAGAGCGGAGCTATGAGTAGCACTGGGCATCCCTCCCTCCTGATTCGCTCCAACACCTGAGGCAGGAGTGAGACAGGGGGAAAAGCATATAGGGGGCGGCGGGGCCAAACATGGGCCAGCGCCTCCCGGCATTTCGAGAAGAATCTCGGGCAGTGAGCGTTTTCTTGGGACGCGAACAGGTCCACCTGCGCTTTGCCAAACGTTTCCCACAGCAGCTGGATCGTCTGCGGGTGCAGAGACCATTCTCCTGCTGGGACGTTGTTTCTGGACAGCCTGTCTGGCCCCACATTTAGGTGACCAGGCACATGCGCCGCTCTCAGCGAGAGCAGGTTGTGCTGAGCCCAGACCAGGAGGCGTTCCGTCAGCCTGTAAAGGTTTCGGGACCTGACGCCGCCCTGGTGATTTATGTACGCCACCACTGACATGTTGTCCGGCCGGACCAATACGTGGTGGCCTTTTATCTGGGGACAGAAGCGCCGTAGCGCTTTGTCGACTGCTATTAATTCCAAGCAGTTTATGTGAAGGAGCTTCTCCCGTACTGACCATAGGCCAGCTAGCGGTCTGCCCTCGAGCAGCGCTCCCTGCCCCGAAGTGGAGGCGTCCGTAGACACCACCTTCACACTCGAGGGGATCCCCAGACTCACACCTGACTGATACCAGTCGGTTGCTTTCCATGGTTTCAGAGCCGAAATGCACTGAAGGTCGACCCTGAGGCGAAATAGACCTGCGGTCCACGCCCTGGGGGGAACTCGTGCTTTTAGCCATAGCTGCAGTGGGCGCATGCGGAGCAGGCCCAACTGGAGTACGGAGGCTGCTGAGGCCATCAGACCCAGCATTTTCTGAAACCTTCTGAGCGGGACTATAGAGCCGTGGCGGAAGGATCTCGCGACGTGCTGAATATTCAATCCGCGCTCCGGTGACAGGTGTGCTGTCATGGATAGCGAGTCTAACACTGTTCCCAGAAAGGAAATTCTCCGACTGGGGAGCAGTGAGCTTTTCGCCCAACTGACTGTAAGGCCCAGCTCCTCGAGGTGCTCGAGTAATGCGGCCCTGTGTTCTATGAGCTCCGTTCGTGAACGAGCTAGAATCAGCCAATCGTCCAAGTAGTTCAAAACGCGCATGCCCCGAAGTTCAGGGCGAGCGCGTCCATGCACTTCGTGAACGTACGGGGTGCTAGGGACAGGCCGAACGGCAGGACTGTGTATTGATATGCCTGGCCCTCGAAGGCGAATCTCAAGAATCGCCTGTGATGGGACGCTATTTGTATTTGAAAATAGGCGTCTTTCAGATCTATTGACATGAACCAGTCTCCTTGGCGCACTTGCGCGAGGATTTTCCTGGTCGTGAGCATTCTGAACTGGCGCTTCACAAGCGTTCTGTTCAGCAGTCGCAGATCTAGAATGGGTCTAAGCCCACCATCTTTTTTCGGTACCAGAAAATATCTGCTGTATAAGCCCCCTTCGCCCTGAGATAGAGGTTCTATAGCCCCTTTTCTCAGTAGTTTCGCTATCTCGGCTCGAAGTAGATGAAACACTTCGCTTTACACCGTAGTTTCGACTCGCGCCGTATAACGGCGGGGGCGTCGAGCGAACTGTAGCGAACAGCCTCTCGTTATAGTGTTCAACACCCATTCTGATACTCCGGGAAGCCTTGACCACGCATCTGCGTGAATAGCTAGGGGTAGAATGAAATCTGGGCTCTGGCCGCGGCAGGACGGCGGCTCGAGAGCCCCTGTGTACTGGGAACACAACACCGTGTTTACAGCGTTCGAGGCGGGGGCGCGCTGATCACAGCAGGCAGCCTGGCCGCGCTCAGCTTCTCTATGGCGGGACGCGCAGAGAAAGCGAGCGGGGCGAATCCCGTGGGATTCGGCGCGTGTGAGGGAATGTGGGCACATTTACTACATGCGGGCACATTTACTACACTGAGAATACTGTCAGCTCGCGCCGACTAAATCACTGCTGTTCACAGCTGGCAGCCTGGCCGCGCTCAGCTTCTCTGTGACGGGTTGTGCAGAGAAAACGAGCGGGGGCGAATCCCGTGAGATTCGGAGTGTCTGTGAGAAATGCGGGCGCGAGACAGCGGGCACATTTTCAGCACGGAGAACACTCGGCTCGCGCCGACTGAATCAACGCTGTGTTCACAGCGTGCGAGGTGCGCGCTAATCACAGCGGGCAGCCTGGCCGCGCTCAGCTTCTCTGTGACGGGTTGTGCATAGAAAGCGAGCGGGGGTGAATCCCGTGGGATTCGGCGTGTCAGTGAGGAAATGCGGGACAGCGGGCACATTTACTGCACTGAGAACACTGTCGGCTCGCGCCGACTAAATGTGTGTTAGTTTCGTTTTTACAGAAACCAAGGGACACGCATCATGTAGTGTAAGCGGGCATTGTATGGGCGCGTTCACTACATTTTCTGCACAACCAACATGAGTTGGTTTTATTTGTGCTAGCCCTGCACCGTGGCGGGCTGTGTCTGGGTGTGGGAATGGGCACTGGGACGTGGGCATTCTTACAACACTCGTAACACCATCGGCCGTGGCCGGAACACCAGAAAATGCACTCTTTATTGGATTTATCTGGGTAGCCATAGAAACGGCTTTTGTGCGCAGGCAAGCGGGCTGAGACACCGGCTGCTTCACTGCGAAATACACTGGGACAGTCACAACGCATGGAACTGAACGAGCGAGAAGTTTTGGTGGAAATCCGGCCGCAGCGGGATCTGAACACCGTCACTTTCCTAGAGAGACTAGGAAGGCCTTAAGACCTCGGGCTTTACCTCAATCCTCGGCCGGGGCCCGCGCTGAGGGGGGCGGCGTCCAGCAGAGCGAGAGCGCGGTGTTTGATCTCGGGCCTGGCGGCGCTGCTAGTTAGCCGAAACGACGGCCTTTGTGCGCAGGCAAGCGGGCTGTGGAACCAGCTTGCTCACTGCGAAAAACACTGGAACAGTCACATTGCTTGGAACTGAACGAGCGAGAAGTTTTGGTGGAAATCCGGCCGCAGCGAGAACTGAACACCGTCGCTTTCCTAGAGAGACTAGGAAGGCCTTGAGACCTCGGGCTTTATCTCAATCCTCGGCCGGGGCCCGCGCTGAGGGGGGCGGCGTCCAGCAGAGCGAGAACGTCGAGGAACACGGAGCGCTCAGCTTCCGTCATCTCGGATAGCGTTAGCCACAAATGTTTCTCACCATTCAGGGGGGAAAGGCGCGGGTCTCGACTGTGACGGAGCTTCGTCTTTCCCGAGAAAGCGTCCGTCCAGCCTATTGCGCGTTAGTTGCGTGAGCGCCTTTCAGTCGAGGCCGATGTAATCCACGGCTTGAGAGAGCGGACGCATCGGCTCAGTTTCAATGCCGTCTCCGGTAAGTTCGTCGAGCTCAAGTGCGGACGCGGCGGCAGACGGCGGCCACTGTCCGTCCGTGGGCGACTCGAGCGAAGCCGGCGAAGCTGGCGGGCGAACCGGCGAGCTTTGGCGGGCTGGAAATAGCTTGGGCGCGCGCTGGGCGCGGCGCTTCTTGCGGCGCGGCGTCACGGCAGGCTGGGATGCGGGCTCGGATAACGAAGCTAGGCGAGTCCGCAGAGTCACCATAGGCAAACGTTCACAATGATGGCATCCGCCGTCAGCGAGCGCGATGGCCGCGTGATCCTCACCCAGGCAGGACACGCAGATGACATGGCGGTCCTCATCGCTGAGTGGGGCTCGGCAAGAACCACAGGAAGGCATCTTTAAAAAGACGCCGCTCTTTTAGAGGGGTGGGAAAAAAAGGCAGATAATGCAATCACACACACTCTAAGCAGAGGAAAGGATATGTACGCCGGAAAGCGCAGCAGGTACGGCGGCTGAAGGCGGCGAGGCCAGCGACTCCAGGCTCGATGGCACGTCCCGCTGAAGGCTACAGGTCGACGGCGCGGCTTCTCACTCTGGATCCAGCGATGCGGGAGGCTTCGCTGAAGAGATGAAAATCAACGTAAGAGCAGCTATCGAGCCTAGATATGGGGCGAGACCACGCCCTTTCTGGTGGGACGTGACGATATGGGCGCGAAAGGCCCCCATTCGTCGTGACGTCACGCAGAGCCTCTCTCGATAGGCTGCTGCTATTGCCGCAGGGCAGCCAATAGGCGCGCGAGCTGTCTCGCCTATGTCTGCTTGCTGCTGCAAAGCGTTTTACATTAATAAAAAATTAAGGATAATTTTTGGCTTCAATATCTCGTGGAAAAGAGTTTTCCCCATAGCGTAAGATATTACGCAGTACGAGAGATACTCTCGTAAGAGAACCCACCTTTGCGTGTCCTCTTATCTTTGTCTTGTATTTCGAGTCCAGCCTCTAAAGTTCTTCTGACGATATAAAGAGGGCAGCCATTTGTGGTGGTCCGCGCTCGTGCTGCTAATTGGGTTCCCGCTCTCCGGTCTATTTGAAAATGCAATAACGGCTGCAGCGCCAATCAGTTCATATGTTGTTGTGCCTAATAGCAAAGTTAACATTTATAGTGGATAATGGAGAAAAAATGTCATAATGTACACGCGATGACTTATACTAGTCAATAAGTATATTAAAAATATAAAAAAGTGTAACGTTAACTTTATACATATCAAATGGCTAAAAATCATTTGGTGCAAAGCTAATTTAACTCGCTAAATAAGTGACTGAAACCTTTTTATTTTCGACTTGTGAACTAAATATAAACATAAATGGTCAGAACTCACCTTTAAATGTCGTATTCTACAAGTTTGATAAGTTTGATATTTAAAATAAACTCGACCGCGCTGCAGTCGTGTAACGTTAGTCTGCTTCCCGTTGTCAGTTTGGAAATTCAGTAGCTGAAGCGATTTCAGCCAATCAGCGTCTTGTTGCTATGCCAAATACTCAACACATCAACCAATCATGAATGAAACAGTAATTTGGATGTGAGAAGAAAAGTAGCCTAGCTTCATTTCCTAAAAGGTACCAAACAGACAGTCAGATGTTTTTGTACCATTAAGAGACTATTATTGAAAAGGTACAAAACTGTTCTTTGAGGAACATTATTTGTACTGTGTAACTTTTTTTTCTGAGAGTGTATTTGAATACCTTGTAATTAAATGCCTATATAGTTGGAGATGCTGTGTCTGTATATACCAAATATAGTATTTTTAATACAATAATGCAGTTTTTCTTTGTCATTTTTGACAAAATCCACAAAGTACCATAACCATATGCCACAGCTTTAAAAATGCATCACTATCGCATCCATGTATGTTTACATACATTTATTAAATATGTGTAAAACAAATATGTATGTCACATATTTATACTTAATGTTGTCCATATATGTGAGAAACCAATACTATACTGTAATATATGCAGATATATGGTATCATATATGGATGAACTCAAATATTTTCTTCACATGTTTGGACACATAAATGTTCATATATGTTGCAGGCATATATTGTGTTCTCAGATAAGTCAAATATATGTATAGATATATGTCATAGGCATATATTGTGTTCTCAGATAAGTCAAATATATGTATAGATATATGTCATACTATTTAAAATATAAGTACATATATGGCCATATATTACATTTTTGTATGGGAAGTCTCCGTGAGAGGCTGGATACAAACAGGAGCTGACGAACGCTATTTGCAGCACCGAGATAACAGCAGAAAAGCAGATGGGAAATAATTAGCATAGCTGATGTTCATAATGTTAATGCATTCGAACTGATTCGGCAGTAGTATAAAAGGTAAGCATTAAGTGAATGCTTGGTTAAAGAGATGCGTCTTTAATCTAGTTTTAAACTGGGACAGCGAGTCTGAGTCTCGAACAATATCAGGAAGGCTATTCCAGAGTTTAGGAGCTAAATGTGAGAACGCCCTCCCTCCTTTAGTAGACTTAGATATCCTAGGAATGACCAGAAGCCTCGAATTTAGTGATCTTAAAGAGCGCGATGGATTGTAGGGCGATATAAGGTCGTAATACTTTGTAATTGATACGGAACTTAATAGGTAACCAGTGTAGAGATGATAAAATTGGTGTTATATGATCACATTTTCTTGATCTAGTAAGAACTCTAGCGGCTGCATTTTGCACTAACTGTAGCTTGTTTATTGAGGATGCAGGACAACCAGCTAATAAAGCATTACAGTAATCTAGTCTCGAGGTCATGAATGCATGAACTAACTTTTCTCCATCAGAAACAGATAGCATGTTACGTAGCTTAGCAATGTTTCTAAGGTGGAAAAAGGCTGTTCTTGTAACATATGAAATATGATTTTCGAAAGTCAAGTTGCGGTCTAGCATAACACCAGGGTCTTTTACTGTAGTGGATAAAGTAACAGGACATCCTTCTAAATTAAAGTTGTATTGTAAGGGATTTTGTGGGTAGTTTTTTGGACCAATAAGTAATACCTCCGTTTTATCTGAATTTAATAGCAGGAAATTACACGTCATCCAGCATTTTATATCTTTTAGACACTCTGTCAAGTTAGATAAGTTAGTGTTTTCATCTGGTCATGATGAGATATATAATTGAGTGTCATCAGCATAACAGTGAAAATTAATTCCATGTTTTCTTATAATATTACCAAGTGGCAGCATATGTGACCGAACACGGAACCCAGGGACACAAGTCGGCAGCACAACTTGTGAGGAAAATGAGAAATAAGCGTTTTTCCCAAAATTTGTGATTTCCGTTTTTTTGCAGAATCTGTTAGTTGAGATCATGAAGAAGCCTCTCCATGTTTGAGATAACAGTATTGGTATATTTAAAAGCGTACATTTTGAGGTTGAAATCGGATTGTTTTCGTAGATTCTAGCACGCAGTAGGGGCGTGGTGTGTTATTGTCTGTGTTGGTGCGTTCAAGTCCTCCTGGGAAGTTCGTACTTACGAGGTGGGAAGTCGTGTTTTTGACGGCATGTGCGTTCAAGTCACTTTCGTCGGAGTAAGAAGGCGGTGTACTTTCTATTAATTAATTACGCAAAAATAGAGAAAGTTTCTTAAACTCTAGATCTAGAAAATGAAGAACAAATAAATGTGCATCAGGTGTGCTTTGATTTTTTTATGTTTTTAATTAATTTATGAAGCCACTGCAAACTTTATCATTACATTACATTGTTTTATTATAATGCCATCATATTCGGTGCAGGCAATTAGCTTACTTCGCTGTAAATAGTAAAGTCTATCAATATCACTGCTGAATACCTTTAAGTATTGTGGTATTCCGCCATGTTCCTCAGTGACACGCCCCCAACTCGTACAGATCGGGGCTTAAAGAAAATCCCGAGCTCCCCACTGGTATTTACGACATTGTGGTGGCGTTCAAGTGCGCTCAACTCGTAATTACGATCTATACGAGATGACTTGAACGCACCATGTGTACTTCCATACTGAATATAGCGCTTTTATCCCCGCCCTCCAAGTGAGCTGCATGGCTACTTATTATGCTGTGCTGTGCTCTGCTCGGCTTTATCTGATATCAAAATTCAATGAAGATGGACGCCGCCGCAAAGATTGTGGCAGAAGAGCTGAACCGTGGCAGTTACAGTACACTGAAAACGTTTTCGCCGCACTTTGTGGGCTCGGGAAACTGAAGCCGCGCGCGCGTGCTTGAATACGGCGGCTCGGCTCGCTGACAACGGTAGCTGGCTGTTTCATATGTGACATTCCGATTGCTTTGAATGGGGAACGTTTTGTGAACAGGGAACAGACTTAATGGACTGGCAACAATCTCAATAGAACATGAACTGGCACAGAGAATCGAAATGGAGGATGCAGTTAAGACCTTTGCTGCGATGAAGGCCTGAAACGTAAGTTAAGCTTCATTTGCTCTTTAGTCGTTATTTAAGATGAACCTGCTGATGATATAATGTGCTTGCGGACATTTCATTTGTGTGTGTATACGCACATAAGTGATGTAAAGAGATTTGTAACAGTAATTTGAGGACTTGAAATGATTATTTGGAAAATCCCTGTCATGACTGCTTAAAGAAAAATGCCAGCAGGCATTTGCCTCCTGCATAAACTTTAATATTGTTGACATTTTGGGCACACGCGCGTTGCGCACTATTTGCGTTATATGTATGCCTTTGGCATATTGGCCTTTGTGTGTTGTTGCTGGTTTTGCGTTATATCATGGCATATTGGTATTTGTGTGTTGTTGCTGGTTTTGCGTTATATCTATTTTCGCCTAGAGCGGCAAAAGTGCATTCACCGTCCTGGAGGTGAGTTTCCGTAAAGAATCAGAATCAGAATCAGAAAGAGCTTTATTGCCAAGTGTGCTTGCACACACAAGGAATTTTCTTTGGTACTGAAGCTTCCAGTGCACATATACAGATACAAATACAACAAGAAACAGTAATACAAAATCTAAAAATAAAATTATAAAAATATATATATATATATATATATATATATATATATATATATATATATATATATATATATATATATATATATATATGAAAATACTATAAAATATAAAATATAAGGCCACGGTTGGGTTTAGTCAGAATAAACATTTTCGGATTATGAACATATATACAGTATTTTGAATAGTATGAATAAATATAAATATAAATAACCTGAGTTTAGGAGATATTGCACTAAACAGTGGGGGTATTGCACTTAAAGGCATATGCCTTGGGAGATATGTTAACTGTTCAGGAGGGAAATGGCCTGTGGGAAGAAACTGTTCCTGTGCCGAGATGTTCTTGTGGCCAGTGATCTGAGTCTCCGTCTTGACGGTAACAGTTCAAACAGGTGGTGTAAACATTAAAGTTTGTAAGTTTTGTGCTCATTCTAAGAACACGTACACGTTATCTCATGTTTAGTCTGTTTAGACCTTCCCAACACCTACCTATTGTTATTAGCTAGCAGGAAAGAAAAAAAAGCTGTAAAGCTTTACAGGGGGTATGGCTTATCTAAATGAGATGTAAATGAGCGCTATTTTCACTCCCAGCGGCAGAGAGAGGTGAGAACTGCAGATCTTTACAGGCTGTTTTCTCCGCTTTTAGTTATTTTGAGTGGCTACCTTCAAATGGCCACAACTTCTCCAAATATTATCAGATTTCCATGTGTTACGCATCGTTGGAAAGCTTGGAGACTACACTTTCAGAATCTATGAATAACTCAAAATGCCCCAGAACCGACTTGTGTCCCTAATTTCCGTGTCTGGTCACATATATATATATATATTGAGAATAGCAGAGGGCTTAGGACAGATCCTTGCGGCACTCCATAGTCTACTGATGTTATCTTCGATTTTTCCCCATTTAAACAGACGAAATGGTAACGGTCTGATAAGTACGATCTAAACCAGCTTAATGCCTGTCCCTGAACACCAGTGTAGTTTTGTAGTCGATCTAAGAGTATTTTATGATCTATAGTGTCGAACGCAGCACTAAGATCAAGTAGAACTAGTATTGAGATACAGCCTTGGTCAGAGGCTAAAAGTAAATCATTTGTAATTTTAACTAGCACAGTTTCTGTGCTATGATGCGGTCTGAATCCCGACTTAAATTTTTCATAGATATCATTTTCTTGCAAGAAAGAACACAATTGAGCGGACACATTTTTTTCTAGTATTTTAGACATAAATGGAAGATTTGAGATGGGTCTGTAATTTGCTAGGTTATTTGGATCTAATTGTGGTTTCTTAATGAGAGGTTTTATTACTGCCAGCTTGAATATTTTTGGAACATGACCTAAAAATAAAGACGAGTTAATAATATTGAGAAGAGGCTCTTCCACTACAGGTAACACTTATTTAAGTAATTTAGTGGGTATTGGATCTAATAAAAATGTTGTTGGTTTAGATGCAATGATAAGTTTATTTAGTTCTTCCTGTCCTATAGTTGCAAAACGGTGTAGTTGTTCTAGAGGGGCCATAATTGAGGCTGAGTCATAAGACACCATAGTGTCAGGGCTCTGTCACTTCTGTAGTCTATTTCTTGGTTTTGTGACAGAGCCCTGACACTCCTGTTTTGTGTGCTTTCATTTCTTGTCTTGTGCTGCACACAGCTTGTGTTTTACACTAGCTGTGTGCTTTCATGTTGTCTTGTTTTGTGTGAGCACATGGCTGGTGATTTGTTTTACTGGCCATGTGCTTGTGTTCAAGTTATGTTTGGTGTGAGCACATGGTTTGTCATGTATGTTTCCTTGTGCCATGTGCTCTCCTGTTGATTGTCTTGCCCCTCCCATCTTGTTACCTGATTATTGATTCATTTGCCCCACCTGTCCTCCCTCGTTACCTCCTTTGTTTGGTCTCCCTATTTATTCTCCCTGTGTTTGCAGTCCTGTGCTGTTTCGTCGTCGTACGTACCCCTTGTGTCAAGTCAAGTCAAGTCAAGTCAAGTCTTCTGTTTTCCCCTACGGGGTAGTTTTGTTTGTATTTTGTTTGTTTTTATTATTAAAAAACCTATTGTTTCCTGCAATTGAGTCCTCGTCTCATCTCCTCAACCCCACACCTGACAGTACGAAACAGCCATCAGAGGACTCAGCAGACAATGGGTACCTTCCTATTCCCATCTCCCTCCAATGGGGCCTCGGTGAAGGATCAGATGGTCCAGCTCGTCAGGTGCGTCTCTCTTCGTCAGGAAGGTCGTAACATCAAGGACTTTGCCTCTGACTTCCTGGCTGTAGTGAATGACCTGGAGTACAGCGATAATGCTGATCTTAAAGAGGTTTTTAACACCTGCCTCACCAAGCCCCTCAGCCCTTGGGAGATGGGAAGGCTGGGGCATCTACCATTTTGGAAATTTGTGTACTGTTTACATCAGCGTGTGAAGGAGTCCCTTCGTAGCATGAATTTCCACCACACTGACTGTTCCTCCTTTCCACCTGTAGTCAGTGGAAGCCCCAGCTCTCCAGTGACATATAAACGGAGAAGGAGGAAGAATGGGTCCACCTCATCTGCCACCTATCCTGAGGCGCATGTGGATGCTGCTTTTCCCCCAGAGGTGGCCGTGAATGCTGCTTTTCCATTAGAGGCAGCAATCTCCACACCATCGCCTTGCAGACGTAAGCGGAGGAAGAGATGGAAGGCGCCCCCAGTGTTGGCCGAAGTGGCTGCAGCGCCCCCAGTGTTGGCCACAGAGGCTGCAGCGCCCCCAGTGTTGGCCGAAAAGGCTGCAGTGCCCCCAGTGTTGGCCGAAGAAGCTGCAGCACCGGCTCGCCTTCGCAAGCGGAGGAGCAAGGCTTTTTCACCTGGGCCGGTGGTTCCAGAGCCCCCATGTCCTGTGATCCCTGAGCAGCCTGCTCCCCCTGTCTGTCCTGTCGAGGCCGAGGAGGCTACCCTCTCCCTTTATGTTGCCGCTGTTATGTGTGTCTGGGCAACACATGCCTCCATGTTGGCTACCTCAGCTGCATCCTATCCTGAGCCAACCGTTTCCTACATCAGTCCTGCCATGGCCAAGAGGACTGTCTTCACCTTTTATTTTTTGGCTTTCCTGCGTGCTTGAAATATGCACAAGAATTATTTTGTCCCAGAGCCCGCTGCCAGCCCAGAGGCGGTACTCGTCACGTCTGCCCAGCCAGAGGCGGTACTCGTCACGTCTGCCCAGCCAGAGGCGGTACTCGTCACGTCTGCCCAGCCAGAGGCGGTACTCGTCACGTCTGCCCAGCCAGAGGCGGTACTCGTCACGTCTGCCCAGCCAGACAAGCCTCCCGATCCAGAGACTGTTCTCGCCAGCTCAGCCGTGCCTGTGTCTTCGGACAAGATGGCTCCATCTCCTCACCTGGGCTAGTGAGTGTCCCAGTCAAGGATCCAGACACACCTGACCAACCCTAGCCCTCAGCCGGGACTCCTGAACCGCTGGAGCTCGCCTGGTCTGTCCCTCCAGCGCCGTCCTGGCCCTCTGCCGGGATTCCTGATCCGCTGGAGCCCGCCTGGTCTGTCCCCCCAGCACCGCCCTGGCCTTCTGCCGGGATTCCTGAGCCCCTGGAGCCCGCCTGGTCTGTCCCGCCATGGCCCTCTGCTGGGACTTCAGACCCGCCTGAGCCTCCCTGGCTCAACCCTCCCGTCCCTCCCTGGTCCCTTATAGAGACTTCCTGGACTGTCATGCTGGCTCTGTCTTGGCTCCTCTCCCTCCCTCCCCACTTTGTCTGTGTTTTGATCTACCCATCTTGTGTTGTCTGTTGTGAGTTTTTATGTCTTGTTCCTGTCTTGTTTTTTGGTGTTCCTCCTTAGGGACGCCAGGTGGCGTCCTTTAGAGGAGGGGTAGTGTCAGGGCTCTGTCACTTCTGTAGTCTATTTCTTGGTTTTGTGACAGAGCCCTGACACTCCTGTTTTTTGTGCTTTCATTTCTTGTCTTGTGCTGCACACAGCTTGTGTTTTACACTAGCTGTGTGCTTTCATGTTGTCTTGTTTTGTGTGAGCACATGGCTGGTGATTTGTTTTACTGGCCATGTGCTTGTGTTCAAGTTATGTTTGGTGTGAGCACATGGTTTGTCATGTATGTTTCCTTGTGCCATGTGCTCTCCTGTTGATTCTTGCCCCTCCCATCTTGTTACCTGATTATTGATTCATTTGCCCCACCTGTCCTCCCTCGTTACCTCCTTTGTTTGGTCTCCCTATTTATTCTCCCTGTGTTTGCAGTCCTGTGCTGTTTCGTCGTCGTACGTACCCCTTGTGTCCAGTCCAGTCAAGTCTTCTGTTTTTGCCCTACGGGGTAGTTTTGTTTGTTTTTATTATTAAAAAACCTATTGTTTCCTGCAATTGAGTCCTCGTCTCATCTCCTCAACCCCACACCTGACACATAGAGGATTGTACATTTACAATTGTGTTTCGGATGCTTTCTATTTTCTCATCGAAGTAATAAAATCACTACTATATTGTAACGGAATATTTTGCTCTGGAGATGTCTGATTATTTGTTAGTCTAGCCACGGTGTTAAATAAAAACCTTGGATTATTTTGGTTATTTTCTATTAGTTTGCGGAGATGCTCAGTCCTGGCTGATTTTAGAGCCCTTTTATAACGTGACATACTGTCTTTCCACGCGATTCTAAAGACCTCTAAATTAGTTTGTTTCCATTTACGCTCTAAGTTACGAGTTTCTCTCTTGATAGCATGCGTAGCACTGTTGTACCATGGTGCTTTAGTTTTCTATTTATCCTTTTTTAATCTAATTGGTGCAACAATATCTAGTGTACTAGAGAAAACGGTGCTCAAACTGCTAGTCATTTCCTCTAATTCATCTGTTTGTTTGGGTTCACTGAGCAGCTGAGATAGATCAGGTAAGCTATTTGAGAATCTATATACAGTGGTTGGAAGGATTGTTCTGCCTGGTCTATAACGTGGTGCAACATGACAAATTTCAGCAGTACATATTATGCAAGTTACCATGTAATGATCAGTGAGATCGTCACTTTGCGGTATAATATCTATATCAGTTGGATCGGTTCCATATGATATAATTAAATCTAGTGTATGATTTAGACGATGAGTGGGACCACTGACGTTTTGCTTCACCCCAAAAGAGTTTAATAAATCTGTAAATGCAGCCCCTAACGCATCATTTGTATTATCTACGTGTATGTTAAAGTCGCCAACAATTATTGCTTTATCGACATGCTTTATGACCAATAGGTCTGAGAGAAAGTCTGCAAAATCTTTTAGGAAATCAGCATATGGCCCTGGAGGTCTATATACGGTAGCCAAGGCTAGAGATAATAAGGATTTCTTTCTTACATCTAAGAGCGTAACATTTAGCACAAGTACTTCAAACGAATTAAACCTATGACAAGTTTTCTGAGTAACATTAAGAATATCTCTATAGATTGTTGCAACACCGCCACCACGACCAATCAGACGGGGCTCATGCTTACAGTATCCTGGCGGAGTAGACTCATTTAGACCGAAATAAGTATTTGGTTTAAGCCAGGTTTCAGTAAGGCATAGAACATCGAAATTATTATCTGTGACCATTTCATTTACAATAACCGCCTTAGGTGTGAGCGATCTGATGTTTAGAAGACCTAGCTTTAGAAATTGTTTTTGTTCACTGATATTTAGATTTTCTGGTTTAATTACAATAATATTCTTGCTAGATCCTACAGTAGATTTATTGTTTGGCCTCACTAAGCGAGGAATAGACACAGTTTCTATATAATGTTCTACATTGGTACTTATATCAATTAAGTTGGGACAGCAAAGACTGTGATTTGGACTTTGACTTACTAGTCAGATGGTGTGTAGCTTCTTGGAGATGTTGTCCGACAGAACAGCCGCTCCGACTCTGCTAGGGTGCAGGCCATCAGGACGGTACAGCCTAGGTCGCTCCCAAAACAGATTCCAATTATTTACAAAGAGCAGTTTCTGTTCATTACACCATGACATTAACCATTCATTTAAAGCAAATAATCTACTGAACCTTTCTTGTCCAAGTCGGTACGTGGGAAGCGGTCCAGACACGACGATCGTTGCTTCAGAGGCGATGTGCTGCGTACCGTCTCGATCAGGCTCCTGTAGTCCTTCTTCAGAACCTCCGTCTGCCGCAGCCTGATGTCGTTCGTTCCCGCATGCAGCTCGACAGCTCCGACGCACTCGTCACCGTTCAGGATCTCGGGAACCTGCGCAGCGACATCAAGAACACGAGCACCAGGAAAGCAGTGAGTGCGCACCTTACCTTTACCCGAGGTAGCACGGACATGACGGACCATGGAAGTGACGATGATCACGGCGTCATCGCGTTCCGACTCACGAAGAGGGGAGAAGCGGTTCCGGGTGGAGATCTCGAAGACCAGGAGGGGCGGAGAGGTTCTTGCTCTGGTCCTGGCTCGTGTCGTGACCCAGGGTGCAGGAGTGATTGAAGGCAGAGATGATCGCGTCCTTCTGGGCAGAGAAACGCACGGAGTAGACGAAGTCAGAGTCAAAGTCCAAAAGTTACTAACCACTGACTTGTGAGCATCGGCGCGTGATGTTTCAAGCGCTGATCGCCGATCTCGCAGCTCGGCTTGCTTCTCCAGCAGAACACGGATCTGCTTCTCCACCGACTCCAGCTCCAGTCGTACCGAAATCAGCTCGAATGTGTCCTCACCTGCACTCAGAGGTAACGTTAGACACACATCCGATATGTTCGCCATTATAACAGATGAACAGTAAATTAGTAGTGATACTACCAATATCACTACTAATTTGGGACTGAAATGATGGATATAACCCGTATCCTTTCAGAGAAACGGGTGTAAAATGAGACGCTCGATAGGCGCGAGGCCATGCGTGAAATGCTAGTGGGCTAAAGGCTAGTAGCCGAGATTCGGAAAATTAGATCTAAGTAGCGATATCAAAGCAATCCGATTGTTTTTTATAAGGAATAGTATCGAGGATAAGTTCACATGATATAAAAATAGAAAGTGCCTGTTTATAATTGAGTGGTAAAGAAGAAAATCAAGGATTAATGAATCAATTCGACGGAGCTCCAAACACAAACACAGACCGCACGCCAGAGACAGCCAGACATTACAGCCAAAGATCTATTTGCTTTGGCCCAGGTATACTTCATGTTCTGTTTTCCGCTCCGTCTTGTGCACAGTTGAGTGCTTCAAGAGGTGACTTGTGCGGACTTGAGACAGCCAGGGATCCCAGAATACATCTCACACCAACCAGCAAGCGTCAATAGGAGAGGAGAAAACACACGTAATATCAAAAAATGGAAAAAAAATTAAGAATTTTGGTAGACTTACAATGCTAAAAACCATGGAAATGCGTCATTACAGTCTGTAAATATCTCTTAAAGCTACACTGTGTGATTTTTACCCCCATCTAGCGGTGAAAAGGTATATGACCATCCAGTGAATATTAGTTCCCTTTCGTTTTCACTCCGAGTTCCGTCGGATGACGACGAATGGGGTTTCGCTTAGAAAGCCTATCAACTTTGAGTATACAAAACGAGCCAATGGCAAAGAAATGCCATGGGTCTGCGGAATTTGCATGACGTAACTTCGCCCCACCTCGTGGGTATAAAAGGAGGAAGTCCGCAGAATGCAGATATGTTTTCGCTTCGGAGCCAAGTTTATTTCTTCACTCCACAAGCCATCTCTGAATTGTCAGCTTCACAAACGAGTTCCTCAGTGTTGGTGTGACGGCGATCTCCGGCGGGCGCGCACTTCCTGCTTATCTGTGCAGTGGTTTGCCAGAAAGTGTGTGTCTCCCCGGGCGCTTCAACACTTCAGTGTTTCTCTCACAAAAGAGCTTGCACGCGGCACGTCTTTTTAAAGATGCCTCGCCCGTGTACTTCTGGTTGCGGCAGATTGGTATCGGACTCTGATGGGCACGAGCGTTGTCTAGTGTGTTTGGGCATTAATCATGCTAGAGCAGCGCTCGTGGATGAGTCCTGTTCTCTCTGTGGGAACATGACCATCGCGTCATTACGGTCGAGACTCAATGAACTCGTAAGAGTGAGAGCCCCCTCTGCCACACCCCGATCTAGTGCTCCCCCGAGGGGTGCTACTTCGGCTGATGGCCAGGGTGATCTGAGGGTTACGGTTTGGAACAAGGCGCCGACTATCTGTCCGCGACCCCAACCCTCCTGCATGACGGTGCCCGCTAGTGAATAGCCGATTCCCACGGGTCTACCCTCCGGTGGCCCGCGTGTTTCGGTTGAAGCTACAGAGGAAGATGCCATGTCTGTAGCAGCATCACCAGGTGGGTTTGAATTCAATTCAATTCAAGCTTTATTTGTCATTGCATAAATACAGTGTATTAACACAACGAAATGTCAAGTGCTACTCCAGATCAGTGCTTTAAGAAGAAAAAGTATAATATAAAATATGTACTAATAGATAAATATAACAAACAAACACCCCCGATCCCTTACTCCCCTCCCTCCCATACAACACACACTCTCCCACACACATATGTGTAAAATAGCAGCAGGTTTCAGCATAAAAAAAGAGAATGTTCGCAGATGAGATCATGTCTATAGAGGTAGTTGACATGAGGTAGTTGGTAGGTGGTCATGACAGGAGGATAGTGAAAGGAGGAATTACATTTATTTTACAGGGTTATTGTTTGTTCAGTGAACGTATGGCCCAGGGGAAAAAACTCTTTGTTAATCTGGCAGTGCGTACTCTCATTGACCTATAGCGCCTGCCAGAGGGAAGCATGTTGAACAGGTGGTGGGCAGGGTGGACAGTGTCTTTGAGGATAGATCTAGTCCGGTTAAGGCAGCGGGAGTTGGCAAGCTCTTCCAGGGAGGGAAGGGGGCAACCTATGGTCTTTTGGGCTGAACCAATGACCCTCTGCAGAGCCCTCCTGTCTGCCACCGAACAATCCCCGTTAGTTGGTCTGCACAGGCCCTGAGTACTTTCCCTGGTACTCCGTCGGGTCCAGCCGCCTTCCTTGGGTTCACATCCCTTAGTGCTCTCCTCACCTGATGTTCCTGGAAGGATAGTGAGGTGCTGGTGAAGGCAGGGGAGGAGTTGATTGACCATTCACCTCAAACCGGACAAAGAAACTATTTATTCCTCTGCCATTGTAACATCAGGGGGGGATAGATGTAATATTGTAGCCCTTGTAGTTTGAGATGTGTTGTAATCCCTGCCACACGTGACGTGGGTTCTTGTCCACGATGTATCCCTCTATTTTCCTTTTGTATGTTACCGCAGCAGCCCTAATGCCCTTCCTTAGATTAGCTCTAGCTGAGCTGTACTGTGCCCTGTCCCCTGACCTGAATGCTGTGTTGCAATCCCTAATAAGGAGCCGCACTTCCCTTGTCATTCAGGGTTTCTGGTTTGGGAAAACCCTGATCTGTTTAGAGACGGTTGCATTTTCAATACAGAATGTAATGTAGGATAGGACAGTCTCTGTATACTCCTCCACATCCAGGTTCTCAAATAGACTCCACTCCGTGGTTGAGAAGCAGTCTTGGAGCTGGAAGAGGGTATCCTCTGACCAGGTGTTAATCACTCTGATGGTGGGCTTATTTTTCCTGATGTGGGGGGTGTAGGCAGGTATGAGATGCAGTGAGAAGTGGTCTGGCAGTCCAATGTGTGGCTGGGGCACTGCTCTGTATGCATGCTTAATATTACAGTAAACATGGTCAAGTGTGCTGCTCTCCCTGGTGGCACACTTCACATATTGGGTGAATTTAGGGAGGACCGTTTTTAAGCATGCCCGGTTAAAATCTCCCGCTACTATATGTACCCCATCTGGGTGCACCTGCAGCTGTTTACTTATACACCCATGAGGATAGCTGAGGGCTGTATTAATGTTAGCATCTGGAGGGATGTACACGGCCGTGATGGTTACTCTAGTTATCTCCCTAGGTAAGTAAAAGGGTGAATCTTCTGGAAGTGAAGACTCAGCACACTGCCACCCTCTGGTGTGCATACGGTTGTGCCTGAGTCGGATCCGGAGATGACGGCCATGCTTTCCCGGGCAGCCGAGAGCATCAGGCTTGAGTGGCGGCCACCACCATGTCCCTGGATGATTGTTTTTTGGGCCAAGCCGCCGATCCGAGTCCACGGCAAACCCCAATACCTTTCTTCCCGGATGTGCATGATGAGATCTCGAAGTCCTGGAAGACCCCCCTGTCTTCCCGGGACTGCTCCTTGGTCTCATCTGCCTTTCGTCCCCTCGATGGAGCAGCTGTCCGTGAGTACACTGGACTTCCCTCGGTTGAACGCTCTATTGCGATGCAACTGTGTCCTCAGAGTGCTTCTTCTCATGGTGAGTTTAAGCACCCATCCAAAGCCTGTAGATTCACATCTTCAATGGTGGCGAAATCTTACAGAGCGGCGGGACAGGCAGCTGCTTCACTGCATGCTATGGCCACTCTTCAGGTCTACCAGGCCCAGATGCTCAGAGACATGCACGAGGGCAGGACAGACCCAGGGCTCTTCAATGAGCTGCGTGCCGCGACCGACCTTGCCCTCCGGGCGACGAAGGTTACCGCGCGCTCCCTGGGTATGGTGATGTCCACTGCGGTGGTCCAGGAGAGACACCTGTGGCTGAACCTGGCTGACATGCGGGATTCCGAGCAGACTCGTCTGCTTGATGTGCCCCTGTCCCAGGCCGGCCTCTTCAGCGGAGCGGTGGAGGACTTTGCCCAACAGTTCTCCACTGCGCAGAAGTAGACTGAGGCCATAAAACACATTCTGCCCCGCCGGCCCGCTGCTGCCTCCACCCGTCCGGTCGGGCAGATGCCTCAGCCTGCTCGCCGCCGAGGGTGCCCTCCTGTGGCTCCCACCCCTCCCGCCAGGCCTATGCAGCAGCCTCCACCCAGGTGCAGGCGCGGAGGAAGCCGCAAGAAGGCGCCACAGCCCTCACCAGCCCCGCCCCCCGCTGAACGCAAGGCCAAGCGGCGCTCCTGAGACGGGCTGCTCAGGGATGATGTTCGTTTCCCAGGAGGTGGTAGCAGGATCACTCCTTCCCCCGGTGGAGGGCCGGGGGAGAATATTTTGTTCTCCAAACATCCGGGAAGACAGAGCAGGCCCCCGTGGAACGCTGGTCCTTCCCTGGCCTCCTCTGCTCGGGCGCGGTTGCTAACTGTGCCCCCACATTGGTTCGCTATGCGTCCACGTCTGGGCCAGTGACTCAGCTTCGCTGCCCCTCCGGGGGGGCGCCTGTGGTCCGCATGACCCCGCTGGTTCAGTACCTGGCAGCCTGGCTAGAGCTTCCCCGTCTGTCCCGCTGGGTCGCCCGCACCATCAGGCTCGGCTATGCGATTCAGTTCGCACAGTCTCCTCCCCGCTTCAGGGGAGTCCGCTCCACTCTGGTCGGTGACAATGCCCCCATCATGAGAGCAGAGATTGCCACCCTGCTGGCGAAGGGTGCAATCGAGACTGTCCCTCCAGCCGAGATGAGGTCCGGCTTCTACAACCCTCACTTCATTGTCCCCAAGAAAACCGTGGGTTACGACCAATCCTGGACTTGCGCGTGCTGAATCGCTCCTTACACAGGATGCCGTTCAAGATGCTCACTGCCAAACGCATTTTCGAATGCGTACGGCCCCAGGATTGGTTTGCAGCGATCGACCTGAAGGACGCCTACTTTCATGTGTACCTTGGTATTTCCTGTGTTAAATAGGAGTCCTGCAAGTCTCACGACAGGGATCTCAGATTTACGCAGGGCACTGGAAGACAGTTGTGAAGGTGGCGTGATTAGACTGGTAACCCCATTCGTCGTCTTCTGACGGAACGTCTCCGTTCCCTACTCAGGGAACGAGGGTTACATCCATAACCGAGACATTTCTGTTCCTCTCAATTCCGATTTCGGTTTAACTCCTACGGTGGCCAATGTAGTCCAAGATTAACATGGCTTCAAGTTCGACCTCATCCATGAGTGTTCCTTCAAGTGATACGCGAAAGGTGAAGCTGTATGTCCCTCTTTGGCTAATGTACTTTCAAGATGGAGGGGCAACATTGCGACCGACATTAGAACCCCTTACCTGTATGTATTTTCAATGGCATATTATACACTCACGAGAATACTTTATTACTTGAACGAAGTAAATATACATTAATGAGCACATATATTTTTGAAAGAACTAATTGTTTTTAGCTAAGAATAAACTCAAAAAGTTACACAGTGTATCTTTAACAACACAATGCAATCACTAGTAAGACGTTCTATTAATAAAGCTGGTAAGAATATTCTACATTAACAATGTATTAAATCACATTACACATTAATAAACCACAATAAATAAAACAAATTAAGTCATGTCTCACAACTGACTTCCGGAAAAGGTTAAGTAACCAATGACTTTTGAGGTTATTAAAGGGACACTTCACCCATTTGCGTTAAGCTTTGTATCTTTAGAAACCCAGTAATATTTTTGAATGGTCATGGTTTATTCCCTTATTTTCCCCTGAGATGGGAGAAATAAGGATTTAAGTGTTTTACTTCCTGCTTATTATGACGTAAAAATCGTCATTTTGCGTCATAATTAGCAGGAAGTCACATTTCATTGAAAAGTGTATAGACTACAAACACTAGCTCATCATTTATTCAGGGGGAGGGACCCACTCACGCTCCAGACCTATTACAGATCAGTGGGTGGGATTTCACTTGCAGATACTGAAATCAATATCAGCCATCTTGTTTTGGAAGCTAAGCTAACAAGCGCTGTGGAGGTAGGAAGTAATGGCAATGACAGAAGAAACTAACGTTAAACATGATATGGAAGAGGATTTTGAAATGCTGCTGCTCGAATCCGATGTTCGTGGCTATCTTTACGAGCCGCAGTATAGTGAAGAGCAGCTGAGGCTGATGGAGGAACAGGAGGCGGCTGCCTGGCGCGGACGAGGAGCCCGGACTGGCTCGAGCTGAGGCGCTTCGGATACAGATAGAGTCCGTCTGCTGCAGAGAATTTCAACGATGGCAATTTCTCCTGGACGAAATCTCTGACTGAATCAGACGAGCACACGGACGTTTGTGTTGTGATGTGAACCATCCTAGTTTCGCCTGACTGAACATCCAGGTATCATGCAGTAATTCAACATATAGAAAGAAATACAAACGAGGAGTAATTCACTAATGAGTTTGCTAATGTAACGTTAACGGGGTTCATTGTTGTAGGAAGAAGGAAGCGGGAACCGGCGAACATTTAAACATTTTATTTGTAAAATGAACACATACAAAACGAAAGTATAAGCCAGCAGCCCCTCATTGACGACTGCTGTCCACACACAACATAAAATCAGGCCTGTTTCTCTCTCGATCTGCCGTCGTCGCTCCTCCTTTATGCTTCCACTCCTCCGTGAGAGACGCGAGACCGATGCGTCTCACAGGTGTCGTTCATTATCACTCACGCCACCGGCCTCGCGCTGCTCTCACGTCCCTCGCCCTCGTCCTGCTCACCACAGCCAACTAACTAGACATTTTGTGTGAAATGAATTTCAAACTCCGGTGGCAGCAAACATTAGCCTTGTAAACGCAAGAGTGATTTCTCCATAGACAGTAAAAGAAATGGACAGAGTGACCCAGTTGATTTCAACGGAGAGAGTTGAAGCCCAACATGGGCACTTACTTCCTGATAGCCAAGCGTACTGCGCATGCTCAAACTGAGCTTGACGACGTGAGCAACCTGACTGACAGTTGTACGTCTTCTAGTAGCGGTGCCAAGAGGAATCTGAATCATTCCCTTCCGAATCTTGCAGAGCCGGAGATCGTGAGTATTAGCTGTTCATGAGCTCGTAGCAGGAGCAACTTTATGACTCTCTATGGGCTTCTCCCTTGACATTATGGCTCCACGTCCCCCCGATTACGCGCAAGCTTCTACTTCTGTCTTTACGGTAAATGTCTCTTCTGCGCGACAGAGAGTCGCGTGTTATGACGCAATCGTTAGCCTATTTTTACAAAATAGGCTTCTACGGGGCCATAACGTAAGATACAAAGTAATGGAGCCTTTTATACATTGTCGTGTTTCTTTAGAAATAAATAATGGACAAATGGAGTCTTTGGACGCCTCAGATGTAAAGTTATTCGCTGTCAAAGTGACGCCAAAATGAATGGGAGTCAATGGGATGCTAACAGCAGGTGATAGCCAGCTACAATGGCGGCCCCCGGAGGCAGCCTTAAATTCCGGCTGATGGATTACCCCCTTGGATTTCTCTAATGTTTGCGCTGTTCTGGATTAGTGGGAGTCTCTTGCGGAGCTGTGCAATGTGGTGCATTGTGGGAGTTGTTGTTTTACATACAAATGCGCCCTTCAGTTATTTTCTGTCTTTTCTCGGTCAAAAGGGCACCAAATACAAAAAATATTTTACATTTCAACTACATATATGATCCACTTTCAATAAAGATTAATGTTGAAATGGGTGAAATGCTCCTTTAAAACAGTAAGTTCCGTGCCTCGACTGTCAAAAATTAAAATTATTTGAGCGAGCAAAAGCAACAGGCGAGAGCAGATCAAGCGTGTGGAATGATCATTTGCGCGCAAGAGGGTGTGTGGAATGATCATGCGCATGCGCGAGGGCTTGTATTCATAGACAGTAAAAGAAATGGACAAAGCGACCCCATAGATTTCAACTGAGAAAACTGAAGCCCTGATGGCTGAGCGTACTGCGCAGGCTCAAACTGAGCTTGACGACGGAGATGTGATGTGAGCAAACTAGTAGCTGCGCCAAGAGAAATCTGAATCATTCTCTTCCAAATCTTGCAGCGACGGAGAGCATGAGTATGAGCTGTCCATAAGCTAGCAGCACGACTCTCTATGTCCCCCGAATTGCCTGCGAGCTTCTCCTCCTGTCTATACGGTGATTACTCTTGTGTGAGACAGAGAGTTGCGTGGTTATGACGCAATCGTTAGCCTATTTTTACAAAAAGCGCTTCTAAATTGGCCATAACATAAGATCCAAAGTAATGGAGCCTTTTATACATTGTAGTGTTTCTTTAGAAATAAATAGTGAACAAATGGACTCTTTGGACGCCTCCGATGTAAAAGTTATTCGCTGTCAAAGTGACGCCAAAATGAATGGGAGTCAATGGAATGCTAACAGCAGGTGATGGTCTGCTACAATGGCGGCACCCAGAGAGGCTTCAGTTTCCGGTTGATGGATTACCCCCTTGCTTGTATTGCGTGCAGAGGAGATATCATGAGCGCGCGCCGGTTATGAATGAGCTTGCGAGTTCCCGTTTCCTCGCGTGTAGACAGGGGCGTAGCACCAAATTTTGGGCCCTGGGTACAAACCATCTTGCTGGGCCCCCATATCAAATACCATAGTGATACCAATGGGTGGGGTATTGCATTTTTATCATAAAAACACTTAAAATGTAAACAAAATAAGCCACACTCAGATTAATATATTTTTGTTTTATTGTCAAAAGTACTAACTGAGATGACAAAAGGTCTAGCAGGTCTGAAACTGAAATATATGGCTATTGAACCATACCTATTGAAGTGTAGGCTAAGTACGAGTTTATTGACGATTATTTGTCTGTTTAAAACAAATGCAGACTATAGAATCACAGGGTACACTAACCGCCAAACTAGACATTCAGTCTTTGAATTACGTTTTAAAATAAGTCATTTTCAATCATTAAGATGTGCATTAAACTGAGAACAATCGCACTTATAATGTAAGCGCGTGCGCGAGCTAATTTGCATAACAATGCGGTAAAATAGGCGCTAACGATCTGTGTTTTCGCGGGTGTTAGATTTTGACAATAAAGGAAATATAGGCCTACATGTAAACTTCTAAATCTGGGGAGAACTGCAGCAGAAGAGGAGACTAGCTGGAGACAATGTCAATGCTCGATGATGCATTTGGAGCTCACCTTTCTTTTAAAAAAACTGAGTGAGCAACTGCTTTCCCTCATTTGCCTTTCTCTCTTTAATCTTCTTTTCTTTTCGTTTTTGAGCCCCTGATTTTCCTTTCTTAAGGAAAGACATGAATCTTCCTAGTACCTATCACATGGCTCACTCCAGCTGCTGTCTCATCAACTGATCTGATTCACCGCAGGTCCACAGCAGAAGCACCTAACCTGCGGGTCGTACCATTTACATTGATTCGAGAGGGGTGGTGGGGCCCTGCACAGCATGAAAATAACTTTTTTTTATACCAAACCAGTGCCTTAACTACAAGTTTAGTTTTGCATAGGATCTTTTTTATTTGTACATTAATGCTATACAAATGTTAGTGCATGTATATGTCTGTATAGAAAACTGACTTCTAAGGCCCCCCCCCCTGCCTCGGGCCCTGGGTACTCGGTACCCTTTTTCCCCCCAGTCCGACGCCCCTGCGTGTAGATCTGTTATCCTCTCGCGAATGTCATTTACCGCGCGCGACAGCATCAGTTGTGTGCTCGGTTCTTATTGACATTGATTTGCCGCCATAAAATAACCCATAAATTATTAGGGCTCCAAAAGCCAAGCAGAAAGAAATGTAGCCTACATTACAATGTACATATAATGTTTAAATACATTATAATGCTTATGTAGCCTACATGTAGCCTACATAAGCTGAGTGTATTCTCATTATACTCTTGAAAGGTTAAACAAAACAAAAAGTACTATTCTCATATATACACATTTCACAAAAGAGAAAATGATTTGAAATAAAGGACAAAAGAGATGGAGAAAGTATTGGTTTGTGTAGAGACATCTGTAACCAACAAAGGGATAGAGCTCTAGACACCCACTTCAATCTTAAATGCATAAATAATAAATTGAGAAATACCCAGACAGATAATCAAGAAAGGGTTTCTCTCACCCAAAGCTATTGTATTGTTTCAACCTGGAAAACAGTTCATGAGTCATGTGGACCTATTTTATGGTGATTTTTCATTCATTTTATGCCCCGTTTCCACTGGGCGGTACGGTACGGTACAGTTCGGTACGGTACGCAATTATTTGCGTTTCCATTGTCAAAAGTTGTGAATGGTACCAAAAAGCCGAACCGTACCGTACCACTTTTTGGGTACCCTTCCGTTGGGGTACCTAGCACAGTGGTACGGTACTAAAGGGTGGAGCTAGACTCACTGCAGAACGTTGATTGGTTGACAGAGTATCGTCACTTGCGCGTGCTACAAGGGGAATGACAACATAAGAAGCGCCATTTTTTAATATACAGTTGGAATAAAATACTACGGTTATTCTTTCACGAAATCTAGTATTAAGAGTTTTTCAGGCGAGAATGTAGTTGTTTAAAGCTCAAATCTGTGGTTTATTTATAATGATTTATGATAATTTGATCCATTCCCGGCGATCACCGGACGCTTGGCGATCATGTTCCCCGCCCGGAACAGCCTTTCCTCGGCTGGTCGTTCTGAGGTATGCCGCTGACTCTGTAGCAGCTAGTGGTAATTCGTCTTGTGTATATCTAACGGGTGATCTTTGGTCTCGTGAATCGATAATTCGTTCCCTGGCCAATCGTTTTGGCTGAGGACTAAGTGAAGTTTCATATAATTTAGGCTATTTAACTTTTCCGTTGTAACGTTAACGTTAGACTAGCGCTGAATTTGTAACTTATTTTGACTGAATTGTTTGCTTTATATCTTATTGTACAGCTTCTTGTAACGTTACCTTCTACTTATACTTTTATAATGGCTATTATTAATAAAAGTGAAATTTAACACAAAGAGATAGGTTTGAATTTTGTCATTATTTATTTTATTACAAGATTATCACTGTAATGTTGTTCATTGCAGCATTTGTACGAATGCATATTGTCTGGAATATGTTTAATATTTTTTAAAATTTAAACGAAAAGATGCAGGGTTGTGTTTTATATTTCGTTTTGTTATAAATAGGCTAACGTTATACATGCAGTGAATAATATAATCAGGTCTATACATTGCCGAACCACAATTGTGTGCCTATAATGTTTAAAATGTATTTAAATGAAAACGAAAAGAGGCAGAGTGGTGTTTTATAACATATTTCGTTTTATTGTTGCCTAAAATAACATGCAGAGCGAGCTGAGTGACGCTTTCAGAACGCGCTGTTCAATTTAGAGAATTACCGGACTCGCGTCCTCGGGACTCCTTCTGCTGAGAACTTTGCGTACTTGGTATTGAGAAATGCCTAATGTCGGCATCTTCTTATGATAAACATGCCGAGAAGCAGGGACAAGTTCTGCTGTATGCCATCCATTTGTGTTTACTTTCTTGGTGTCGCTTTCTTCTTCGCGCGAAAATGACGTTGATCGCTTATTTCCAGCAAACGCCACGCCTATCAAGTAGGGTACTGTTGGCAGTGGAAACGCTAGCCGGATCATGGTTTACTGACCCGACCCGACCCGAACCGTACTGTACCGTACCGTACTGCTCAGTGGAAACGAGCCATTACAGTTAAAAAAAAAACAGATTGGAATAATGTTCTGATTTGTTCTTTCCATGTAGTGAAATTTAACAGAGCCAAAGTTCACGTTTTGGGTTACACAGGTCTGAAAAAACGTGAGAGTAGATGACGACAGATATAAAATATTTTTGGTAAGTTATTTATCCCTTTAATGTTTATCATATTTAATTTGGGGAGTTATACTGACATTTGTTAGACAAATTAATTGGTCTGTAAAAGTGCTTGCCACTAAAACACTTGAATTTCCAATAGAACTAACTTTCTTCCAGTCCAAGAATTCTTTTTTCATGTTGGTATAGATTGGCCAGGTTCTTTTGGCAGGCTGGGGACAAAATAAAAAAGCTTTTAAAAAGACAAAAAAATTGAGATATACATTACATACCAAATAATCATTATATGTTTATTAATGGCATTTACTATGACTACACTATTTACCTGGCAAACAGCTGATGGTTTCACACTCTCTCGTGAACAGCCTCTGGCTGGGCAGGCGTGACGAGAAAAAACTCAGGCTCGGCAGGACTGGCGTGAAGAAACTCTGGCTCGGCAGGCGTGACGTGAAGAGTCTCTGGCTGGGCAGGCGTGATGTGAAGAAGCTCGGGCTCGGCAGGACTTGTGTGAAGAGGCTCAGGCTCGGCAGACATGACGTGAAGAGACTCAGACTTGGCAGGCATGATAAGAAGAGACTCAGGCTTAGAAGGAATCGTGGGATTGCGGGGCTCCTCATCTGCATAACCCACAGTAAAAGATGAGCCGTTCAACAACGAGGCATAGTCAATAAATCCTGCTAGCAAGCCTCGAGGAACATCACTAATAAGGTGGGACTGGTCATAACCATTAGCCGTGTTTCCACTGCCGGGCTAGGGCCGGGCCAGAGCTAACAGCGAGCCGAGCCGAGTCAGTGACCTCAGGCCTCAAGCACCGGGCTTGCGTTTCCACTGCCGGGCCAGTAGCCCCGCAGCGCTGCCCTAAACCCCGCGCCAAACACGCCTTTCTGGATCAAACGTCATACAACCCAACCCATTTCAGCGGGTATTATGAATTTATTTATTTTTTTAAGTTACGAATATAGCATGCATATTAAGTCACCGGCCGTGGCTGCAATAGTGTCCTGATTGTCTCGTGAGTCGCCAATTTGATGAGACCCCGTCCAGCAAGTCGAACCATGGAAAGTTCCTTCTCTGGGCTCCGTGTTGTCCATTGTGCGTTTTAATCGCCTTGTACTGCGCCCGCAACTTTTTTAGTTTTTCCTGAACTTGAAGCGTTGCTCGCTGAATGCTTAGCCACGTAACCACTCTTCCGTTCCGATCACCATAACAAATCGATTTGCCCCTCTCAGTGAAACACCCACTGAGAATCCTGTTGATTGTGTCCTGGTAATTGGCGATTCTATTACACGGAACGTGAAAATAGAGACACCAGCCACCATAGTAACATGTTTACCGGGAGCCAGAGCGCCTGACATCAAAGCAAATTTAAAAGTGCTGGCTAATGCTAATCGTAAATTCTCTAAGATTGTTATTCACGTTGGCACTAATGATGTTCGACTTCGCCAGTCGGAGATCACCAAAATTAATATTAAAGAGGTGTTTGAACTCGCAAGTACGATGTCGGGCACTGTAATTTGCTCTGGCCCCCTTCCTGTTCGAAGGAGTGATGAGATAGTTAGTAGATTGTTTTCACTCAATGGCTGGTTGTCTAAGTGGAGTCCGCAAAATAATATAGAATTTAGGGCTGGGTAAAAATATCGATTCATCAATGCATTGCAATTATTTGTTTCTCAATTCAATATCGATTCATCAAATCCTATGAATCGATTCAGCCCACCGCCCAGTGGCGGCGCTGTGGTCAACACTCATCAGAGCGCGCGCTGACACGGAGTAAAGACTTGTTTATACTCGACGCGTCCGTTTCTTTTACTGTCTATAATCCGCACGTGAGCGAAGGTGCGCGCGGCAAAAATGACGCGTTTGGTGTGCAAGACCTCATTTCGCTTGGCTGTGTACAAGGCTTTTTTTGTAACAGCGCGCTCGGCACCGCATCCGAGGATGAACGACTTCTGACAAGCCGAATCTGTCCAAGTATGTATGTCACCGCACCGGCACGCAGTTTGCGAGTCTAAATTGCAATTCATTGCAAAGATTTTTTTGTTAAGGATTTGTTTACTGTGTGTGATTCATTTAATGGAAAGCACATTCACTTCTAGTCGTCTTGTTGTTCATTTTTAATAAACATAGAGCAAGTAGCTAATCAGTGCCTGCTCGTTTATTCAAACTAAGTTGTCCTATATAACAGACGAAGGTCGCAACGTCCCCAAAAACTGCATGTGCACTAGTTTGATAACAAATGCTTCAGAGTTAACATGTTATATATATTGTACTAAAATGTTATGAGTTATATGATGGAAATGTCGGTAATGTATCCTACATAGGCACAGTAAATAAGCCAAAGGTTCTCTGATCAGCTGTTCAGTGTTATTTATTGTGTTGACAAAGTAAGTTAGCACTTTGTAATGTTATAATATCTATGGTTGCACTTTGTTTTATGAGTATGCACATTTTGTGCTTCTGTTTACATTTATTTTATAACTTGAATGTTTAGGAAGAAAAATATACTTTCTACTAACAGTTACATGCACTTTAGATTAGAGATGTTAATAAAGCACCTGTTTGTTACAGTTGTGCTTTGTATTCAACACATGTACAATATTGTACAGTTTGTTCTGCTAAATAAACCATGACAGGAAACATGCTTGGGTCAATTTGTTCTTAAACATTAGTAATACTGCACACATTATTTAAAAATATACCCAGGTACTTAATTACTTGTGTATTTACTTATTATTGAATCGATATCGAAGCAAATAAGTCAATATCGAATCGAATCGAAATCGAATCGAATCGAAGCCTCAAGAATCGAAATCGAATCGAATTGTGAAATTCCTAACAATACCCAGCCCTAATAGAATTCATAGACAATTTGAAAAGTTTTTGGGGCAAACCTGACCTGTTGAAAAGAGATGGTATTCATCCCTCCTGGGATGGTGCTGCTCTTCTCTCTAGTAATTTGGCTCATAGTCTTGAAGAAACATGACAATCTGGGGCTCAGGTCAGGAAGCAGACAAACTGGCTAAACCGACCGTCTGCTAGCGGCCTCGCGTCACCAAGGTCAGATAAATCTCATCACATAGAGACTCTTTCACCTAGATATCATCATATAGAGACTGTGTCTGTTTCCTGAATTTGGAAATCCAAAAAAACGTCCATACCTTTCTAAGGTTAAAAATTTAATTGATGTTCAACAAATAAAAAACAAATATAATACAGATGAGCAAACGATAAAGCTTGGGTTGTTGAATATTCGATCGCTTACTTCAAAAGCGCTCATAGTTAATGATAAGATTACAGACTATAACCTAGATGTGCTGTGTTTGACAGAAACCTGGCTAAAACCAAACGATTACATTACTTTAAATGAGTCCACCCCGCAAGATTACTGTTATAAACATGAGCCTCGACCGAAAGGCAAAGGGGGAGGTGTTGCTGTAATTTATAGTAATATTTTCAAAACCAGTAAGAAATCTTGTTTTAAATATACTTCTTTTGAAGTGTTGGTGCTTAATGTAAATATATATAGTGGAAGAAAACTGTTGTGGCAAAAACTTCTGTTAAACATCATCACTGCGTAAGAGACACTCAGAGTCAAATTAATAAAAAGAGAAATGTTTATTCTTGCAAGAAGGCCCAGTCGCCATCACAGCCGTTACATTCTGTGAAGTGAGTGGCGCGCACCAGGAAGACATGAGACAGCTTTTATACTCTTTTCAAGGTTCCTTCTCACCCGCTGTACTTTTCCACCCAGATAAGGCCCCCCACTTCTGTTCAGTTTCTACTTAAGGACACAAACTGGTACTGGAATAAACTAGCCAAACCTGACCATTCCTAAGGTCAAGATGTCCTGTCCCATATATTCCTGAAACGTCACGCACAAGCACGTACACACATATACTTTTACACATTGAATAGATTAGGAATAAATGACTATTAAAATTTCTACAACAATTCCACACTTTTTATCATTCAGATTACCCATAATCACAATAATAAACAAAAGACAAATTTTAAGTCATATCATCACACTACTCTTCATCTCTAGTTTTCGCATAACTGATCACTCTTCTTTAACATTTGTGAAAATAACATTTGAAAAGAAAAAGCTTAGGCTGTTTTTTGTAAGGATAGGCCCTTAAGTATTAGCAAGCAGATAAAGAATTCAACTAAAGCCGGGCTAGATAAACAATCACTGTTGTTGTACCCCAAGCATAGCTTGACCCTCAGTCACCTTAGTTAAATAAGAAATAGTGTACAGACTAGTTAGAAAAACAACAAATCATCAATCCACAGTGGTTACATCAAAATATAAAGTATAAGAAAAGTATAATAAAACCCTTCATTTCAAAACCCTCTCCTTGTACCTTATCACATAGCGGATAATCACAGCTTTTAACCATCTGTTCATATCAAAAACATTCATAGGAAGAAGAGAAAAAAAAAAGAAAAACAAACACCAAATGTCTAACACATGTCACTGTAGCTTCCACTACTAGAATCATCTTCATCACATTTCTTGTCATTGTCATCATCATTTGGATAAAACTGTCATTTTACCAATTTAACTGAGCTGGAAACACACAATATTGACAATCCTACCCCCGAAACCCCAAAGAGTAATCAAACAATCCATTCATTTTCCTAAAATACTTTCTAATTAATCAGTGACCAATCAAATCTCGTTGGCTTTGTTTAAGGTGAGATGTTTGGACGGTGGTGTTGCAATCTCCATCCTTGCAACCTTGTTTGTGGAGTGGACCATAGCCTCTGTCACCTGTGAATGGAGATCTTAAGTGTTTTGTTAGTGCTGCTGGTCGTCCTTCTGGTGTGACCTGTGGAATTTTCACCATTTGTTTACTGATTATATACATTATTAGTTCCAAATTTATTCTCAACATCTGGCCACTCCAACAACCTGAAACTCATTCAACTATTACATTAACATTCAACCCGCTTTACTCATGTCAACAACACAATATTTATACATTTTGGAACAGAATCATTCTGTTAGCTGCAATCCAATCTGACATTCTGTGAAAGGAAAATTTTAAGTTATGCTCCGCTCCATTCTCTGTAAAGAAAACAAAATGTCGAGGTTATTTTCAGATAGTAAAACTACACGTAGTTTCTTTTGTCTACTGTTCTGCCGTGACCTTCGCTGCCACATCTGCCCCGGCGTTTCCTGTTGAAACAGTCCTGCAAATACATTTACAGAAAGCAAATTTTGTTTGGGACGGCCTTTTACCCAATTAGACCCAGTGTCCTCCCAACATATATTGTCCCTTAGTAAACCATATTTGGCAATTGTTATACCATCTCCCTCTTGATGCACGACACAACTCGAGCATCAATTTAACATAACATTTAACATAGTGTTTTGATAAAGTTTGCACCAACACTAACCCAAAAGTTGTCCTTCAGACAAATTTCCTCCAGACATCTTTATCTGCCTCTGAAACAAAAATATTACATTCTTCACTTAAAGCCACATTATCATCTGCTCAACAAAGTATTTGAAGGGCAAAGGCCCTGAGCCTCACAGCGTATCCTGCTTTTCGGGCCTGTTGTTTGGTCTCTTAAATCAGTCATCTAAAAACATTTTCAAAGTCATCAATTGTTTCTATCAAGTCAGGTCGTGGTGTACAGACTTGGTCAATGTCAGTCAAATAACATTCTCATCCGTCTGCCCACAATAATCATACATTTTTAGGGGCTCTCTTCATATTTGATATTGACTCAGCCAATGTGTCACTTTGTTGTTGCCATCAAATCTATAACATTTTCATTTATCTCAGCCCATGCCAGATGGTGATCTACAACTCCACAATTCCAATTTACACAAATACTTAAACTGATCCAGAACGTAATTCAAATCAACATCATAAAAGACTAAAGTAATTAATACCAGACAGAGCTTGATGACCAATCAATTTAAAGCTCGTCCTATGTTCTGTATCATCTTTTCATCCGATCCACTCACAATTATCGCCCTCTTTAAAATTTGTCATTTGCCTCAATCCATCTGTAATGATGAAACAATATACTCACTATTCAGGCGGAATATTAGTACCCTAAACTAATACATACAAGACCTAAAGTGCTGTCACCATCACACACACTCATACTAGACACACATATGTTAACTGCTCATTTTCAATGTTCGCTTTTTTCAATATTAACTCTTTCTTTTATATATTATTGCTAAAAAGATTTAAATTTTAAATAAGATTTTAAACTTCACATTTTCTGTAGCTTTTACCTAATTTTACATGGTCTCTTAACCAGTTCCAAAGCATTTCTGTTCATTATTCATTAGATTTTCAGTCTGCTGGGTTGCTTTGTTTAATTTTTCCTTATCATTATTTTGCTTCAGCTTGCTCTAGCAGGCCGACAACAGAAAGACAGACACAGTTTACCATCCCTTCCTCCACTCAAACAGTCTCTCTCTCTTATTAACAAATAATAATCACATTAAATTAATCACTATCCTTTTACCATTAAATTTTGTTATCCAGACTTTTCTCAAATCAAAAACTGTCTTCATCTTTAGCCACCCACCATGTCAAACGACCTCCAGGAGTTAAAACATATTAGTTCAAAATCAACACTTCTATAAGTTTTCTTATTCTTGCCCATGAGGCAGCCAATGCATAAAAAGTTTTGTTCCTGTCTCCACAACAAACAATGGCAATCCCCTCATTTCTCAGCTGTCTCTTGAAAGCCCATTCCCGTTAGCTCTTTATCTTTAATTTTCCTCTTCAGGGTGTTGTCCCCCTGGCTTAATTGCAGACACTTGTCACAATGAAAAACAAGCGTACGATTAGGGCTGGTCCGAATACCATTTTTTGAGCTTCGAAGCTTCGGTAGGAATGAACATCGAATATTCGAAGCTTCGGAATCTCTATTATGTCTCAGACCCGCATATTGATAGCGGCTCCCTGATGCCCGCAAATCAGTTAAAATCTCCCGGAAGCTGCTCGCGAGCTCCAAACCGTGTAGCGCACGCACGACAAAGAGAGGGAGAGACCTTGCGTGTGTCGTGTGTGCAAATGTGCGTGTGTGTGCAAGTGTGCGTGTGTGCCTCTTGAAGCGCATGTAAAATGCGCTTCAAATTCTCGAAATAATAATCATGCGCTGATGATGATCATGCGATCATCATCAGCGCATGATTATTATTTCGAGAACCGTTCATCCAAATGACTTCACAAGGGAGTGCAGTGTATTTGGTGCAATATAGATAGACAGGCGAGACGCGACACGTTCAGAATTAATAAACTTTTAATAAACTACAGAACAGCGTGAGCGGGAAGCGCGTGCCTCACGCGAGCAGAGCTTATGCTCCGAGAAGAACGGACACTGCTCTGCACTAGTGATATAAAACACTCACAGGTCTGTAACTTAAGCAATATTTCTAATAAGGTAGGCTAGTCTAATAGTCTCACTAACAAATTACTGACAAAGTAGATTTAAATGAAGAAGCGGAGCGCCTCACGCGAGCAGAGAATGGACTCTGATATGCTATCTTATATGCTCCGAGAATGGACACTGCACTAGTGATATAATACATACATTTATACATTTTAATACTACATGCATTTTAATATATTTTGTTTCTATTATTCTATTTTCCACAATGTCAAAGCAATGTAGCGTAACCCAAAATACAAGCTCAGGCATTCACATCTGTCCATGCAAACTGTTCTGCGGTCTAGCCAGAGAATACTCCCGTTGCAGGAACACTTTTAGTAGTCCAAGAAGAAGCAAATATATTTATTAAGTAGCCTAGCTATAATGGATTTATATGTAAAGTATTGTATTTCACCAGATTTTATAGTGTAAAACATATAGGCTACAAGCGCGAATGAGAACCGTTTCGAGGGGGGATGCCAGATTTGCAAAAAAAAAAAAAAAACGAATATTCGAATGTCACATTTTCAAACCAAATACCAACCCCCCGAACGAATATTCGATATTCGAATATTCTGGTCCAGCCCTACGTACGATTATGCGGTTTCTTCTGGCAAGTGGTATAGAGAACTCACATTCTCTTGGGTCAGACTGCCGCAACTCGTCACAGCGCATCTCACCTCTCAATGCTCTGCTGACCCGGTGGCCTCCAGTAGTCAGCGCTCAACTCTCACTACCTTTCTTGCATGTACCACACCCCCGTCCTGAGGTGCCCAATGTCCGTGACCCCCTGCGTTAGGCTGTCCCCTGGCCAGGAAGATCATCCTGTCATTGAGTAGCCAACGTACACACTGGTACCGCTCGTTCCCATCACACAATCAGTTTGCTTTAACAGAACTCAGCTGTTTTCTGGAGCTTAGGAAAGGCACGTTCAAGAGTCACCAGAGCCATTCTGATTGCCTAATAGTGTTCACAGGGAGACAGGTTAATAACAACAGTATTTAATCACTTAAATCCATTAACCATCTTAAAATCATCAACCTAGCTACTTAGATTATACTCAGTGAATTTAGTTCACAACCATACATTCAGTGTACTGTTACTGTACATCTGTAGCCGTAGCCATCGGGCCTGTTTCAATGGTGGAGACTTAAGATAAGACAAAGAAGTTACTGGTCCTAAAATAAAATAATCAAAAATGTTATTTCTATCATTTAAGGTCTGCATTATTATTTTAAAGACTTCTTTAAAGTCGTTCAGTTTTACATTTAAAACATTCACCAATACAAATTGCCCTCTTAATGGCAATGGTTTCTTTAACATCTCTGTGTCTGATTTTTCAACTGAAACACTGTGCTTTACTATAAATAGCTTATTATTACTTATGACACAGACTCAGATAACAGCCTGTTAGCTGAAATTGACTGAGAGAGACTCTGAGGCACTCAGGACCGGTAAACTGTTCTCTCAAATACTTCTAATCATCAAACTTTTATCTATAATCTTTTAAACTATCCCAGCTTAAGGCATCTTTGCCAGAAATGACATTTGTTTCCAAATAAACATCATTTTATAGTTGTCTTTTGCCCATACAGGGAATTTAGACATTACAGATTTCCACTCAGATTGAGTGACTGTCGTACTGGCCGTTTACAGCCACAGCACACATCAGATTCAGATAAGCGAGCTGTTTCATTACAGCTCCTAACAAACTTATCTTTTAAATGCAAAACATCAGCTTCTAGTTCTCTCATGGTCAACACTTTTCAAGCTGTTTGTTTAATCAGATGCCTTTTACATTTTACATTTTAGGAACTGTTAATTCAGTAGCCTACTGCCTCTGCTTATTTGATCTTAATTAATTATTCTAGTTCTATAAAATCTAAACCCTTTTTAAAATGTTTAATTAAAACACAATCATCCTTTTAGTTACTTTTTCCTTTCTGCAACTCACATTTGTTGTCATTATCCATAATTTTACATCCAACTGTATTCATCAATTCACTTATAAGAATTCAATCTTTTGACCTTGTTTTTTTTCTCTTATTCTTTCTCAGACGAAAATGTTAATATCGTCTTCCCTTAAACACTGATCTACTTTCAAACCCACATTATTACCAGAAATGTGTCACTATCACATTTTCAAACACTTTCTTAGTGGGCATTTACATGTTAAATGGTCCTGCTGACCACAATTTAAACACTCTCCATCTGCTCTAACTTACTGCACACCCTTGAAGCAGTGTGTTCCATTCAGGAATGCAAACAGAGCCACTGATAAGCAGTGCTCCATATTCTTTTACAGTCCACCAATGGCAGATACAACAATAGCCGAATCATCATTATTACTGGCACAACATACATTATTGATTTCCGGAATCTTTGGACATAGCTGTCTTTACATTTTACTAATTTGCTATTATCATCAACACTGATTACAGAACAAGTGCATATCTAACATCCAAAAGCCGGGCTGAATAAGAAGACTGCTCCTGTACTCTCGACCTTGATCGAACCCTCAGTCACTCCTCAGATATTAAATACAGACATTGTCTGCAATCATAAACACCAGGATATGCTACCCCATTATAGACCCCTTAGGTTCAAAAACAATGTTTGTCAAACTAAAACTAAACCTAATTTCAATCTTTATTTTACCATAAAAAATATAGAATTGTTCCCCATACTGCTTAAAACATTCATGTCATGTTAATTCCTGTCAATCATACAATGCCTTATTTTATTCTAAAACTGTATTTTCATACCAATTAAACAGTTAATTTGACTTCCATAAATTCTGTCAGACATTTTATTTTCATCACATATAGTTTTTTCCCTACTATATTTCATCTCAATCTTCCCCTACATGCCATTTTCATTCTGTATCCTCTCCTTTCTTTTCTCAAACATGCCAGTTCCTTCATTATCTAACCAGTACATGATTGTTTGCACAATCCCCACATAAACATCTCACACACCAACCTTCTTGTTTTTTCACTTCCCTCTTCCATCAAGTTTCTCACTTACAGTTCTCTCTTTTTCTATCACTCTATCACTCTATTTCACACAGACAGCCTTATTGCTGCTTGCTACTTCAATCCTTATCGTATAACTTTAAGTTCTATAGACATCTAATGTCATGCATCCATTTACTGGATGAAGAAGTAAAAACATTATTTCTCCTGGCAGTTCGACATTTTATCTTCAAGCCAACATTTCCTTATCTGTTCACATTTTTACACACATGTTGAACGCAGACACTTTTATTTCTCACTGCCCTGTTCAACTGTTCCCCGCACCACCTTTAATCTTGTGGCGCTCAATATCATACATTTCTGCCCTTAATTTTATCTCATTTGACAGAAAACCGGTGTACCAAATTTCGCAAGCTTGCTTTTGAGACATCCCCATACTGCTGCTTCTCTGTTCTCTGTGGATTTCTCTTCAACGCGCGTTTTCTTTAGTCTGTTAGGCGTCCCCAACAAACCCGATTCTTTTCTTTTAACCCAAATCGGTCGGGTTGCACTATTAGTGCCCTCCTAACTATGGTTTACCAAAAAATCTGTTACGATTGTTCTGGTTCCCCCTAATTAGCCTCAGCACCTAAAAACAAATTGCTCCGTGGTGGAACAACTCATTTTCAGGTTACCTATCTGTTTGAAATCTCTTGATCTGTCACAGTTCTCAATTAATCCCAGATTATTTATCTGCTTGAAATTTCTTGATCTGTCACAGACCTCAATTAATCTCAGATTATTTTCCCTCGTATCTGTTTGAAATTTCTTGATCTATATATAGATCTCAATTAATCTCAGATTACGTACCACAGAAACAGCCCTCAGCCAGTATGGTTCAGTTTCACTCTTTGAAAAATATTTTAGCCCAAAAGAAAAATATTTTAGCCGTCTCTTACCAGAGATGTCTTGAGTTGCCACGGGTTCGTTTTCATCTGATTCCAGTGGAGCTTCTCCTGGCCCTGATAGCGGTCGGCCCCTCTCTCTGAAACTTACGAGGTAGAGCTGGAACTGCTCAGTCCAGGTGGCCAAACACCGTCCGCTCTCAGGTCCAGGAGGTACTGCCAAGGAATCCCACTCTGACACCAAATGTTGTGGCAAAAACTTCTGTTAAACATCATCACTGCGTAAGAGACACTCAGAGTCAAATTAATAAAAAGAGAAATGTTTATTCTTGCAAGAAGGCCCAGTCGCCATCACAGCCGTTACATTCTGTGAAGTGAGTGGCGCGCACCAGGAAGACATGAGACAGCTTTTATACTCTTTTCAAGGTTCCTTCTCACCCGCTGTACTTTTCCACCCAGATAAGGCCCCCCACTTCTGTTCAGTTTCTACTTAAGGACACAAACTGGTACTGGAATAAACTAGCCAAACCTGACCATTCCTAAGGTCAAGATGTCCTGTCCCATATATTCCTGAAACGTCACGCACAAGCACGTACACACATATACTTTTACACATTGAATAGATTAGGAATAAATGACTATTAAAATTTCTACAACAAAACAAAACCAGATGTATTTCGGATTGCGTGAAAGGAGAGCTCGATTGCTTACAGAGAGGCTTTAAAAGCTGCTATATCTGCTTATTTTTCAAACCTATTAGAAGAAAATAAACATAATCCTAGGTATTTATTTGAAACAGTGGCTAAACTAACGGAAAAGAAAGCTTTAAGCTCAGATGTTTCCAAGAAACAGCAGTAATGACTTTATGAACTTCTTCACTTATAAGATCGATAATATCAGGGACAAAATTATAACTATGCAAACGTCTACTACAGTATCACATCAGGGAGTGCAGTGTGGTCTCCATGATGAAAAACTTGATTCATTTGTTGCTATAGGAGAGGAAGAATTTTGCAAACTCGTTAAATCATCTAAATCAACAACATGTATTATGTTAGACCCTATACCGACTAAACTATTGAAAGAGATGCTTCCAGAGGTCATAGATCCTCTTCTCAATATCATTAATTCATCTTTGTCTCTAGGATACGTACCAAAAACCTTTAAGCTGGCTATGATTAAACCACTTGTTAAAAAAAACGTAACTTGATCATACAGAATTAGTCAATTACAGGCCGATCTCGAATCTACCTTTTCTGTCAAAGATATTAGAAAAAGCAGTTTCCTCACAACTGTGTTCCTTCTTAGAAAGAAATAATATCTGCGAGGACTTTCAATCAGGATTTAGACCGTACCATAGTACTGAGACTGCTCTCATTAGAGTCACAAATGATTTGCTCTTATCATCCGATCGTGGTTGTATCTCTCTATTAGTGTTACTCAATCTTAGTGCTGCATTTGATACTATCGACCACAACATTCTTTTAAATAGACTAGAAAACTATGTTGGCATTAGTGGAATTGCACTAGCATGGTTTAAATCATACTTATCTGACCGTTTTCAGTTTGTAGCAGTAAATGAAGAGATGTCTTATCGATCACAAGTTCAATATGGCGTACCACAAGGCTCAGTACTAGGACCGCTGCTGTTCACTCTGTACATGCTACCATTAGGAGATATCATTAGGAAACATGGAATTAGCTTTCACTGTTATGCTGATGATACTCAGCTGTATATCTCTTCAAAACCTAACGAAACTTACCAATTCACAAAATTAACGGAATGCATAGCTGATTTAAAAAATTGGATGACCAGTAATTTCCTACTACTAAATTCTGAAAAAACAGAGATTCTAATTATTGGACAAAAAACTTCCTCACCTAATAACCTAGAATACTGTCTAACACTTGATGGCTGCTCTGTTAAGTCTTCGTCGTCAGTTAGGAACCTGGGTGTGCTCTTTGATACCAATCTTTCATTTGAAAGTCACGTGTCTAGTATCTGTAAAACAGCATTTTCCCATCTTAAAAATATATCTAAATTACGTCATATGCTCTCACGGACAACTGCGGAACAATAAGTTCATGCGTTCATGATCTCAAGGCTAGATTATTGTAATGCTCTACTGGGTGGTTGCCCTGCATGCTTAATAAACAAACTACAGCTGGTCCAAAACGCAGCAGCTCGAGTTCTTACCAGAACCAGGAAGTATGACCATATTAGCCCGGTTCTGTCAACACTGCATTGGCTGCCTATTAAACTTAATATAAATTTTAAAATATTGCTGATTACTTACAAAGCACTAAATGGTTTAGCTCCCCAGTACTTGAGCAAGCTCTTAACGCATTATAGTCCTGCACGTCTACTGCGATCTCAAAATTCTGGCCAGTTGATAATACCTAGAATATCTAAATCGACTGCTGGCGGTAGATCCTTTTCCTATTTAGCACCTAAACTCTGGAACAATCTTCCTACCATTGTCCGGGAAGCAGACACAGACACAGTCTGTCAGTTTAAAGCTAGATTAAAAACACATCTCTTTGACCTAGCATTCACATAATACATTATCGACTTCTATAATTAATTGTTAGGCTGCATAGATTAGGCCAGTCGGAACCGGGAACACTTCCCTTAAATCCTGATGTACTCGTTACATCATAAGAAGAATGACATCTACGCTAATTTAGTGTCTTTGTTTATCCCGAGGTTTTCCTGCAGCCTGCTGGATCCAGGCCGTTTCCAGATCTTATGAAGGACCTTCGCCTGGACCCGATGACAACGCAGTGCTGAAGTGCCAACTAGCCTCTCCCTATGGAGGATCCCTAATCCAATCTACAAATAAAGCGCTATGAAATTCCGGTTTCGCGTCCCTACCCCGAATTGATTAAATAAAATTCTGCATCAAAATTTATAGGCAAGACAAGTAGTTTGTTTTGGCATGGTTTGTAGCGAATTACAAACCTATGCACATATATTCAAACGCACATAACTATAGAATCAATTCTTAACGCGCATGTGAACGCCATCAGCGTTTATCGCGGGTTCGCGTTTGGAGTCTGTTTGGAGAGAACGGCGTCGTCTTAGCGGCCCCGAATTTAATAACAAATCATCATTTCGAGGGAAGTCTTTGTTACCTTAAATTTTGTTTGTCTCTGTGAAGCTGCTTTGAAACAATCTACATTGTTAAAAGCGCTATATAAATGAGGATGACTTGACTTGACTTAGCTTAGAAAGTTCAGCATCGATGTATTTTATAACGTCCTCGTTTCTTCACACGCCATCAAATTGACGTTGTACCCTTTCTTCTGCCCAAATGCTCAGAAGAGCTTTGGTATCTTCGACTTCGACAGACCAGTACAGGCGATTCTCCATTTCCAGCAGCGATTATTTTGCGCGATATAAAAAAGTGAAATGTGCATCTTGCTTCAGATCATAACGTTCCATAACACCGATAAACTCCGCCTTTTACCTTGAGCACGCCTCTAGCCCGAGCTGGCATCCCGTGACATCCTGCAAACTGTCTCTACAGAATCTTCTCGCGAGACTCAGAGTGACAGGCTGCTCTGGTGGTCATCCAGAACTCATAGAACCGTAGTTACATTCGTAACTCTCGTTCTATTTTGTTCTTACTGACCGCCAGAGGCAGTGCGTCCCACTGGATGACTCATAACAACCAGGTCACGAGGAGGCTACTCCTAACCTTAAGCTGAAGTTGAGGGTCCCAAGAGGACTGCCGCTTCCATAGCACCAGGGGCTGCCACATTAACCCTGTAGTATCTGGAAAAGGTATCAGTGGATGACCAATTAGCCGCTGCACAAATTTCCATTAGAGGTACACCTTTTAATGCTGCCCAAGATGTTGAGATACTTCTTGTTGAACGGCATTTTATGCCAGCTGGCAATGTCAGGTTGTTTTCCTTATATGCCTGGACAATGACCTCCACCACCCAGTGTGACAACCTCTGCTTTGACAGAGGCTGCCCTTTTCTTGGCCCGCCGTAGCAGAGAAAGAGTTAGTCTGACTGTCGCAGTTTCTCTGTGGCACTCAGATAGCACTATAGTGTTGCCTTCGCCTTTTGGCTTGCTTAGTTGGGGACATTTAATTTTCAATTGAACAATACTATTACAACATTGTTTTCGTGTTATCTCTGTAAAGCTGCTTTGAAACAATTTGTATTGTAAAAGCGCTATATAAATAAAGGTGACTTGACTTGACTTGACTTCTAGCACACGATTTGAGCGTGAAGAGAGAGATTCTGAAGAAGAATTGACGCGGCATCTGTATTATACTGCATGTCAGTATTTGCATATTTGCGTCAATTGGCCAACTCTGCTGGCGTTAGCCTATAAGATTTCAGCGGAAGTGAAGGAGGAGAGGAGTTCCCATATACGACATCTGTAATGTCGAAGTTCCGTAGCCTTGATAGGGAACTGTAAAATAGGGCTGCAGCTAACACTTTACTGTTCTGGGTATTTTAAATGAAGCTTTAAGTGAATCATTTAAAACTGCTTTTTTTGTGGAAAATGTAAAAATGCAGAAAGTTTTTTTGTTGTTGGTGAAACTGTTGTTTTCTTATCTGCTTTTCAGTTCTTCCAGAAATGGGTCGAATGCATGCTGTGGTTGATTAAATGTGTTTCCAGGATTCCTTAAAGGTATTGTAACGAACCTACATAATAATAATATACATAAAATGTATTAAAGGGGGCCGGAAGGCCAATTTAGCTCAAAGGGAATGATTCATTGATTTGCAATGAATCATTGACCGAATCACTATGGAACCGAGCAAATGACTCGTTTAGAGTTCATTTGAACGGGCCGTAATTTTAACCTTGGCAACAGATATAAATATCCAATCTATAGTGAAACACTATGTATTAGCAAGGTAGCTTTAGATCGACAGTACAAGACATTAAATGTGTAAGCACAACACAAGACAAATATCTTTTCAAATATATGGACGACTTTATTAACTATTCTAAACACATAAAACTAATGTCTAAACCCAATCACACACACACATTCATTCAAGGCGCAGAGGAAGAGAGAGAAAGAGTGAGTTTTCAGAGTGAGATGCACTTTGTAAGACATAAACCTGAACGAACCACCAAGCATTAATTTAAACCTTCATTTCTTAGACAGGTTATTCAATTTAAATTAAAACACCAGTTTAGTTACAGTCTGGAGTACTTGCTCGTCTTTGTGTTGCTTAGGCCAGGGAATTCCCTTTGTGCGGTGCTTCGTCCAAGGAGTTTCCCGGCCGGGTCCGTGTCGCTGGTTGTTTTTGAAGTGCCTGGATGAAGTTTCTGAGCTGCCGGTCACGGGTGATGGGCAGGCGAACAAGAGTCTTTACAGTTCGAAGCGCGTTGCAGGAGAGACGTGTAAACGAACTTTACAGCAAACTTAACTTTGAACCGAGACTTTTACGAGAAAATAAAATAAAGAAAGAAATGAAAGTAAGATGAGTTTGGTGGCTTGAATGAGCTGTTTTAACTCCGATCTTGATGGGTTTGTCTGCTGGCTTGGTCTAACTTGGTCTGGTCGATGTAGAAGCGTACGAACATGAACACTCTCTTGCTGTTTGTTGATAGAGAGAGGCACAACTTAATTTACCACAGAACCGACTCAAAACCGAACTGAACCGAACCGAAAACTGAACTGCTCTCTGAACTGAACTGAACTGCTTTGTTCGGGTCTTTAACTTAAAGTTAGTCCAACCTCTTTTGGAGAATTCCGACCAATGAGACAATGGCATCATTTTAGGAGGTGGACTAGTTCCTACTTATCATAAATCATGCGTTATCTGGGTCTCCTTGTTTTCCAGCACTAAGCAGAGAGAACAAGAGATCACAGTTTAAACATTATAGATTATTATAATCATACAAAGCATTTTACACAGATTTCAAACAAGCCATCTTATGAATTAAGGGCATACGATTATTTTGATTGGAAGCACGATACTCGTTCATTCATACACACAGTTATAATCACCATTACATGATTTATATGGAATCTAAGATTTATATGTAATCTAAGCATAGTACAAACATGAATTGTTGGAACAACAAGAATTGTGATGTTTGATTATAAGTCCACTGAGCATTGTTCTGTGTGAGTTGTTCTCTGCAGAATGTGCAGAATTAATGTGGTTTGATATGTAAAGTGTGTTGGTGTGTAACGTTTCTGGGGTTTAAGAAAGACATTCCAATCTGAGGTCACGGCAAGGTCCCTGCTGAAGTCTGCTCTGTTCATCTTCTCATGCGACCTTGCCCTTGTTAAGAAAGACGAGTCTGTTAAACATCTGTCCTGCTGCAGCAGTGGTGGTGCTGAGGGAGGTCAAAGATGGTCAGGCCCCTTGGTCCCTGCGGGGCCATAAAAGTCCTTTCTGAGGGGGTGCCTAGACTAGCTGGCGCCGGGATCTTTTATGGCTGAATTAGTGATTGAGTTCTGTTTGAATGAATCAAATGGAAGATTCATTTGTGTTTGGTTCATCCTTAAATTCTCAACAGTATAGTTCAGCAAAATATTTTAATTCTGTCATTAACCCTTAGGGGTCTGAGCTGTTTTGGGGCTCTTTAGGTGTTTTGGTATGCCCTGACATTTGTGTTTATTTCAGCTACTTAAAACATACCATTTGCCAACATATAAATTTGCTGTATTCAGCACAAACTCTGCTACAATAATATGTGAGCAAAATTTATGTACATGTTTGCATTTTATAGAAAAAAAATAATGCGTGGTTAGTACGTTTTGGGAAAAAAATGTCACCGCAATAAGGCCATTTAACACATACTGAATAGTTGTAAACAATACTTTTGAGTTACTATTCTTGTAGGCTAGAATTTTTACTTCAAAATGAAGTGAAAATCATTCTGACCACTCTTTCAGAAAGATCAATATAACGATTTGAATTTCTTACATCAGTTTTTGGGTCAGCAGTGCTGTATGCGTGGGTGGTGTGTATGGTCATGAATATTAATGTAATTTACACCTGGGAAGACTAAAGACACTCCCCCAATGGCTAATGGCCCAAGGTGCTGTGAGGCAGCCTGAACTAAGAATGATTCACTGATGAATAAAAAGTTAAAAAGAACAGCATTTATTCAAAATAGAAATCTTTCCTAAGAACATAAAGACTTAAAGTCATTCATATCACTTAACACATCCTTTCAAAAAAAAAAAAACATAAAAAGACCAAACTTGTTTTTTTTTTATATAAAAAAATATATATAAAATATTGCTTATATAGTGCTTATATAAATAAAAAAAAAGTGCATTCAAAGAATCCTAAAAAACTATCACAGGTTAAAAAAAATTAAGCAGCATAACTGTTTACAACATTGATTTAAAAAAAAATATATATATCAGAATGATTTCTGAAGACTGATGGTGACGATGTAAACACAACAAAACAAAAGCAAAAAAACTGTTAGCACATTATCCAAAGTAAACTGATGGACAATTATATTTATAGATGCACAATGTATCTGTTGATGGACAGAGAAACATCTATTGATGGGTAGACTGCGTAACCGCGAGTATCTGTTTATGGCCCATAGCCTATAGACCGCACACATTTACTGATACACTCAATGAACGGCTGTACCTAATACAAATAAAACATCTCTAGTTAACTAGTAGAGCATTCATTTAGTCCGCTCTTAAATAAGAGATCTAGAGCTAAAATGTTTTGTTTTTGAACTCAAGCTGAGCGCTCGTGTCCTGCTATCACATGTTACGTAACCTCTGACATGCTTGGCAACCGATCTAACCACTAGACCACAGAAGAACTCAAACAAAACTCGCAAATCGATATATTTCACTAAATCATTATAACCTAAGCAGTTATTTAAAAAGTTTACACGAGCGTATAGGCCTGCTACACGAATGTTGTGTTGAGGTAATTACTAGGCAAAATATCGTCTGAAAATGCATTTGAGCTCTATGATCAGAAAAGGAGTTATAAAACACTAAACAACTTACTCCGAACTTGAATCCTCGGGGTCAATTCATTCTTCAAAATGGAACGTTCGTCGTCTGAGTTTCAAATTCCACTGAGAAAAAGGTGAATTATTCCCATTTGTCCATAATCCTCTGAAGGAGTAACGTTAGCGTGCTTCCATCCCTAAAACGCGATGAACTATCTGTGAATCTCTGATGAAGAATCTGTGTTTGGCATTGATCGGGGGGCGTGCCGCGTGTGATGCATAGATTTACCATGTCAAAAGCGCTGGGGGTGTGGCGGGCTCACCTAATTATCTATAATGAAGGGAGAGCGAAAAAACTGTAACTCTCCTTTGTTTCAAACGGATTACATAAACTGTAAATATATTTTTTTTAAATAAAATACTTCATTTAAAAGAAGAGAATCTCAGCTTCATAAAGAGATATATCTCGTATCTCTGTGACAAGTATTGAGAGAGTTACAGTTAATATTTCGGACGCGTTTCAGAACGGACCTCACTGACAGAGACAAGTTAAAACGCGCATCATGTTTATTTTTCTTTATTTGACGAAAAGCACAACACTTTGTTTTTATTGTGAGTATCCACAAAAAAAATAGACACTTAACAGGATCTAATGATGTACAACACTTATATTTAAGATCAAAATCAACAGAGTAATTTGATTCTCTTTTGCACTGATAAGGAAAAAATCCAGCAAAACGCGTGGACGCGGTTTTTTGACCTCTAAGGGTTAATTATGCACCTTCATGTCGTTCCAAACCCGTAAGACCATCGTTTATCTTCAGAACACAAATAAAGATATTTTTATAAACTCCAAGAGCTTTCTGTTCCTCCACTGGTAGCCTACGCAACTAATACATTAACGCCCTAGAAAGGTAGTAAAGACACCAGTAAAGTAATCCATGTGACTCCAGTGGTTTAACCTCAATTTTCAGCGAGACCTTCTTAGAAAACCAGGTTGCTGCTGGAAGAGATGTTAGTGAGGCCAGCAGGGGGTGCTATCCCTGTGGTCTGTGTGGGTCCTAACACCCCAGTATAGTGATGGGGACACTATACTGTTAAAAAGCACCGTCCTTCGGATGAGACGTTAAACCGAGGCCCTGACTCTCTGTGGTCACAAAAAATCCCAGGATGTCTTTCGAAAGAGTAGGGGTATAACCCCGGCATCCTGGCCAAATTTGCCCAGTGGCCTCTGTCCATCATGGCCTCCTAATCATCCCCATATATATATATATATATATATATATATATATATATATATATATATATATATATATATATATATATATATATATATATATATTATATATATATATATATACCAATTTGCTTCATCACTGTCTCCTCTCCACCAGTAAGCTGGTGTGTGGTGGGCGTTCTGGCGCAATATGGCTGCCGTCGCATCATCCAGGCGCTTTTCATAAAAAGGGAGATTCCCCCCTTCTATGTAAAGCGCTTTGGGTGCCGAGAAAAGCGCTATATAAATGTAATGAATTATTATTATTATTAATTATTATTATTAATTTTATGAAGCGATGCAAGTGCTTTGTTTTGCGATAAAACAAAAAAACATAAGTTACCTCTATATTTACAAAATTATATTATCTAAAGCACATTCACGGAACAACACCCGGTCCTGAGTCAACACAATACGCATGTGTCGTAGTGCTCTCCCTAATGGATTGCATTGCTACTAGTTAGTAATTTTGTAAATAAAGTGGTAAATTGTGGTGTTTTTGATCAATTTAATCAGTTCTGTAAATGCATATGAACGTTTGAATACTTTCATTCCAACTTACAGTAAAGTATTTCTTTGTGTAAATACATCAAAGACTTTACAATACAATAAAGATTTCGCAAAATTAACAGAATATCACTTGAAAAAGATTTGAAAGAATTAAAAATGCAATTACAATAAAATGTTACAGTACATCAAATATATTTTCTCATCTACAACAAAGCTAGACTTTTGTTTTGTTTTTCACTTTTCACACAATACCTCTGCATTTATTTAACTAAACACCATCCTCCACCCCAACTGCTCAGCAATTTCAGAACCCTCCATAAATACACTGCTAAAGATTCTCCTCTCACTGAAGACACGTCCAGTCAAGACGTTCCCAAAACCTGCACAGTGGATTGTGATATAGCCGATTCTTCCTGAACAAAATGAAGAATCAGTATTAGAAAAGACAGAAGTAAATTGATTATATTTAAACTCCCAATGACGAGCTAAAATTTGACCTCTAGACTTAAAAGGATAGTTCACCTAGAACTGAAAATTCAGTCATTTACTCGCCCTCAAGTTGTTCTAAACCTGTTTGAGTTCTTTGAAAATTAAACCGTTGATGGGCCCAGAGCCGTCGCCAGAACATATAGAATGGGGGGGCATTTCATTTTCATGGGGGGGGGGGCACACTTTTTATGATACAAATTTAGTCTAATAACTAAAATAGACCAAATTCTGTATTTAAACAACACCAAAACACAAAATATTAAGTTTCTGAATCTGATCATAGGCGGAGGGTGAACGAACACCATAAGGATATGCGCTTCCCCTTTAAAAACATTTACTAGTTATATGCAGGATTTGGCATGGCAGAAAGCTTGCAAAGGGCGCCTATTTTATTATCTTTAAAAAGCGGTTATACAACTTCATCGCGATCTCACAAAGTTCCTAGGCTATCAGTAAAGCTGATACACAATAATGCCTTATTTACATAGCCTAACTGCTTATTATAACGAGAGGATTTGCACGCGCGTAGAACTAATCCACTCCGCTCAAAACACCGGAGTTTAGCCAATATTCTTTTATTACGGAGAAAACTGATCCTAGACCAGCATTTATGGACAGCTTCTCTAAAAGCAATCAGAAGTAGCCTATATGGAAGCTTGTTTTCGCCACGGAATAAAAAAAAATTAAAAGATAATTGCGACTTTTTATCTCACGATTCTCACATGGATTTCTCTCAATTCAGAGTTTTTCTCACAAATCTGACTTTATAACACGCAAATGTGACTGTATATCACTCAACTCTGACTTTATAACTTGCCATTTTGATTTTATATCACGCAGTTCTGAGAAAAATTACCTTTTTTTACGTGGAAACAGTAGGCTGTTTTTAGCAGGCAAATGAATCAGAAAATTCGACAAGCCCGCTTGGCCAGGGGGAAGCCTTGCGCAGAGCCTTACACGCTCCGACTAATTTTCATATTTCTGAAGACAATGCGTTATTTAAAGTCACAGAGATTAGTGCACCTGTGTGCTAAATGCTGCTGACGACATTTCGTTATGGAATACGTGGATAAGTTTTTTTTTGCTCTCAATAGTAAGTTTGCTCAATGACCATATGATTAGGGGGGCACGTTGTGTCATCTGGGGGGGCACGGCCCCCTAATGCCCCCCCTTGGCGACGGGCCTGGATGGGCCCCATTGACTTCCATAGAATTTGTTGCTATTTTCTATTTTATTCATACTATGGAAGTCAATGGGGCACATCAACTGTTTCATTGTTTGGGTGAACTACAAATCCTGCAACATCTCGTTTAGCATCCACGTAATGTGCTTCTATAACAGGTTTCAGCTTAGCCAACCTCAACACATGGACAATTTTGCTTAAAGGGTTAGTTCACCCAAAAATTTAAATTATTTAGTTAATTACTCACCCTTATGTCATTTCACACCTATAAGACCTTTGTTCATCTTCGGAACACAAATGAAGATTTGTACATCTTGTTCGTCATTGTTTACACTGGAGCAGAATGGCGGCCGTCTAAGCGATTGTGGTGTTCTGTTCTTGGGTGTAATAAGGAACACAGCAGTCATTTTAATGTTCCTAAATCCGAACCGCTGAAGACGCAGTGGCTGAGTTTTGTTTATGAAGGAAATATTCACGACGAGCAACGTCAATGCGCTCATGTTTGCGCAAATCATTTCTCACCAGACTGCTTTTTAAACGAGGCGAGGGTCAATATAAATCAGGTTTAGCTAAGAAGCTGTTACTGAAATAGGAATCGGTACCAACTATTCGTGTTCCTGCTGGACCTCCAGAAGAAGTGAGTGTAACGTTTTATTTATTAACCTTTATATGAATCTTTGCAAATCCCTTGCACGCTTCACGATGAATGTGGCTAATGTTTACACTCAGGGTGCATTACGGCATATGTTCTATGTAACGTTACGACGTTCTCAATATAATTCATAATCCCACGTTTATAATGAAAAACGCGTTAGAGGTTTTGTGTTATTAAAAACTGTGTAAGTTACGCAGTTACAGTTAACGTAACAGGAATATTAACAGGAATATCAATGCAGTTACAAAACTATAGATGTACTTAAAAGTTTTCTTAAAACATAAAACATTTTCGTACTGCACTAAACATAAACATACAGAAAATTCTTAGTTATCCTTCAACTACTGCTAGAATCATTACTGACATGACCTCATGTCAGTTTCAGTCACGAGTTGTACCTAACACTGAGATAATGTCACGCATCACTGACAAGCCTACATTTACAAAAAAAAAAAGAAAAGTTTTTCAACATAAATCTGTCAACGAACTAACCTATAACTTACATTAGTAACGTTAAACACATAGCGTTTGTATCTCACAACTCTAACATTACCCTGCCAGTACATACAAAAATAGATCAAAGTGACATTGTTAACCAACCATTCAGAAACGTCCTGTTCGAGCCTTATTGTCGAACTTCTTCGGGGCCGTCATCTTGTTTCGGGTCCGACTCCGGTTCAAACTGATACGGTTGCACAGATGTGTCCTCAGAGAGAACCCCGCTGCCATAATAAACCCTCAACTGTTAAAAAGTTAACACTCCACGTGTGTTGTGTTACAGCGCCCACAGAACAGAGGGGCGGAGTCAGCGAAGCTCATTATCATTTAAAAGCATATGCACTTAAACGGAGTGCTGAACACAGAGCTGTTTTTGAGCAGGTAAAATGAGTGTTTTCTTAAAAAACTAATGAGAATTTTTAATAAAAGTATATTACAAACTTTTCATTTAGACCCTAAAGATTCATATTAACTTGTACAAAAATGGCATTATATGACCCCTTTAATGAAATGGGAAAGTTTTCTGTCCTTCCATTGACAGCTATGCAACTACTGCTCTGACTCAGATAAATTTGGACTAAACAGTTCGATTCAAATTATTTTACGATCTCTTTAGTATGGTAGCATACAGAAATGTAATATGGAAAATAGCAATGTAATATATAAAATGGCAATTTATTTCTTATTTAATTTGACATTTTCCATACCATATGTGCAATGTTTGGGTGACAATTCAGATTCAATACTATAAATTAAATTAGCCATTTCTTACACTTGTTTAACATATAATTTAAACATATACATTTAAAATTTGTACAAGTTGCACAATTAAAATTAAAATGTATTACAAAAATGATTAGAGATAATTCACCCAAAAATGAAAACTCTTTCATTAATTATTACCCTCATGTCTTTCCAAACCTGTAAGACTTTCTTTCATCTTCAGAACACAAATGAAGATCTTTTTAATGAAATCGAGAGCTTTCTGTCCCTCCACTGACAGTCTAAGCAACTAAAACTTTGATGCTTCAAAAAGTTTATAAAGAGATAGTAAGACCAATCCATTTGAATCGAGCTGTTTAGTTCAAATTTTCTGAAGAGACATGATTGCTTTATATGATGAACAGATTTAATTTAGTCTTTTCTTCACATTTAAACATTGATTAGCGAACATAAACAGAAGCTCAACCGAACATGCTTGACACGTGAGAACAAACCTCTTTCTCAAACGTGCTGCCCAACACACGAGAGTGAACCTTGTTCTCGCATGTCAAGCGAACATGCTTGAGCTTCCGTTTACCGTTTCTGATGTGTAAATTGATGAATACTTATGTGAATAAAAGCCTAAATTCAACCTGTTCATCATAAAGGAAGTGATCATGTCTTCACAAAATTTTGACTAAACCATACATATGGATTCGTTTTACGATCACTTTATGAACTTTTTAAAGTGTCAAAGTGGTAGTTGCTTAGCTGTAGCAAAATTATAATTTTAAATACTTTTTTTCTTAACCGCATTCACAGTCAGAGTTAAGACACTTACGACTGCATTTTTATTAAATACCCGCAATTAACGTATCAAAATTCAATGTGGATTTAAAAAAAGGATTCCGAGCCGATCACATCCCCGCCCGTCCTGTCAATCATTGCATAAAGTGCCTTAACTTTGAGTGTAAATGCAACTAGGAAAAATAACTTAAATGATCATTTTGCTATAATATTTGCTTGAACATGTTAAACATCTAATTTCTGGAATACATTTTAATTGTAATTTTTAAACTTATAAAATGTTCAAATGTATGTTTTCATTTTATGTTAAAGCTAGTGTAGAAATGCTTATTATTATATTATTGATTTAGAATAACTGTTTTGCTCCAGATGTTGCACATATCATATAATATATAAATATAAAAACAGAAATACATTGCCATTTTACACATTGCATTTGCCATTTTTCATTTTACATTTTATATTGACATTTGGTATCTGTATGCTACCATACTTTATGAATGTCAGAGTTTTATGTGAATATACTTTCAATTAAGTGACAGAAATCTTTCAGATTTCATTTGAAGTGCAGTCACTGTGCTTTATCAAGATTGACATCACTGTCATTGAGGCAAACATTTTGTCTTAGGAATAAAAATTCAACCTCATCAGAAAAAAAGAATGTCACAAGATTAAGAAACTCAAATAACCCATTGTACTGATACTTGCCTCACAGCTGAGGATGCAGTCAGACTTTCAGATGTGTGATGATCAGTGAGACCAGGCTGTTTTTCCCATGATCTAAAAATCAAAGACACATTTGCTGAGTTTCAACAAAGTTCTATGATAAAATTAATGACATGTGACTTAGGGCAGAATCAGGTAATCGCATTCATTTAAACACAAAGTGATAAACTATTGTATCTGTGCACTGATCGGTGGCGTTCAATCACGTTGTTCAACAACTGTATAAAGTATTGTGGACTAATATAAAGTACACCAACATGGCACCTCTGGTTGAGCATTCATTTACAACAATTACGTATTAAATGTTTAACTTACGACACAGAAACTAATATCACCGACTGGATTCGTACATTAAGCTATTTACACTCGCTATTGTCATGTTGAGTAGCTGTAACGTTTTATTTAAAAAAAAATTAATTGGTTAAACATAAACATAAAACTCACCTTTGCATGTCCTCTTCTCTTTGTCTTGTATTTCGAGTCCAGCCTCTAAAGTTTTCTGACGATAAAGAGGGCAGCCATGGTTGTGGTGTATGGAATAAAATCACTTTCAAAAATAATCGTACGTAATTCAAAACATTTGTGTGTAATTTTAATATACTCGTGCGTAATTTAAAACTATTGTATGTAAACACAATTTTTATGTGATTTTTACTTTTTCAGGAACTGGAAAAGTCACCAGATATTGAAAGCTGTGCTTCAAATATAAACGAAGCCCGGACAGAGAAGGTGAAAAGAATATTTATTTATCTATTTATGTGTTTAAAAAATATATATGAATTTTCAGTTTCTGGTTTATGCATGGTTCCTAAACAATTGTTTGTGTGTAATTTAACTCAGTATTTTAATGTCACATCAGACTGCTGAGTGTCCACTGTGCAAGAAAACCTTTGACAGTGATGTTATAGAGATACATGCAGCCAACTGTGGATTACGGTAAATTACTAAATTGTTTAATGTCACTTATCTAATTTTAATCGTTTAAATGTTTCCTATCCAGCAATTTGAAATATTAAAGCATCTAATTTTTGTTTTTGTGCAGAACTGCAGAATATGATGATATCTTGACCCAATAAATGCACTTCAAAGGTAAAAATGGTATATTAAGAAAGTGTTTGTTTTGCTTTGTTGGTACATTTCATGTTTCATTTATGTTTATTTCTATTACAAAGTTCTGGGGAGATTCTGAATTGGATTGGCAGTAAAGTTGATGAAACCAACACCTTTTCCATCTGCGTTTCTCGGAATGACATCTACAACAGAGGAATGCAGCAGTGGCAGCGCCAAAAGAAATCGTCACCAAAAGGCAGACTAAAGGTTACCTTTTTTGGCGAAGCTGGGGTTGACTCTGGTGCTCTTAGCAAGGAGTTCTTAACAGGTATAATTAATTTAGTTTATTATAAAATGTATGTTTTATATTTTAAAGCAGACATTTTGTCAGATCAGATTTTAAAATGGTTGTATTTGTTGTCTAGAAATGATTGCAGAGATTGAAACAAGACTTTTTATCGCTGGTGTAGATAAAAAAGGGAAAAATCCAGTCTATTGTCTCAACAGCTTGGATCGTAACTACTTCAGGTATGCAAGATTTGATCAGTTAACATTTTTCAACATGTCAGTAAACCTTTTTGGTTTATTCAAGGTTTTGTTTTATCCACTGTGGTATGGTATTAGAAGTGCAGGAGAAATCATGGCTGTCAGTCTAGCACAAGGAGGACCACCGCCAGTTTTTTTGCGCGCGTGGTGTTTCCAATATCTTTGCTCTGGAGATTATGACAGTATACAGGTGACTACCAGTGATGTCACAGATATGGAATTCTCCCTGCTCATTGAGAAGGTAAAATAGTAACCTGAAATGTAAGTAATATATAGTAATGTTTAACTCTTAAAAGTAAATAAGGGATGCCAATAAGACTATTCTATTTCTCTGTATTTAGGTTAACTCAACAGATGACATGAGTGAGCTTACAGATGAGATTTTAAGCTGTGGATACACTGGAAAACTGTCTGCTGACATGAAAAGCAACATAACCAGGTGCACTATACTTTTTATTCTCCTCGGAGTACAAAAAGTTTAATTTTACCTGCATTTGTAATCTTATGAAATGTATTATAGTAAATAGAGCCCGACCGATATGGGTTTTTGGGGGCCGATGCCGATACTGATAAAAAAAAAAAGCCTGATACCGATATATCTGCCGATATTATTTAGGCCTATGTGTACAGTAGCAATATTATTTATGTGTATTATAGTACAGCACCAGTCAAAAGTTTGGACACACTTTCCTATTGATGTGTACAAACTTTTGATGGGTACTGTATATAGAATACACAGTATATAAACGGAATAAATATATAAACGTTTTGCAATGATCACTCAAATGTGGTGATCAAACACTTGTGTGACAAAGATATGTAATGGAGGCAGGGGGGATGATAGAATAAGAATGATACATTTGAGCTGTAACCAAACTAATTTGCATTGCATGTTATATTATATTATATTCTAAATACTGTTGCACAATCTTCACTAACGACTTTGTCTTTTAATTTAGTCACGTAATATAAAACAACTTGTATCAATAAATATATCAAAAGTGTCACTGACATTATCTTCTATTTTTAGTCTTAATTACTCTAATCTCTACCAGTGGAAGAAGAACTCAGATCTTTTTACTAAAGTAAAATTTATAATATCATAATGAAAACGTTTTTAATTACATAATGTACAGACTTTTATACTATTTTAAATAAGTAGTAAGCAAAATGTACCTACTAAACGTGAAACTAGGCTACTCTTAACGCAAAATGGCCCTATATTAAATGTGTTATAATTATATAAATGATTGGAATATTGCTTGATGTTGTAGCGAAGCGTTATAGGCAGAATGAGCTTAAACACTGTCTACACCGGACGCGGCTGTTATTGCTCGTGTCGCAACAGCTGTTTACCCGAGACGCGGAAAAAGCACCCGTTACAGAGCAGAATGGGGCGTCGGAGATTTGTCGCTCGCGCCACGCATTTTAATCAATGTTTAATCAATCAATTGCCTGGATTAAATAAATAAGAAGTAAATATAGCAGACAATATAATCAGGACTTCTCAGCTGCGCGCTTGTCACAAGCTTACACAGTAGCTTAAGTGACAGAGGCTAGTAGCAGAGAAATCAATTCTGTGAATTACACTGCGCAAATCAAAAGTAATAGTCTACTACCCACTGGATGAAGAAGGGTTGGCTCTCAACAGAACATATAATAGCCTATTTTATTTTTCGTGTTCGCATTTATGAGGAAAAAAACGGACGTGACAAGCTCCGAAAGCGACACTAAAGTGCTTTAAAACTTTCACAGAGACCTCGAACAGAAAGCACAAAGCCTTTCATTAAAGTCAATTTCGTTTTGTATTAATTATATCTTTTGTATCTAATTTTAATCAATGTTTCATCAACCAAATGCCTGGATTTAATAAATAATTAGTAAATATAACAGACAATAGATAGGCTAATCTAGAAACAGAGGCGCCGCCAAGTGAACTGCAACTCGTCTCATAAATGAACCGAAACTCGAGAAATATATCTATTGAAATGTCTACTTTTAAACAGAACAAATCAAAACGAAAGACAAACTGCTCTCTGCTTATGTAATCCTTCTGAAATGTAGGCCTACATTTCTCTCTGGCGCGTTCAAAGATCGCGAGTGCATCCTCAACTTCATCTTTGCAGCCCACAATGACTGAAAACACTTGTTATTAATAAACAAATACAATGTCTCCTTGCTATATTTGATGTATTCATATCATTGCTTTTGCCAGTTCATTGTGACAACTTTTAGGTATTACCAGACGCCGCATTTTTTTTATATTCATTTATCGGCCATTATAAATGCAGTTACCGATAGTTATGAAAATGCCTAATATCGGCCCGCCGATATATTGGTCGGGCTCTAGTAGTAAATAACAAAAAGCATCACATTTATCATATAGTATATCAAAATTGAGGTACTGTATATTTTTTTAATATTGTTTAGTGTTTTAAACATTTGATGAAACCATTACATTGCCTCTAGTCTAGAGCCATTGTTTTACACTCCTCTATGAGAGTTGTTCCAATGCTTAATCAGCTGAGAAAAGGCCTGCAGCTCTACGATCTCCAGAAAGTCATGGAAATGCATCCAGACTTATGTCTACCACTGTTTGTCCCAGGGGAAAAAGATGACAGGGTAACCATTGTGGTTCTTATGGTGTTTTCAATGATAATGAGGACATGTTAAATGTGACAGGCGTATAGAAATGCTAACACTATCTCTTTTATTTAAGGTGGATGCAGGCTTCATTCTGGAGAATTGCCACCCTGTCTTTAGTGACAAAGGTTCTGTGAAATACACCAAAGAAGTAAATGTAATGAACTTTTTCCAGGATTTCCTACAGGAAGTTGAGGATCGTGGTATGTATTATCATTATGGGTGTAACGGTGCATGTATTCGTATTGAACCATTTCGGTACGAGGCTTCCGATTCGGTACGCATACAAACCGAACGATTCCTTGGACCATTTTTCCTGCCGGCAAAATCTGCGCTGGCGCAACCACGATTTTTTTTTTCCTAAAAGAATCTGCGTTCCCTTTTGAGTGAACTCGCGATGCATAACCCACCCATGATGCTCATTCATTCCATTGGACTAGTTGACATACGTGCTTCAGACGTAATCATGCGGAGGCGTTCCCAAAGCAGACACATCGTCTCGTTCCCTTCTCAGGGAACTAGGGTTACAGTCATAACCTGAGACGTTTTTTATTTATTTATAAATAAGATGTAGGAAACTCGATTTTCGATTCACGATTCGATTCTTCCCCCGCTTCCATTTAAAACAAAATAACTGCGAACTGTAAATATATTTTAAAAATATATATTTAGTGTATTTAAAGTGCATCAACACAAACAATTATTTTAAAATTAAAGAGCATCAACATATTCAATTTTTTTTGAAAATTTAAATCGATTTTACCTACCAACTCGATTTTAAGATCTCTATTAGAACAAACAGCGCTGACGTGGAAACCAGGAGAAACATTGTGCCGTGAATGAACTAGTAACAGGCTTCAAGTCCACAGATCAGCAACATTCTCCATGGATTTGCTTTCAAGTACTTCACACATCTTTTTCCAGCACTTCAAAACTCAAATATTATCTAAATATTATATATATAATATATTTAAATGTTATTTTTAATGTGATGACCAAAACATAATTTGTTCATCCTTCAAAGATTACCCCCATTTATAAACCTGAAAGTTTCAAGATGTAGGAAAACTCACACTTATTTAAAAATATTTTTTTCTTTTAATAAATAGGAAATTTCTCTGGCATTTCTTTCTTTTTGCTGTATCAAAAACGTACCAAACCGTAACACCACTGTATCGTATCGAACCGAACCGTGAATTTTGTGAACCGTTAACACCCCTAATTATCATAATAGCACAACATACTTAGTGGAATGAAAACAAGATTAACAGAATTTTAAGCCTACCTCCCTCCCTGTTTTTAAGATGGTGAAGCTGAACAAATGACTCCAGGTAAAGTTATGCAGTGGATGACAGGACAGAGACATAAGCCTATTCTCCCCAGTGACCAGAAGGATTTCAACATCACTGTGAAGTTCAATCACGACTGTGACACAAAACACACTGTGTGTTTTCCAACTGTAAGCGCATGTACTCGCACAATTACGTTTCCTACAGCTCACCTGAAAACACTGAATGAATTTAAAAACATAATGGAAATAGCTATGAAATATGGGGAGTCATTCGACAATGTTTAAATGTTTTTGGGGGGGAAAGCATGTTGAAACAGCAACTTTCAGCTTCTCTTTGAACCACTGTTTATTGGCACAAGTAAAACTGTTCCTTTGACAATATTTGTTGAAAGAATGTTCATGTTAAAGAAACAACTCAATCATTAACTGTTCTGAATTTCTTTACAAATTAGTACAAATTTTAATTAATTTATTCATTGTGCTGCTTTGGTACAGTTTTCAAAATATATACAAAATTTGCAAAATAAATGTTTACAATGGTCTCACACAGTTGTTTGTGTATTTTAAAGACTTTCAAAATATTGAACCAAAGATGTATAAACATCTCTGCCATAACAGTAAGATGTTGCAAGAGGATTAAAGGTGGATTTTACTGTTTCCATCAGAGCAGGAGTAAGTGGGCACTCAATTTCTGGAACATGAACTCCAACATCATCATCTGTCACACTATCAAACGTCTCCCAGTCTGTTCCAAACAGTTCCAAATTCTTAAATGAAAAAAAAAACGCATCATGCAAAAGCACAACTTTACAGTATAACTTGAAGGCATAGAAAATCAATTAAAAATTAAAGCTGCTAGCAGCATTTAGCGGTGTTCAAGCTGTTAAGGCCTTTAAGATTTTTAAGTACACAAGCATCAAAAGACATTAAGTTTTATGTAGCAAGCATTTAACCACTGACTTCATAGATGAAATAGACCATGTTTTAGCATGATTTACCATGATATACCACATTTAGTGTGATGTTTCATGATTGATCATGTTCCAGTATGATTTACCATGAATCTAGCATGATTTACCATAGTTTACCATGATATACCACATTCTAGAATGATTTACCAGGATTCTAGCATTATTTACCTTATTTACTATGATTTACCATGTTTCTAGCTTTATTTACCATGATTTACCACGTCGCTAGCCATTATGTGAAGCATCAGAACAAATGAAGTGATAAACTTCATATATGCAAATATGATTGTGTCATAATAGTAATAGTTATATAAGGGATTTTTAAGAGTCTAAAGATATGAATGCACATGTGAAAAGACTGTTAATAAGCATAATGGCCAGCAGAGGGCAGCAGAAGACCACTTATTGGCTCACTTTCATTTTGAACTACTTGGTTTCACCAGTATTCACTAAAGCAAACCAGTTTTTCCATGTTAACTCCATTATGCATGCTTACAACACACACACACACACACACACACACACACACACACACAACACACACACACACACACACACACACACACACACACACACACACACACACACACACAAATTAAGCATTTGTTAATCAGCCAATGCTGAAAGCTGATAAAAAGATTAAAAATGATGTCTAATCCTGCTGCTCCATCTAGTGGACAACAGTGGTATTACAGTATCCATCTTACAGTTGAAGTGATTCATAGTTTATAATTTACTGTCAGCCCTCTCAGCATCAGAAATCCATGAAACTTTTCATATTTCTTCAAAATGACTTGTTCTCCACATGAAGAAAGTTTTGTGAAGTTTCAGCTTTGTGCAAACAATATATAGATATGTTACACACAATGGACAATACCAGATTTATAAAAAAAAATAATAGGTATTAAAATCGTTAGTGCAAGTCTCCTTCTTGTAACACCCTTTTCATGGTTCACATTAATTATAATTACAGCACAATTGTGATCATGGTTTTTAGGTCTTGGCCAAAATGACTAAATTAATGGGGATTTGGTTTTTCACTTATATCATGGGAACGAAAAGCAAAAAAGTCTGAAACTCGGAGCATAGTATGATTTACCATGATTTAGTATGATTCTAGCATGATTTAACATGATATACCACATCCTAGTAAGATTTACAATGATTTACTATGATTCTAGCTTGATTTACCATGGTTTACCATGTTATAGGATGATTTACCATGATATACCACATTCTACAACGATTTACCAGGATTGTAGCATGATTTACCATGATTCATCACATTTGTAGAATGATTTGCCATGATACACCATGTAATAGTATTTTTTGCTAAGATTTACCATGTTTCTATCATGATTTTCCATGATTTACCACATTGCTGCATTGATGTGAAGTGTCAGTAAAAATGAAGTGATCAACTCTGACAAAAAAAATGATTGTATTACAATAGTTAACATGGAAAAACTGGTTTTCTTTAGTACATAATACTGATGAAACGAATCGGTTACCTAACGTAACCTCGGTTCTCTCTAGATGAGGGAACGAGTATTGCGTAAGCTAGCTTACGCTACGGGAAAGATTCCATCTTTCTGAGAAATTGAAGCCAAAAATTATCCTATAATTTTGTATCCATTGTCAACGCAGTTCAGCTGCAGCAGACCATGAGAAGGCTAGCTAGCCGCTCATTGGTTCGCTCACGGAGAACTGCTTAAGCCTATGAGGGAGCGCGGATGAACCCGCGACCAATGAGAGTCTGACTCGCTCTCCTTACGTCACCGCCCCCGAAGCGGGCGTGGACGAGGCTATAAATACCCCGAATAGGCTGAATAAATCTGTTTTTTTCAATTCTGAAGCGAACATCGCCAGTAGCACAAGCACGGCCAGGAACGCAATACTCGTTCCCTCATCTAGAGAGAACCGAGGTTACGTTAGGTAACCGATTCGTTCTCTTACGAGAGGTTCTCTCGTATTGCGTAAGCTAGCTTACGCTACGGGAACCCATGGTCAACGCCGTGCGTGCTAAGCATCCACTATTAGTCCCGCGGGGCATCCCGGGGAACACCGAAAGTGGGAATGAATATATGTATCAGTGACAAACGGCCAGCGGAGCGGGCCGGTGATTGTGTAGTACATTAGCACATAAAAGAGAGGGACAGAACGAACTCGGTCTGTGTGAATTAACCCCCTATAGTGCAGCTCAACCAGAAGAGCTGAAACCTACTAGACAGCTAGTAGTTTAGCCTGCAAAGCGGGTACTTCCAGATTGTAAAATCTGACAAAGGTGGAGGGGGAAGCCCATCCCGCTGCCACGCAAATGTCGTGAATGGAAATCCCACTGGACCATGCCCACGATGAGGCCATGCCTCTAGTGGAATGAGCCCTGATGCCCAAAGGGCATGGCAGGTCTTTCGATGCGTATGCTGCTGCAATGGCATCAACAATCCATCTGGATAGGGACTGTTTCGAGGCGGCCAACCCCTGGTGCGCCCGCCGAACGAAACAAAAAGCTGCTCGGATCGTCTGACCGGAGCTGTGCGAGTGACATATAATCTCAGAGCCCTGACCGGGCATAGGAGATTAGAATCCGATTCGCTATCGGAAGCAGGCAGCGCCGATAGGGATATAACTTGTGCCCTGAACGGGGTGCCAATCGCCTTGGGAACATAGCCATGCCTAGGTTTGAGAACGACTAATGAGTCATTAGGTCCAAACTCAAGACAGGACGCGCTGGTGGACAGCGCGTGTAGGTCTCCCACCCGTTTTACTGACGCGAGCGCGAGTAGAAAAACGGTCTTTAGCGACAGGTACTTTAGGTCCACGGTGTTTAACGGTTCGAATGGGGGAGCTTTCATAGCATCAAGAACTATGGAAAGGTCCCAAATCGGCACCGAAGGGGGGCGCGGGGGATTCATCCTTCTAGCTCCCCTGAGGAAGCGGACTACCAGCCCGTCTTTGCCCAGTGACTGGCCGCGTCGGGGTTCAGCAAACGCGCGACGGCTGCCACATATACCTTGAGAGTGGACGGGGATCTGCCCTTGTCCAGCATCTCTTGGAGAAAATTTAGTAAGGAGGGAACCTCGCATAACCGCGGGTCCAGACCCCTATCTGTGCACCACTTCGAGAACACAGACCATTTTGACGCATAGAGCCTTCTGGTAGAAGCCGCTCTAGCCTGTGTTAATCACTCCCTCTGGCAAAGCAACGGGTAGTTGTTGATCACCCACGTGTGAAGCGCCCAGCGCTCTGGGTGGGGATACCAGATCGAGCCGCGAGCTTGGGAGAGGAGATCTGCTCTGACTGGAATGGGCCACGGCGCTGTCTGAGACAGCTGCGTGAGCTCCGGAAACCAAGTCTGACCCTCCCAGTGCAGGGCTATGAGGAGCACCGAGTGCTGCGCTTCTCTGATTCTCTGAAGCACCTGTGGTAACAGAGAGACCGGAGGGAAGGCATAAAGCGGGCGGCTGGGCCAGGTTTGGGCTAGCGCGTCCTCGCTCCTTGAGAAAAATATTGGGCAGTGGGTGTTCTCCGCCGAGGCAAAGAGGTCCACCTCTGCTCTGCCGAATAGACGCCACAGTTTCTGGACTGTAAGAGGATGCAGGGACCATTCCCCGGGGGGAATGGGGTTCCTGGACAGGCTGTCTGGACCGTCGTTCAGCTGTCCCGGCACGTGCGTCGCTCTGAGCGAGAGCAGGTGACACTGAGACCAAACTAGAATGCGCTCTGTCAGCCGGAAAAGATTCCTGGATCTGACTCCGCCCTGACGGTTTAGATAGGAGACCACAGACATATTGTCCGAACGGATCAGCACATGATGGCCCTGAATGCGCGGGAGAAACCGCCTGAGCGCGTTCTCGACCGCCAACATCTCCAAACAGTTTATGTGTAGGAGGCTCTCTTGAGCTGACCAAGGGCCGAAGGCCGGTGAGCCCTCGCAGACCGCCCCCCACCCCGTGTTGGAGGCGTCTGTCGAGATGACTTTTCGGCATGAAACAGTCCCCATGGAGACGCCGCGCTGAAACCATTCTGCCACTAACCATGGCTGCAGAGCTGTAATACAGGTCTGCGTTACCCTTATCAGCTGGTGGCCCGAGGTCCACGCTCGGTGAGACACACGGCTCTTCAACCAGAGCTGAAGCGGGCGCATGCGCAGTAACCCCAGCTGGAGCACCGCAGAGGCTGAGGCCATACAACCCAACGCTCTCTGAAAAATTTTCAAAGGCGTGAGTCTGTTCATCTGAAAAGATGCGGCGAGGCGCTGCACACGGTGCGCGCGCTGCGTCGATAGACGCGCCGTCATCGTGACCGAGTCCAGCTCTATACCCAAGAAGGAGATAGTCTGACTGGGTTGTAGTACGCTCTTTGTCCAGTTGACAGAGAGGCCCAAAGCTTTCAGATGGTCGAGGAGAACTGTACGATGAGACAGTAACTCCTCCTGAGACTGTGCCAGAATCAGCCAATCGCCAAGTAGTTCAGAATTCGCAGCCCCTGACTCCGCAGGGGGGCGAGCGCCGTATCCATGCACTTCGTGAACGTACGGGGTGCCAAGGATAGGCCGAACGGGAGGACGGTGTATTGATAAACCTGGCCTTCGAAGGCGAAACGTAAAAATGGCCTGTGAAGGGGATTTATCTGGATCTGGAAGTATGCATCCTTCAGATCTAGTGATATGAGCCAGTCCCCCTGGAGCACATGCGCGAGGAGTTTTCTGATAGTGAGCATTTTGAACGGTCTCTTTATGAGAGCTTTGTTCAAAAATCTGAGGTCTAATATTGGTCTGAGACCGCCGTCTTTCTTGGGAACAAGAAAATAACGGCCGTAGAACCCCGACTCGCTCATAGCCAGAGGCACCCTCTCTATAGCCTTCTTGCACAACAGACTTGCTATCTCTGAACGGAGCAGTGACACTGCTTCTGGGTTCACCGTAGTTTCTAGCCGCGCTCGGAAGCGAGGGGGGCGGCGACGAAACTGTAAGCGATAGCCTAGCTTTATTGTGTTTAACACCCACTGGGAGATTCCCGGAATAGCTTTCCACGCCTTGAAGCGTGACGCTAGGGGGTGAATGGCTACATGGTCCCCATTGTCGCACTTCGCGGGCTGCGTGAGCGCGCTGATAGTGCTTATAACAGCGGGACTTACACTTGGAGAGGAGCTTAAGGGCCCTGTAACAGAGTGAGCAGAGGTGGGACGCGCACACGGGCTTGTGGGCGCGCTTATGTACTCTGGGACTCGAGCGGGCTTGGCCCGTTTTATGAGAGTGGACTCTGTGTGAGACAGGGGAACTGGAGTGCTTTTGTGTATGAGTGAACACAGTGTTGCGGGCACATTTCGTACACAAGAGGCTTTTATGCTCTTTTTGAGATTTCTCTGGGTCGCCGTGAAAACGGCGTTTGTGCTCATGCAAGCGGGAAGGGAGACCGGCTTGGTTATGGCAGAAAACACTGCTGTAGTAACCGCCTGGGCGGGGACTAACAGAGGGCAGATCTTTGACGGCGGTCCGGCCGCAGCGGGAGAGCGCCGTCTTTTTCTTCTCAGCTGTGCTAGGCAGACTTTGGTTGCTCAGGTTTCAGCGTGATTCTAGGCCGAGGCCCCGAGGAGGCGGCGGCCTGTGGCGGCTGTCAGAGCGGGAACGCGGGCGGCCGCCCTGGCGTCGTTGAGCAGTCTGGTTGTGCTGAGCTGTGCGCTGGGGTGGGGCTCGTGCAGGAGGCCGATCACGTGGGCGGCCTGCAGAGGAGCTAGCGCGACGAGGCAGGAAGAGGTCCATGGCCTGCGAAGCTTTCTGTACTTCGGAGAAGCGGTCGACGATACCCGTGACAGCGGATCCGAAGAGGCCGGCTGGAGAGAGCGGGGCGTTGAGAAAGGCGGCGCGCTCGGAATCTCCCATGTCGGCGAGAGTGAGCCATAGGTGTCTCTCAGACACGCAGATGGCGGCCATGCATTTCCCCAAGGCTAGAGCAGCAGACTTTGTAGCGCGAAGGGCAAGGTCCGTGGCGCTTCTCAAATCCGCGACTGACGGGGGGTTCTTACCGCCCTCATCCCACTCACGCAGCAAATCGCCCTGCAGGATTTGCAGCACAGACATCGAGTGAAGTGCAGACGCCGCCTGGCCGGCGGCTGAGTATGCGCGGCCGTGAAAACTTGAAGTCGCTCTGCAGGCTTTCGAGGGAAGCACAGGTGATGAGCGCCATCTAGCAGAGGGCGGGCATAAGTGTGCGGCGACCAAGTGTTCAACCGGCGGGATGGTGAGGTAGCCCTTCTCTGCGGCTCCGTCCACAACGCGGAGCGGGGTGGAAGAATCAGAGCTAGACCTGGCAGAGAGCGGGGCATTCCAAGACTTTGAGAGCTCAGCGTGCAGCTCGGGCAGGAAGGGCGCAGCCCGTTTGGCAGCGGGAGTCGAGCGCTGGCGGAAATAGCTGCCGTCCATGCGGTTGATGGTCTGCTCGGGGGGAGGGGACCACTCGAGACCGAGACGCTCGACGGCCTGCGTGAGGAGGCGCATTAGTTCCTCTTCAATGCCCGTGCGAGTCCTGGAGGATTCGCGGTTCGACGAGACCTGAGAACCGGACCAATCCTCACTGTCGGAAGCGAGAAGCGAACATGAGTCCTTGATGTCCGCGGCGTCATCGGAGGCAACAGAGCGGCCACTCGGCGGCAACTGTTCGTCCGGAAGCGGCGGAGAAGGAGAGCGGGAGGCTACAGGCTCCGGCGGGATGAACGCTTCTTGCTGGGGCTCCGGCGGCCTCTGAGCGCGGCGTTTCTTCTTCCGCGGCGCAGACAGAGGTGGCTTGGGAGCGCTTTTAGCAGCCAACAGTCGAGCCCGCAGGGTCAACATAGGCATAGTATCACAGAAGTCGCACCCACCGTCAGCGAGGGCGACTTCAGCGTGCTCCGGTCCGAGGCAAACGGCGCAGATGACATGGCGGTCTCCAGCCTCGAGAGGAGCGCGGCAGGAGCCGCAGGAATTTCGAGACATCTTTAAAAAGACGCTCGCTCTTTTAGATACAATAGGATTTTTTTAAAGCTCTGAGTAAAAGGATACACTCCGTCGGATGGCGCTAGCTCACAGGACGGCTGAAGGTGGCGAAGACGGCCGGCTTCCTCAGTCTCCCAAACGCTCGCTAGAAAGTGCCTTTTCAACGACGGCGGCTTCTCTCTCAGGATCAGCAGATGCAGGTGCGTCGCTGAAGGATGAAAAAATCAGATTTATTCAGCCTATTCGGGGTATTTATAGCCTCGTCCACGCCCGCTTCGGGGGCGGTGACGTAAGGAGAGCGAGTCAGACTCTCATTGGTCGCGGGTTCATCCGCGCTCCCTCATAGGCTTAAGCAGTTCTCCGTGAGCGAACCAATGAGCGGCTAGCTAGCCTTCTCATGGTCTGCTGCAGCTGAACTGCGTTGACAATGGATACAAAATTATAGGATAATTTTTGGCTTCAATTTCTCAGAAAGATGGAATCTTTCCCGTAGCGTAAGCTAGCTTACGCAATACGAGAGAACCTCTCGTAAGAGAACCAAGTAGTTCAAAATGAAAGTGAGCCAATAAGTGGTCTTCTACTGCCCTCTGCTGGCCATTCTGCTTATTAATAAAGTGTTCTCACAGGTGATTTTGCACTCATATGTAGACATTTGCTCACACACACACACACAGACAAATATTGTTAGTTTTTTTCAATGCTATTGGGATGTCATTATGAAAATATACACTACCGTTCAAAAGTTTGGGGTCGGTAAGATTTTTTATGTTTTTAAAAGAAGTCTCTTCTGCTCACCAAGGCTGCAATTATTTGATTAAAAAAAAAAAAAAAAAAAAAAAGTAATAATTGTGAAATATTATTACAATTTAAAACAGCGTTTTTTTATGTGAATATATAGTAAAGTGTAATTTATTCCTGTGATCAAAGCTGAATTTACAGCATCATTACATTACATCATTACAGTCTTCAGTGTCACATGATCCTACAGAAATTATTATAATCTAATGCTCAAGAAACATTTATGATTATTATCCATGTTGAAAACAGTTTTTTACATTTTTATTTTAGGATTCTTTGATGAATAGAAAGTTCAAAAGAACAGAATTGATCTGAAATGGAAAGCTTTTGTAACATGAATCACTTCCATTCAAAAGTTTGGGCTCAGTAAGAATTTTTTTTTTTTTGGGGGGGGGGAAATAAAATAAATTATAAAATACTTTTATTCATCAAGGATGAGTTAAATTGATCAAAAGTTACAGTAAAGACATTTATAATGTTAGAAAAGATTATATTTTAAATAAATGCTGTTCTTTTGAACTTTCTATTCATCATAGAATCCTGAAATAAAAATGTAAAAAACTGTTTTCAACATGGATAATAATCATAAATGTTTCTTGAGCATCAGATTATAATAATTTCTGTAGGATCATGTGACACTGAAGACTGTAATGATGTAATGTAATGATGCTGTAAATTCAGCTTTGATCACAGGAATAAATTACACTTTACTATATCCCTCTGATGGTCTTTGGGGTCCATTGGACCCCAAATGACTTTTGCTTGAATTAAAAAAAATGTTCTCTTTTTCCAAATGGTATGAAACTTCCTACGGCTCTCAACACTTTCTAGATCTACAAAAAAAAAAATTAAAATGGAATGTTATCTGTTTTTATGTAGGCGTGACAAAAATAGTCACACTCGTGGTCTTCGGGGTCCATTGGACCCCAAAAAATTTAATTTAGTAACAGAACAGTAGTTTTTTTTTTTACAAATATAATTTTAATCTGTTTATTAATGTTTTTACTCAACATTTGTGCAATTTTTGGAGGATTTATGATATCTTTTAAATATCTATAAATAAATAAATACTTATTTATTATTGATTTATTATTGACTCAAAATAGACAAAATTCATCATCAAAATCAGAAATAACGCAGAACACAGACAGAAATGACAGAAATAAAGTGGCACACTTCCAACAATGCAAAAAACATCCACAATCCAAAATTATCATGCTCACATACGCACACACACACACACACACACACACAAAACACACACATATAGAGGAATACAATATACAGGAATACATACAAACTATAAAAACTGTTCTCTTATCATTTGTAAAATAAAATAATCTAAAATGCAGAACCACCGCAAAAATAAATTGGTAACACTAAGACACATTGAAAATGTGCACACACACACAAAAAGGAATACATTTGTAAGGCTATAAAATAAAAGAGATGAGACCAAATATTTTTCTATTGTTCCAAACTATTTTCTTTTTATTATTTTTTTATTATTTTTTTTTACAAATATTTAATTTTTACTGCTTTATTTGCTAATTTGTTATTGCTGTTCAGTTTAAATAAATGATCAAATCTTAAGACTCCAACATTTCTCTTTGTAACATGTTGTTCAGGTTTGATTCTAATCATAATGTAACATTATTGAAAAACTGTTGTTTTTTCAGTACAAAAAAAGCTAAACTTTGACAAAAAGTATTTTATTTTTGTTATAATTGTGATTTTATAATATTTAGATATGAATCCAACTGAATTTAACTTTAGAAAAATTATATCTTTCAGTAATTCAAATAGTATATAGGCCTAGTGGAGCCCTATAGCCATCTAGTGGTTAAAGTGATTTATTACATTATTTTATACATTTTAACCTGTATTTTCCAAAAAATGGGCAAAAATCTTACATTAAACCTTGTAAAATTATCTATGGTATCCCCTGGAATGAAAGTTAGAAATCTGGGTCTTTTATAAAGTTTATTTAACATAAAATGCAGTTTTTTTGTAAAAATCCTATTTAAAAAATATTTATTTATTTATAGAAATTTAAAAAAAAAAAATCATAAATCCTCCAAAAACTGCACAAATGTTGAGTAAAAACATTAATAAACAGAGTAAAATTATATTTGTTAAAAAAATATATATTGTTTTGTTGCAAAATTAAATCTTATTGTCTGGGGTCCAATAGACCCCGAAGACCACGAGTGTGACTTTTTTTTGAAGACCATCAGAGGGATATATTCACGTAGAAAACCGCTGTTTTAAATTGTAATAATATTTCACATTACTGTTTTTTTTTTTTTTTGTATTTTTTATCAAATAATTGCAGCCTTGGTGAGCAGAAGAGACTTCTTTTAAAAACATAAAAAATCTTACCGACCCCAAACTTTTGAACGGTAGTGTACTTTTGTAATGAAGCGGGAAGAATGGAGCAGAGAGCGAATCCAAGTGCAAGCACATTTAATGGTGAAACAAACAAAAGACAATCAGGCCAGGAACATCACGACAGCAACCATTACAACGCTAACAACATTAAGAACTCACAAAGACTGAACTGAAACACAGGGCTTAAATACAAGGGAAGATAAGCTAAACAAGATAACAAGGGGGCGTGGTAAACCTGGAACACCTGGGAAGACTAATCAACATAACGGGGAACAGCTGAACATGGGACAAGACACATGGCAGGAACACATGACAAACAGGGAATCACATGACAGACGAAAACAAGGAACAAGACACAAAACCCACACCGTGACAACTTTAATGGTCTATAAGCATTTCACAATGTCTTTGTAAACTATGAATCAGATTATTCAGCATTTATTCAGAAATCTACAACTACACACACATATTCTGTTGTACATACAGACATTTGAACTATGTAATGGTAAAACAACATATTTACTGCAAGTCTCCTTCAGGATTTCTCTATGAGCTAAATAGTCAGTATACTTCAATAGATGAATTTTGACTAAATGTGAGTGTAAATGTTAAAATAGTGATTTTCTAAAGTCTAAATAAGAATTATAGAATAATATTAGTTAGTAGCATGACAAAATGACTATTTTAAACCGCAGGGGGCAGTAAAACACCACTTATTGGCTTAATATTCAATTATGTTCTTAGAATTTTTAACTGTTAGAGGGGCATTAATTCTTATCTTATTTAGAGTCACATGTTCTGACATGTTTTTAAGAAGATCTGAGCAGTCATTGAAGAGATATAGGCTTTCGGGGACACATAAGGCTACATATTGAAGTGACCCTATTATAGCCATCCAAATGAATAAGTTATACTTTTTCCTGATAATCATTGATCTAGAGAGTCCAGAGAATTGTACTGCACTGATTTTGAGCATTATGATATACAGATTATATGATTATAGATGGAACACACCATTTACAGCCAATACAGGCAATTTACCATAGGAAATACATGGTTTTAAAGCTTTTCAACAGTTATAGCGCCACCTATTGTCCGATCGCCATGAAACTTTGCACGCTTCTTCACCATGTTATGACACATATGCTCATCAATTTTTGTGAAGTTCTGAGTTTGGATTTATGATTTATATGCTTTTGAGTGTATTTTGACATGCCCATTTTCTAAATGACCCTGTTATAGTGAATCAAAGGGCAAATTTGAACTTTTCTTCAATAATTATTGATCTCGACAGTCCAGAGAATTGTGACTGGTCTGGTTCCGATCGGCCGATCGGGCGAAAAACCAGGGACTAGTTTGCAAAAGTAGGTTTTTAACATATTCGTGAATATTTAATGAACGATTTGATTGACACATATGTTTCTAGAGGCAAAGTTGTTCAAAATGAGGAGCTCTATCGATTGATATGCATATTATGGGGATGTGTGTAAACACCACGTGATTACAGAGCCATAAAACTCGTTAGCGCCAACTAGTGGCCGATTTCTATCAAAACTCTTACAGACCTCTTCGGCCATGAGTCAAACATACCCATCGAGTTTCGTTCTGATCGGCCTCCGTTAACCTTGTCTCATAGGTGCTCAAACTTCATTGGCCGATGGCGGCCATGTTTTTTGAGATACGCCAATATCCTTTTACACATACATGGCACCTTGGACCAAGACACTGCTTTCCAATTTTCAAGTCAATCGGACTAATGGTCAGGTGGTCATAGCTCTTTTTATGTTTTTTTAATGTTATAGCGCCACCATGTGGCCAATCGACGCCATTTTTTTACTGTGACCTCAGAATGAGCTCATTCACACGTGTACCGACTTTGGTGGAGCTATCTCTTTTACTTCTTGAGTTATAGCCATTTTAGTAAAATAGGCTCCGCCCACAACGTTCATTTTGCGCTCCCTAGTGACCCTGAATCAAAATTTCAACTTTTTGATAATTATTGACATTCAGACTCTAGAGAACATTTCTGCACTGGTTTGGTTCCGATCGGGCGAAAAACCAGGGACTAGTTCGCAAAAGTAGGTTTTGGACAAAATCCAAGATGGCGGAAGATTTTTCCAGGCGCAAATAAAATCGGAGATATACGTTTTGTCCGTCTTGAGCCAAGGATTACAGGCATATAAGACACTTGGTTCTAGGACAAATGGTCTAGGAGTTATTCATGATTTACTACTTTTGCTTGCTATAGCGCCACCTATGGGCCAATCGGGCTCATACTTTGATAACCTCTCCTCGATTTTTGTACTACCATCTGACAAAGTTTCAAGTCTCTAGCACTTACGGTTTGGGCTGCACGATGCGTTTTAAGTCTGAAGAATAATAATAAAAATCGGTACAATTACAATAGGTTTTCAGCACTTCGTGCTTGAACACCTAAAAACAAACCTGAAAACTCTGTTCATTGTCTCCAGATGAGTTGTGCATGTGTCCCATTATCCACATCTGGTTAGTGGTGAGCCCATTTTCAGACCGTAATGGATGATTGTCCCAGCCTTCAGAAAAACTGTGGAGGTCATGCTTCAGACGTGGGAGGAAGACATAATGTGCACAAAACAAATGAAGGGAATCTGACAAGTCCAACAAGCCATCTTCCTCAAGGCTGTGAAGTATTTCGTAATACAGCTGTGTTACGCCGACCCAGACATCTCGCCACAGGCGTTCAATTCTAGAAAATACAAAATGTATCGATTAAAAATGCTAAATTACACGATAGTGTGACATCCTAGCTTGTTTATTACCTCTGATTATGTACGCTTTTCCCAGCAATGAAGCTTCCTCTTCCAGTCCCTTTCACACGAAACATGGTTTCTGCAATTGCCACATTTTCCACACCTTCATCACCCCGGACCCTGAAATGGAGGGGTGAAGGGAGAGGTTAAATCTGCTTGATTCCATTTTTATAATTTATTTTTAAATATTTATGTAGGTTTTTCTATTATTTTTTGGTGGTTTTTTTAAAATTTACCTTTTATTCTCGATTTTTTTTATTCTTGAAATTTTTTTTTTTTTTTTAAATGTATTTTGTAAAAAATAAATAAAAAAATCTGGCTGAATTAAAACCAAAACATGCGTGTACATTCATACAATTTCATAAATATATTTTTAAAAATATAACTGATATAAACTCAGTCTCTCAAATGTAACTGTTAAGTAAAAAAAAGGAAAAATGACAGGTCATATCCCAGCAGAAATATTATAATATGTTCTATTGGAGTGTGTATATCATGTGTGTGTAAGGACTGGATCGAAGAGTGAATCTGAATAATTAAATATATTCTGGATAACTAAAATCCCAAGAGCCTTCAAAGGCCTAGAACTCACTTCCAAACCAGCGTCCTCCCCCAGGACTTAAACAGACAAGACACACACACACACACATACACACACACACATTCCACCACGAGCCCCTCACCCACACACACACGAGGCCGGCTCGCATCCTGTTACAAGACTTTTGTCACGTTTTGGATGTGTTCTGTTATGTTTTAAGATCTTGTTTCCCCCTGTCTTTGTGATTTTGGTTTAGTCCTGTTAGTTTTTCCCGCTCATCGTTTGTTCAGATTCTCTGCACCTGTTTTCAGTTAATTATCTCGTTTGGTTCAGTTCATTTAAGCCCTGTTTTTTCCCTCAGTGTTTGTTGGTCGTCGTCTACGTATGGTTGTGTATCCTGAAGTCCTGGAGTCTGTTATTTTGTTCCTGTTTGTTTTTAGAAGTTTAAGTTTGTCAAAAAATAAATAAACTGTCCGCACACTTGAATCCTTTAGAGCAAATTTAATCGCCAAGCTTTCGGTCAAAAGACCATCCTCAGGGCATACACAAACTAAGTGTCACATTCCATTTAGCTGTGTTCAAAACACATCAGGACAATCAACAGTGATAACTCACACCTGCAGAGGCCAGGTAGGACCAGTTGTAGTCCAATAATGGGAGTTGTAGTTTGCATCCAAAAGGTTTAAATGTGGACTTTGATATGAGTGTCATGCTATAGTCACAGCTGTACTGTTTTTTATAAGTCTTGAATACTGCAGTTTATGAAGATGTTACTGATGTTTTTGCAGTCTCCATGTACTTATATAGTAAGCATGAATGTGTGTATATATATATTTTTGTATACGTTTTGTATATGTATACTTATGTCTGTTTCTTGTAGTGTTTTTTCATTTTGTTTTTTTCACTTTGTGGAGTTAGTGTTGATCACCTAAAAAACTACAACTCCCATTATTGGACTACAACTGGTCCTACCTGGCCTCCCCAGGTGAAAAAAAAGTACACTAAAATACATTTTATTTAAGTGCACTTAGTACACTTCCATAATGTACTTAAAGTGCTCTATTTTCGCACACTAATTTTGTACTTAATATACTAAAAGCTTAACTTTAGTACTTCTTAAGATAAACTTAAGATCAACTAAGTGTACTCAACTGTGCTATTTTGACACACACTGAAGATGAACTTAAATATATTTTTAATATACTATTTCAACCTTTAAAAAAATGTATTTTGTTACCACTTTTAGTATATCTAAAACCCATTTTTAATGCATTTTAATTATACTAATACATTATTTAAAATATAATAATAATATATTATAAATATGTATATATTATACTTAAGGTGTATTCCTTTGTCAAAAAAAGTACACTAAAATACATTATTTAAGTGCACTTAGTACACTTCCATAATGTACTTAAAGTGCTCTATTTTCACGCACTAATTTTGTACTTAATATACTAAAAGCTTAACTTTAGTACTTCTTAAGATAAACTTAAGATCAACTAAGTGTACTCAACTGTGCTATTTTGACACACACTGAAGATGAACTTAAATATATTTTTAATATACTATTTCAACCTTTAAAAATTTTTATTTTCTTACCACTTTTAGTATATCTAAAACCCATTTTTAATGCATTTTAATTATACTAATAAATTATTTAAAATATAATAATAATGCATTATAAATATGTATATATTATACTTAAGGTGTATTCCTTTGTCAAAAAAAGTACACTAAAATACATTATTTAAGTGCACTTAGTACACTTCCATAATGTACTTAAAGTGCTCTATTTTCACGCACTAATTTTGTACTTAATATACTAAAAGCTTAACTTTAGTACTTCTTAAGATAAACTTAAGATCAACTAAGTGTACTCAACTGTGCTATTTTGACACACACTGAAGATGAACTTAAATATATTTTTAATATACTATTTCAACCTTTAAATTTTTTTATTTTCTTACCACTTTTAGTATATCTAAAACCCATTTTTAATGCATTTTAATTATACTAATAAATTATTTAAAATATAATAATAATACATTATAAATACTTAAGGTGTATTCCTTTGTCAAAAAAAGTACACTAAAACACATTATTTAAGTGCACTTAGTACACTTCCATAATGTACTTAAAGTGCTCTATTTTCGCGCACAAATTTTGTACTTAATATACTAAAAGCTTAACTTTAGTACTTCTTAAGATAAACTTAAGATCAACTAAGTGTACTCTGTGCTATTTTGACACACACTTAAGATTAACTAAAATATGCTTTTAACATACTATTTCAGCTTTATTTTTTTATTATTTTGTTATCCCTTTTAGTACTATTGAACCCATTTTTAATGCATTTTTAAATACACGTATAAATTATTTAAAATATAAGAATATATACAAATCATATTTATGTATTGCTCACATATTTTTAATATAGTAAATCATTTATTTCAAATATATTTTAACTCTGTCAACAGTACCTTTATAAAACAATTAAATAATGGTTATTTAAAAAGTAGTCAAGTAAGTACACTATGACTGTTATCAGTAGCATTTTCTGCCTCATTTATGCTAAAATTATACTTGATAAAATTATATTTGATTAAAGTAAATGTAATTCATGTAATGTAAACACTCATAGTTTAAAAGGATACCACACAATACAGCACAGGTAGGCTATGTACAAACAAACAGCATCTCTTTCTTGAAAAACACTTTAATTTTTCGATACGTTATTCACACACAAGTCTACAGCATACAGTACTTATCTTAAATATGAACAAAACACGATTTTCTTTTCTTTTTTACATTTTACAATCATTTCCCAAACAAACCTTAGGTGAAAAAAAACAACCAACAACAAAAAATAACTTAACAGTGTTTTTTTCCCGACACAAACCTTTCGTTATTGCATTTTCTAACAAGGGTAATAAAGGCAAATATTGGCTAAGAGACCCTTTTCAGTCTGTGCGTCATCATATCTGATCTGTAATGTAGGCCTAAAGGATGGCTATTACTTAAGAATTCCGTTAGTCTTCGAAAGAAAAACTGAGATATTGTAATGAAACCCGAGAGATTGATATCCCTCCGATAAACGATTCACCAAAACAGTTCACGTTTGAAAAAGTTAATCGCAAAAAGCACCTACTACATGAATCGCGTGGTTTCCTCCAAGTCCTCTAAAGAAACACGATCGCTCTTATTTAATAGTTTAAACGTAGACTTCTAAATCTAATCACATTCAAGGAACATACGCAGCAACTGAAGCTCTTTGAGTGAAATGAGCTCATGATCATAAGAACCAATCACAGCCGTTCAACGGCTCTGGAACCAATCAGGACTAGTCACAGGTGTTATGCATTTTGTTCAAATTTAAACAAGTACAACATCTTTTATGAAAACATTTAAACATCTGTGGAAAATGTATCTATGATGCATTTCAAATAATATGTTAAAATCCTTGTGGGAATTTCAGTAGTTTTAATGTATGGTAATGTACAACAGCCTTTAATCAAGTAAAAGTGAACAATATTAATTTTAAGTAGGCTTGCAATGCTTAATAATAGTTGACAAATGTTTATAATACATTATAAGTTGGTACATTATAAATGTAATCCCCCCCCCCAATATTAAAATTATAAATATATAAATATTAAAATATATTGCAGTAGGCCTAAGTGTTTAAAAAGTACTTTAAACATACTAAAAGCTTAACCATTTTGCTATGTTCTTACACAAAGAGCAACATAAGTATGTTTTCTTTAAATACACTAAAACTTCAAAAAATTGTATGGTTGTGTTTAGCGTATTTCTTAAAAATGTATCTAAGCATTTATTTATTTATTACCAAAGTACTTGTAGCATACTTTTTAGAAATATATTAAAATTATGCTTGTGTTTAGCATATTTCTTAAAAGTATAATTAAGCATATATTTATTACCAATGTACTTATAGTGCATTTGTTAGAAATATATTAAAATTATGCTTGTGTTTAGCATATTTCTTAAAAGTATAATTAAGCATATATTTATTACCAATGTCCTTATAGTGCATTTGTTAGAAATATATTAAAATTATGCTTGTGTTTAGCATATTTTTTAAAAGTATAATTAAGCATATATTTATTACCAATGTACTTATAGTGCATTTGTTAGAAATATATTAAAATTATGCTTGTGTTTAGCATATTTTTTAAAAGTATAATTAAGCATATATTTATTACCAATGTACTTATAGTGCATTTGTTAGAAATATATTAAAATTATGCTTGTGTTTAGCATATTTCTTAAAAGTATAATTAAGCATATATTTATTACCAATGTTCTTATAGTGCATTTGTTAGAAATATATTAAAATTATGCTTGTGTTTAGCATATTTTTTAAAAGTATAATTAAGCATATATTTATTACCAATGTACTTATAGTGCATTTCTTAGAAATATATTAAAATTATGCTTGTGTTTAGCATATTTCTTAAAAGTATAATTAAGCATATATTTATTACCAATGTACTTATAGTGCATTTGTTAGAAATATATTAAAATTATGCTTGTGTTTAGCATATTTCTTAAAAGTGTAATTAAGCATATATTTATTACCAATGTACTTCTAGTATACTTGTTAGAAATATATTAAAATGCAAAAAAATTGCAATAAAAATACATTTAAAATATCAATGGTATTTAATATACTTTCGCAATTACACTTAAGTACTACTTAAGTAAAAATATACTTTAAATTAGTGTATTTATAGTGCATAATTTTTACAGTTTTATTTAGCACAAAAAGTAAGAATGTACTACAAATATACTTTCTTGTATTTAAGTGTTTTTTTAGTGCACTAAAGTACACTTTTTTTTCACCTGGGTCTGCAGGTGTGAGTTATCACTGTTGATTGTCCTGATGTGTTTTGAACACAGCTAAATGGAATGTGACACTTAGCTTGGCGATTAAATTTGCTCTAAAGGATTCAAGTGTGCGGACAGTTTATTTCATCTCAATCAAGATGGCGCCGAGCATGGCAGCCGTGTTGCGAGCTCCAACCGCTCTATCATCTGCCTCACAGAAACCTGGTTGTCGGCGGAAGTTCCAGACTCAGCCATCGAACTTACGGGGTTCTCTGCGCACCGCGCGGATAGAACGAAAGAGCTCTCAGGGAAAAGCAGAGGAGGCGGCGTTTGTTTCTTTATTAATAACTTGTGGTGTGATGAGAGGAACTCGCACTCTATTGGATCCTTTTGCTCCCCAGATCTGGAATATTACACACTTCTGTGTCGACCATTCTGGCTGCCGAGGGAATTTACAGCGGTCATAATTACAGCTGTCTATATTCCCCCTCAAGCCAACACACATCAGGCACTCGGGAAACTGTATGAGAATGTAAGCGAGCAGGAAACCACACACCCAGATGCAGCATTTATCGTAATGGGGGATTTTAATAAAGCAAACTTCAGGACAATAGCCCCAAAATACTTTCAGCACATTATCGTCAATACGCGTGGCGATCGTGCATTAGACCACTGCTACTCTCCCTTTCGGGATGCCTACAAATCCCTCCCCCGCCCACCTTTTGGCAAAGCAGACCACTCTTCCATTCTGCTCCTACCCGCTTATAGACAGAGACTGAAGCGGGAAGCACCCGCTTTCAGGACGATTCAATGCTGGTCAGACCATTCGGACGCGGCGCTACAGGACTGTTTTGAACGCGCTGACTGGGAAATGTTTCGCGCTGCTTCTGATGACGACATCGAGGCTTACTCGGACACTGTAACGTGTTTTATTAGGAAGTGTGTAGAGGATGTGGTGCCGACAAAAATAATTCGCATCTATCCCAACCAAAAACCGTGGATAAACAGCGATGTCCGAATGGCTTTGTCAGCACGCACTTCTGCCTTTAATTCCGGGAATAAAGAGGATTATAAACAAACAAGCTATGATCTTAGGAAAACCGTCAAAGCTGCTAAACAACAATATAAGGACAAAATTGAAGGGCAATTTAACACTAACAACGTGAGAAGCATGTGGCGGGGCATTAATAACATCACAGACATAAAGGGGAAAAACCACGCTAGCGGGAACATTGCCGCCACTCTGCCGGACGAGCTGAACCAGTTCTACGCTCGTTTCGAGGATCATAACATCACCCACTCAGAGATAGCTCCCGCGCATGTCACAGAGGAGATCAGTGCACTTTCTGTCTCTGTCGCGGATGTAGCTCGTTCATTCCGACGGGTGGATATCCGCAAGGCTGCGGGTCCGGATGGTATTCCCGGTCGCGTACTCAGGTCATGCGCAGACCAACTAGCCGGGGTTTTCACAGATATCTTCAATCTCTCCCTCTCTCTGTCCGTGGTTCCTTCATGTTTCAAAAAATCCACAATTGTTCCCATTCCAAAGAAAACCAAAATCAAATGCTTGAATGATTGGCGGCCTGTCGCTCTGACACCCATCTTTAGCAAGTGCTTTGAGAGGCTTATCAGAGACTACATCTGCTCTGTGTTGCCTGCCTCACTGGACTCACTACAATTTGCGTACCGCAGCAACCGTTCCACTGACGACGCTATTGCTTTTTGCCTTCACACCGCTCTCTCCCACCTAGAAAATAAAAACACGTATGTGAGGATGCTGTTTGTGGACTACAGTTCAGCATTTAATAACATAGTGCCTGCCAAACTCATTACGAAGCTCCAGGCGCTGGCTTAAACCAATCTCTGTGCAGCTGGATCCTGGACTTCCTGTCAGACAGATGTCAGGTTGTCAGAATGGGCAACACCATCTCATCCTCGCTGACCCTCAACACTGGTGCTCCTCAGGGCTGCGTTCTCAGTCCACTTCTGTACTCCCTGTACACATACGACTGTGCAGCTACACACAGCTCCAACGTCATCATCAAATTCGCTGATGACACCACGGTGGTAGGACTGATCACGGACAATGATGAGACGGCCTACAAGCGGAGGTGTCCACACTGATAAAATGGTGTCAGGAGAACCACCTCTCTCTCAACATCGACAAGACCAAGGAGCTGTTAGTGGATTTCAGGAGACAGAGCAGAGAACATACCCCTATAACCATCGAGGGGACACCTGTGGAGCGGGTCAACAGTTTTAAGTTCCTCGGCATCCACATCACTGAGGACCTTACATGGTCCACTCACACTGAGGCAGTGCTTAAGAAGGCATATCAACGCCTTTTCTTTCTTAGGCGCCTTAGAAAGTTTGGAATGACATCCAAGATTCTCAAACCATTCTACACTTGCACCGTGGAGAATATTCTTACTGGAAGTATCACTGCCTGGTTTGGAAACAGCACTGCCAGCAACCGCAAAGCTCTGCAAAGGGTTGTGCGAACTGCCAGCCATATTGTAGGAGGTGAGCTTCCCTCCCTCCAGGACATCTACACCAAGCGGTGCATGAGGAAAGCCCGGAAAATTAATAGTGACTCTAGCCATCCGTCCCACAGACTGTTCTCTCTGTTACCATCAGGCAGACGTTTTCGCAGCATTCGATCCCGTACCAGCCGACTGAGAGACAGTTTTTTTTCCCCAGGCTATCAGGTTAATGAACAGCCAGAACTAATACAGCTTATACACACCATATATTCCCTATATACATTGCCATACATGCACTTTATTGACTAAACATCTCCTTTCAACACTGGACTCTGCACAGTAGCACATACTGCACTTTATTGCAGCAGCACTATATAGCATACAATGCAATGCATTGATCAATGCATATCATTGTAATACCAATCATGCACATTGCACTGCAGTGTCTATATCTATACATTTGTAATTTTAACTTATATACTGTACATAGAGTATAATATAATATTACACTGTTGAAAATAACTGTAAAAGTATGTTTTCTCTGCTAGTGGTTATATTGCGCTATACTGCATATTGTACATGGTCATTTGTATATTCCTTATATGTTAATTGTGACTGCATACTGCCTTTATGTTAACTGTATTCTGCACTGTATGGAGCATGCTCTTAAGAATTTCACTCATTACGGCACATGTGTTGTTAGTGATGTGAAAATAAAGGATTCGTATTCGTATTCGTATTTATTTTTTGAGTTGTTTAGTTTTGTCTGTCTGGCACCTTGTTTATCGTGAGTGCGGTGAAACGCTTTCAAATACTATTTTTCCTTCACCGGCACCCGAGTCCTTGCAAAATATGTCCTCATTTCAAGAGATTAATGCATTAACCACAGCAGGAGCGGAGACCTTTGCCTACTCCACGTCAGATGCAGAGAGAATCCTGTTTCCTATCATCAGCTCTACTGGTATCCACTCTCTCTCAGCTGAAGATATGAAAAAGAAATTGACACACTTAAAGAAGAAGGAAATTCGTATGAAACTTCATGGAAGTACATTGAGTGAATACTGGAGAAGCAAACGCATCCCACAAGGTCTACGTATCCAAAAAGCACCTACAATTGGTAAAGAAAATGAAGACTTTAATAAGAAGTGGTGTGAGATACTTAACAAATGCTCCATGGATTTAATGCTTTTAATAATTGAAGAAGTTACAAAACAAAAAGAGGACATTGAAAAAGACATTGAAAAACAAGAAACATTCATGAAAGAAAAATTGGGGGTTGATTTTGCCCACGTCTGTGACTCAATCAAAAAGAATTTGAAGACAACATGTTGACCACTAAACTGAGAAAATACAGGAGAGATGCCTACGATTACCAGACTGGAAAGGTGTACAAATGGGTATTTGGAGAGGAGACCCAACAAGACCTAGTAAGAGGACACCGTTCACAACAGTTTGGCTTTACATCTGATAGTGACTTCCCTAGCGACTCTGACTCCTCCCGCAGTACCCATCGCTTTCAAACACGCCAGTTTACAAAAAACGACCAATGGAACAAGGGAAGGAAGCCACAAAAAAACAAGTCAGGAAACCAAGGAAGACGTGGAGAGGACAAAAGAAACGGACTGGAGAGGGGCCCTGTAACACGCCAACAGGCCAGAGTCCGGTCGTGAACCTGTCTGATAAGGTACTTACTCCTCTACATATCTCGGCCCTGAGTAAGGGATTGAGTTTTGTTCCCACCAGCTATACAAACTCTTTTGAAATTAAGACTGATTTGTTTCTTTTCTTCAGAAGGATAAAATTGAGATATCTGTTTGGGACTGTGAATGAAAACCAGGATTTTATGAAACCTATGTTCAAGCCTAAAAGCACATTTGTACCTCATGTAAACCACCCGTCGATTGATACATTCTGTAGGGTTGTTGAACAGGAGATTTTTGACAAGATACAGACTACGCCTTACTCCCATCAGCAAAATTTGTGTCAGGATGAAAGAAATGTCATTCAAGAGCTTGCTAAAGATACAGATATTATAATAAAACCAGCAGATAAGGGAGGGGCTATTGTTATCCTTAATACAACTGACTATGTTACTGAGGCATATCGTCAACTGAATAATGAAACATTCTATAGGAAACTCAAATGTGACCCCACTATTGATTTTCAAAAAATGATTTGTGAGATGACGACTAAAGCCCTAGAACAAAGTTGGATAACCAAAGAAGAATTCAGCTATCTTAATAGACAACATCCAGTCATTCCGGCATTCTATATGCTTCCTAAAATACACAAAAGCCTTATTAAACCCAAGGGCAGACCTATAGTTGCTAGTAATGAGTCACTATTAGAACCATTATCAAATTTTGTAGATTATTTCATCAAACCTTTTGTGAAACATCTGCCAGCTTATGTACAAGATTCTACGGATGTTATTAATAAAATCTCTGAACTCCAGGATCTCCCCCCTGACACTATTTTAGCGACGTTTGATGTAGAAAGTCTATATACCAATATTTCTCATGAACGAGATATTGTAGCACTAGAATACTACCTACAGAATCGTCCGGAGGGTGTGAATCCACCCAGCACGTTTATCTGTGATCTAGCATCTACAATCCTCAGATTAAACTTCTTTGCTTTCCATCAGGGAGAATATTATCTCCAAGTTAAAGGCACAAGTATGGGGAGTACCTTTGCCCCCAGCTATGCTAACTTATATGTTGGATTCATTGAACAACAGTTTATTTTTAATGAGGATAGAAATCCCTTCCTGAGTAATATCATTAGATATTTTAGATATTTGGATGATGTCTTGTGTGTTTTTAAAGGGTCCCAGGATGAGTTGAATGAATTCACGACTCACCTCAATAGGATTAGTCCTGATTTGAAATTCAGTGTAGAATCTGACTCAAAACGCATGCATTTCTTAGACATGTGGATCAAACTAGATAAGGGTAGATTAACTACAACCCTCTATCGTAAAGAGACTGATCGCAATTCGTTCCTTTTGGCAAGCAGCTCGCATCCCAGTGCCCTAAAAAACGGCCTGCCGAAGAGTCAATTTTACAGACTTAGACGTATTTGCCATTCAATTGAGGAGTTTAAAGAAAATGCTATAGATATGAAACAAAGATTTCTAACCAGGGGTTATCCCACTAAATGTATTGAAGAGGCATATAATATTGCCCTCTCCACACCACGATCACACCTTTTGAAAAAGAGTTGTAAAAAGGATAAAAAGTTTTCTATCTCCTGCATAACTTCTTTTACTCCAAGATCCTTTATTATTAAAAACACCATAATGAAATATTGGCACCTTATATCTGATGATTCTTCTCTTCAGGATAAATTTAAGGATCCACCTTTGTTTGTATCTAGACGGGGCCCTAACCTTCGCAATAGGTTAGTTAAAGCATGTATAAGATCAGCCCCTACTCAAACACTCTTAGCACCCCTTAGGGATGGGAACTATCCCTGTGGGAATTGTGCCCAATGCAATAACACACACAAGACCGATAATTTTAAACATCCTAGATCTGGTAAGAGCTACAAAGTGAAGGGCATTATTACATGTAAAACTAAGAATGTTATCTACATTTTAAGATGCCCTTGTGATATGGTGTATGTGGGAAAGACCACACGTAGTTTAAAACAGAGGATCAGTGAGCATAAAAGCTCGATTAGACGTGCTGACCCTAACTACCCTGTGGCCTGTCACTTTACAGAGTGTGCTCATTCAGTTTCTTCTCTTCGTTTTCAGGGAATTGAGCAGATTAAATTACCTAGAGGTGGCAATATTGATAAAGTGCTATGCCAAAGGGAACTTTACTGGATTCATACTTTGGACGCCTTGCATCCAAAAGGTTTAAATGTGGACTTTGACATGAGTGTCATGCTATAGTCACAGCTGTACTGTTTTTTATAAGTCTTGAATACTGCAGTTTATGAAGATGTTACTGATGTTTTTGCAGTCTCCATGTACTTATATAGTAACCATGAATGTGTGTATATATATTTTTTGTATACTTTTTGTATATGTATACTTATGTCTGTTTCTTGTAGTGTTTTTTCATTTTGTTTTTTTCACTTTGTGGAGTTAGTGTTGATCACCTAAAAAACTACAACTCCCATTATTGGACTACAACTGGTCCTACCTGGCCTCTGCAGGTGTGAGTTATCACTGTTGATTGTCCTGATGTGTTTTGAACACAGCTAAATGGAATGTGACACTTAGTTTGTGTATGCCCTGAGGATGGTCTTTTGACCGAAAGCTTGGCGATTAAATTTGCTCTAAAGGATTCAAGTGTGCGGACAGTTTATTTATTTTTTGAGTTGTTTAGTTTTGTCTGTCTGGCACCTTGTTTATCGTGAGTGCGGTGAAACGCTTTCAAAAAGAAGTTTAAGTTTGTAAAATAAATATCAACTATACTGATATTCCTGTGTCCTCGTCTTCGGCATCCTGCACACAACCCTGACAGAACGACCAACCTTAAAAATCTAAAAATGGGCCGAAGGAGGAAACACAAGGAGGTGAGCCCCTTTGAAAACCCAATCCTCTTCCAAGAGGAGCTTTCTCTTGAGGAGTATGCGGGACGATATCTCGAGCTCTACGATGATGCGACATTGGAGGAAGAGGAACTGAC